>SSNP01000308.1:0-73845 GCA_006937955.1 Pachypanchax playfairii
TGCCAGATATATGTGTAGCCCAACGTGTCCACTTGGTGCTACGCATACATCTGAGAAAGTATCTGAAAAGGGTATAGATATAATATATTAAGCTGATTAGAGGACGTGCCAGCAAGTGTCTGCCTATCATGATTTGTCGTTAGCCAATCACAGTAAATCAAGCTCTTTCAAATCCAGTCGGTAAAAAAGCGCACACATTGTTACCACCAAGAAATACTCAACTCATGGTTACGACAAATAAATGCACAGAGTGCTTACCTTTGCTCATTTTTCAACCAAGAAAACGTCTCTAGTTCTTCTAAAACAGATTCAATAGCTGCTTTTATGTGTAGACCCACCAGTGGAGTCATGTTTGTTTTTCTTTGCCTGCCTAGGCACTTGCTGCCAGTCATGCCTGAAGACCCGTTCCAAAGCTCAATGCTAACACATGATTGGTCCTAACCACCAGTGGATTTGAGTCAGACAGTTTAGTTGGAGCAGCTCAAGGTTGAGTGTCCCTCAGAAGTTTTTGAGTAAATATCAAGAACAGCGGCCATGCTTGTGTGAGGACTGATGCAAAAACTGTACTTACATGGGCATCAAGGTCAGGGTCAACATAATAAAAAAATTTAAATAATATAGTTACCTCAGTTTGTTAACAGCATTTTCATGTTGTGAAAGTGTTTCTGTGTTCCATTGAAAGCCTGTCAAGATAAGGACAGCATTTTTGGTTTTCTGTTCACGAGTGCAAAATATCTATATTTTCTTATATTGTAATCAAAAATATAGGTTATATTGTTTTTATAACCAATTTCCAGCCAGTGAATGGGGAAATTACTGCATGCAAAGCAACGGAGGTGCAAAAGACTGCAAAAAAAAGCCACACAACACAAGTGATACTCAAAATATTTTAACAAGGTGGGCAGGTCTGCTGCCTTATGCTCATTTTAACCACTTGTATCCAGGCTTTATTCATACCAATCCTAATTCCTCAAGAAGTCACAGATTAGAATTAATTCTTGTTCTATATTTATTATTTTATACTTGATGAGCCCTTGTGTAATCACAAGTGACCAAAAAAGTTAAAATATTTCTTTTATTTCGCAATAAAAAAATAAAGAATGGCCTTCACTTTTTCAATCAAGTTGCATGTTGTTACATGTACCATACGTGTGTGTCAGACTGCCAGTGATCTTAATGTCACATAGCTCAATATCAATAGACTGGTAAGCTATTGATTTGCAGTAATTTATGGGTTGATGTGCCAAGATGAGGCATCTAAAACGAGCTGTCCACTTCCCTTTAAAGAGCTCTATTACAACTCACACCAAAGATGGTCCACACGTGTCACTAAGAGCTAATTTACTTCCTCCACATACCATTTAGACAATTACTGAAACGCACATAGAAACACTGTGATGGAATGTCACTTAACGAACATACATCTTTTCCATCCCTACACCAGTCTGTGACTTGCTGTGTTTCTCCCTTCATTATTTTACATCTCCTCTGCTTGGATCAACCAGTCTCAGGTTGATTTATTTATGTTACACAATGAAATTACAGCTTTGGTGCCTCCCAGTATGTTTCAGAGGGACATTTAATTTAACATCTAAAGTGAAGGAGGAAAATTAAATTGGTTTTCTGATAAGTGAAAACAGGACTTTAATTCAGGTCAGAATTATCTGTGAAATATAATAAATATTAAAGCACAACATCTTACATAAAAGCTTTTTCTAATGTTAAAGGTTTTGATGCATTTCTCAACAAAATGCTGCAGTAGAAAAATTGAAAAACTTTCAGAAATTGTAATTATGTTACATTGTTGACATTTCAGTTATTCTCTACTTTAACTCTCATACTTTTTGTGTTAGTTCCAACAGGACTGTCTTCACCTCGATTACATCCTGTGAATGAAACCACCATTCAGATAGACTGGGACCATCCGGCAACACTCAATGGACCATATCCATTATATCAGGTAAAATTGTTTGTGTAAATTTCAATCAATATTTACCTATTAGTAATATTTTTTTTTGTAATTTTTCTTAATGACTTTGCTTTATGACTTTGTGGTTATTTCTGAAGTATTAACCTGTAATATGAAACATTTTATATCTAAAAATGTTAGGAAACACTGATTTACAGACCTTTCAATCTGTCTGCATGAAGATTCGCCTGGCTTCGGCTCCATCTTATTAATATTCAGTATGCGAATTTGTTGGACTCAGATTGGCCAACAAACTAGCCTATGAGAGCAAGGCTTCCTATTTCCTCCTTTATGCTAACAGCTTTTAGACAACTGTCTGCTTGGCATGTTCTCAATTGCGGGAGCTGATGAATACTAATGAGCAAAGTACTTGTGACATAACAAATACAGGCCAGTCGCTGTTTGCTCTATTTTGATACTAGCAAATGATTTTAAAACTCTAACAAACATTTATTTTGAGAAGAATGAAGAACAGGAACTAAAGAAGGCATACAAGACAGAATAGGTGATTAAACTGTTCGTATATCATGTCCGATAATACATGTCAGTACCGTTATTAATTAATTATATTTTTCATCAGATACGTGATACATCTTTCCAACAGAAAATCAGTTGATTGTAATTACACATCTAGACAAAAAATATCAAGGGCGCAAGTGTGGAATATTGGGACAGGGCCAAATATTTTGTGTCCAGAGTTCCTGGTTCCATAACAAATCACATGTGAGCCTGCAAGGTTGCCAAGTCTTCAACACAATCATTTGCAATTTGACAATTACCAGCAGCAAAGAGTAAAAGAAGCAGCCCTGAGGTAACTTGTAGTAAACCTAAGAAATCACGGCATCCTTCCCAAAATTTGAATACATACAAGAGAACAAAATGAGGATCAACATTGGAATGGGCAACCCAGCAGAAAAATCAGGAAGGGGACGGGGTGAGTGGCTTAGAGTAGATGGTTTTGTTTTTCTACATGCGGGACTCCGATTTGACCACAAGGTCTAATTCTTACATATTGTACTTTTACATTAGTATCACACTGGGATGTGATTGTTAGCAACAAGTTGGAGACAACATGTGCAAATTTTCATTTGAAGTGACGTTGAATTGGTGCATACATAATTGTGTGACCTGTGCTATTTATGACTGATCACACAGTGTATGTGATATAAACACAAACAATTTATGATGTGCTTATTTCCTTGTTGTATTAGTTATGAAGTATTTTTTCTTTTTGTTCCAGTTTGTTCACCAACCCCTCCCAGAGTTCTCATGGAAACTAAATTGAGAAGTAGTGCTTTATTTATTTACAGACGTGTAACATGTAACCCATCAACTATTTTGAAAAAAAGAGCGTTGTGTAAATTTAAAAAAAAATGTTTAAGCATCTTTAAAATTCCTTATCAAAGCTTTGAGATGTATGCAAATAAACCCCCTCAAAATTTTCAAACCTTTTTTGGAAACTTCCTTGCATTCAGTGATAAACTAGCGTTATCACTGTTTCTTTGCATTGAGAAGGTCACAGCTTCAGCTCCCAGAAAGAACCTGTCTGTGGAGTTTCATGCATGTGTTTTCTCAAACCAAAAACATATTTTAGCTTAATTGGTGATGCTAACTTGGCTTTAGCTGTAAGTGTGTAAATGATTGTTTCTCTACATGTGGCCTGGTGATGGAATGAACAAAATGAAGTGGGTGAAGATAGATGAATGGTCTGATGGATAGTTGAATGGATGTTTATGTCCATCCATCCATCTTCTTCCGCTTCATCCGGGGCCGGGTTGTGGGGGCAGCATTCTAAGCAGAGATGCCAAGACCTCCCTAACCATGCACACCCTCTCCAGCTCAACTGGGGAGACCCCAAGGCGTTCCCAGGCCAGCTGAGAGACATAGTCTCGACCAGCAAGTGTCCTTGGTCTTCCTTGAGGCCTCCTCCCAGTGGGACACTCCCGGAACACCTCCCCAGGGAGGCGACAAGGAGGCATCGGAAAACAGATGCCCAAGCCACCTCAACTGGCTCCACTCGATGTGAGGGAATAGTGGCTCTACTCCAAGCTCCTCCTGGGTGACTGAGCTCTTCACCCTATCTCGAAGGGAGCAACCAAGCCACCCTGCGGAGGAAATTCATTTCGACTGCTTATATCCGCAATCTCGTCTTTTCGGTCCTGACCCAAATCCTGAGCAAGTATGATTGGTGACAGTGGATGAGCCCCAACCCCAGGCCTGGCTCCAGGATGGGGCCCCGGCTACGCCATACCGGGCAACGTCACGGTCCTTGATCTTGGTCTGTTCATAGAGGTCTTTTGAGCTGCACTTAGTCTGGCCCCTGGATGTTTATCTATGTGAGATTATTTTTCCTTTAAAATTGTGTTTCTTATGTGACTGTGAATTATGTTTCTGTTTTATTTAAATGTTTAACATAAGCCCTAGGAGTATTATACTTACTTTAAAATTATTCATCTAAAATTTTACAAAATCACTCATGGAGCCCTTTAATCCCTTTCAGCGTGTAATTCTATTTAATAGGTTTTATTCCTTCTTATTTTGCAGCTGGAGAGAACAGACATTTCCCTCTCGGACCCCCAAGAACCAGCTGTGAGAGGAACCAGATTCCCAGGAAATGGTTACTATCAGTTTCCAAGTAACACTCTTCCTAGCAACTCTGACTTCACTGGTAAGAAATTATGCCAGTACATGTTTTTACTCTGCATCAGCTAAAAAAGTAAGCTCATTCTTCATTAGAGAATAACTGTATAACTTTCTAGAGAATAACTTTCTTAATTATGACAAAACTTGTAGTTGAAAAAAGTCAGAATCTTTCAGTTTGTCCTGATGTTTACTGAAATATTTTTTAGTATAATTTTTAATTTTTATAAAAATACATATTTTCTCATAACTTTCTGATTCGGTCTCATAAATCAACATTCAATACATTGATGCTGTTCAATGTTTCTGTGAGTGTAGAGTAATGAAGATTCACACTGGTGAATGACGGTCTTATTTGCTTAGAAGTTTGGCTAATTTTTGAACTCCCACACTACTGCAATCTTTAGTATTTATCTTCTTTGTTGGAGGAATATTACTTTATTAAATTTGATACATTTACAACCCCAATTTAAAAAAAGTCATTGGGATTTTATTTAAACTATAGATTAAAAACAATGATTTGGAAATCTCATAAATTCATATTTTGTTCACAATAGAACATCGTCAGATGTTAAACCTGAGATATTCCAATATTTCATAGAAAATACCAACTTATTTTGAATTTGATGACAGCAAAAAGCTGGAACAGGGTGTTGTTTACCATTGTGTAGCAGCCCCTCTTCTTTTAACAACTGTCTGTAAGCATCTGGAAAGTAAGAAGAACAGCTGCTGGAGTTTTATAAGCAGAATGTTGTCCCATTCTTGTCTAATGCAAGATTCTAGCTTTACATTCAGCACACAGAGTTTTCTGCCGTGAGGCCATGTGTGTGGTTTAAGATTGTCTTGCTGAAATATGCAAGAACTTCCCTGAAAGAGATGTCTAGATGGGGGCAGATGTTGCGTTAAAACCTCTCTGTGCTTTTCAACATTGATGGAGCCTTTCCAGATGAATAAGCTGCTCACACCATAGGCACTAATTCAACAGCGTACAGAAATGCAGGATGTTGAACTGTCCACTGATAACAAGCTGAATGGTCCCTTTCCTCTTTATTGCACAGGACACAGGGTCCATTGTTTTCATTTTTTTTATTTGAACCAAATCTGACCACAGAACCGTTTCTCATTTCATTACTTTTGTTTTGTTTCCACTTCTACAGATTGAACCTCTGCCCATCTTTACGTCTGAGAGGCTCTGCCTCTCTGAAATTCACATATTTTACTCAGTCATGTTACTGAGCTGTTGCCAGTTAATCTAATTATTTGTCAAATATTCTTTCAGCCATTTTTTTTATTGTGCCAAATACTTTCAAGCCATTAGTTGCCTCTGTGCATTCAGTCTACAGGTCTCCAAATATTTAGAAAAAATTTTGAAATTATGATGTGAAATTATATATATAAAATATATTTATCAAATATTGAAACCTAAACAATTATTTAGAAAGTATATCAATAACAATTTTTCTGTATATTCCCATAAGTCTTCTATGTTGAAATATATCCTCTCCATTAGTGGAGCAAATCAGAGCTGGGCGGGGGGGCGGAGCAAATGACCCGGCCCTTTAAACCCAAATAATAAAGCTCTGACGGTGGTGGAGGGCTGGTGATGAGTTTTACCCGAAATGCAATTGGAGACAATATTGGTGATTCACTTGTAAATTTGTGCATCATAAAGCTACATGTGAGAGTGAAAATAAAGCCAGTCATACAGCACAACATTTTTTGTTCAATATTTTACACCTACTACATTACTAAAGTCACGCTTTCTTGTAAAGCCTTTAGCAAACAAGGCTCAAACCTGACTGGGCAACCTATATTAACAATGCATAACACGGTGTATTACGCAGTATTATAATCTGTACTCAGACTCTTTACTACTCTGGGTTTAAGGGCCCATCTTCTTGCCCGTCTTCACCTCAGTCATGGAAGAGGCCCGACTCCCACATCACACCTCTGAGCTGGGCCCCTCTGATGCCCAGGTGAGGTGCGTGCCGCCCTCCCAGCCCCTCCTGAAGCCTCACCCCTAATCCTCTCAGAAAAATGGGCAGTGAAGATAAGATTAGTTGGATAAATCCTGATGAATAGCTCAGCGAACACCATCACACTCGATCTTCATCACAATAATACAATATACTTATTTATCTTAAAATTAACTTTTCTGCTATTTTCATACACTCTACTTACCAGTTACAGAAATACCTAAAAGATGTGAGTTTTCCAACAAATAAATGAAACTGTTAAATCGTTTGACTTATTCGTTCACTTGGGTTTTTTGTTCATTTCAAGGATGTGCACAAACATATCCATGATATCCTGTATTTACACCTAATTCCATGTTTGTGTTTTATTTTATGACTGAATAATAATCTCTAAGCCAACTAGCAACATTTCTTTAGAATGACTTCCCCAGTCATCCTAAAGGACAATTATCTTTCTGTTTACTAGCATCATTAAAGGGTTGAGCTGCACAGCTAAACATGTTCTGCTTCATCTGAGAACATCACCCAGTCTGACGCTCATAATTAATGACTGCTGATACTAATCAGCAGGATTGAGCATGCAAACCTCTTTGATGCCACTCGAGATTGCTTCACTGTCCTGCTTAAACTTCGTATCATCGGTTCTTTTTGTCTGTGAGGACAAACATAAAGTGGGATGATTGTGAACATCTTTTCAAACTGTTTAATAGAAATCACAAAAATACATTTTCATCTTGTTGAAGCAGGTTTTCTGAAGTCTGAGTGAGTGAGGTCCTCGCTTAATGCTGTTAATTCTTAATCATACAGCTGCAACGAATCAAGTAAAACAATTGTAAATTATCATATAAAATCTTGCTTAAATGACTAAGAATAACTACCACAATTATAATACAACTCTTAAAAAATTTGAACTATATATATATATATATTTACACACACACACACACACACACACACACACACACACACACATTGTCTGTCCTACCTGCCATTTTATTTCCTTTCTTTACTATTTGGTCCATCTCTAATTTTCAGAAAAACAAATTCAAATTGTTCACACTATTCTTTTTCTTAAACTCGACAAACCCATCACGCCATTTCAAATATGTACATTCTTTCTTTTGTTTCATTTTGTTCATTTCGTCAGCAAGTTTCAGCTCATTTCTTCTTTATTTTGTACATTAAAAAAACTGAAATATTTAATGTGAATCAAGAAAAAAAATGTTTGATCTCTTCTTTTCCCCCTCTGGCTTGAAGGTAAATAGATCTCCCTGAACAGTGCCAACAAATAGATGATGATTTTTGCTATTGAGGGATGCTTTCATTCCCCTCCACTTTCCTCCTCCATAAAGGGTAATGGATCAGACAATCACTTTCAGACCGGATCTATTCTGGACCATCAATGTGTCGGCAGTCCTCAAACCATCGCCCTTTTACAACCATCAATACTAATAGCATCATCTACAGACAATTATTCCCATAGAAGCGCACGGAACAGCGAACAAATCAAAGCCAAATTGGATTATGAATGTAATGCAGTGTAATGCCCCCTCAAGAGTCAATTGATCAGAGACAGACTCATCAATTGTTGATATCTTATAGAAACCTTGCAACTCCAACAATGATAACTGTACAACTATAACTTTTTTATATCAACTAAATCTTTAGGGCGCTTTTTAGTTCTGCAAGGACAGAAATGACATTTTTCTTTTAAAATCACTTGAAATTACTTTTTTCAGGAAACTCACATAATTTATCTTTTTTCCAACTACTGATTCCTTAATGTTTCTGAGATAACGAATCATTTTTCTCTGTCTAACTCTGTCTGAGGAGTATTAATAACTTCTTGTTTCCATCCAGGCTTTTATTGGTGACTCTCTCATTTCCTAAACATCTGAGTTAGGGGTGCCTCCTTGAGCAGGGTCAATATTCTGTATGGTAAATCCTAGTTAAGGCACAAATCTTTTTCCATTTGAAATTGAATAATATTTGCCCTTTTCACCTGTCGTTTAATGGTTACTTTGCTGAAATTATTTTTGGCCAAAAGGTCTGTTTTCCATGTGCTATTAGTGTGATCTGAGTGCATGTTTCCATAAATTAAATTTGTTCTTCTATGTTTAAAGATGCTTTTTAATGTCTAATGAGGATACTTAAGGTCAAAATAGGCCACATTGAGTTTTAGTTTAGATGAGGCAGGATTACTATATGTGTTTAACCTGTGAGTGCTTGTTTCCATTAATTAATATTAGTTCATTCATCTTATTTATAAGGGTTCTGTTTCTTAATCCTTTGACTTTTTAGTCTTTGAGCTCATATTTGAATCAGCAACCTTGTGCATCTCAGGACTGACATATGTTCTTAGTAAAATAATGTATGTAAATGGACATGGATTCAAACTTCCTCTCTGTAATTCTTCCCACTTTGGATCTATAATGGGTTGGATGGAATGGAGAAGATGTCCTGCTTATATTTTGCTAATCCAGATGTATTTTCTTCAACCCACAGTTAATGAAGAGGGATGAAGCATCACACAAATATTTTATAAAAAGAACAAAAAATGAATGCAAGGACAAATAGACCTGGATAATTTCCAGACACGTCTAATACAGCACATTGCTCTACAGTAACTAAGCAGGAAAGAGGGAAATGTTAAATGATACAAATTATTTTTCCTTAATTAATATGATTGATTGCTATGCATTGACGTTGAGAGGAAGGGTGGGTGGTGGGGAGTGGAGGGAGGGTGTGAAGGGAAAGTTTGCACAGACATCATTAGTTTTTCCCCATTTAAAGATTAATCAGAAGAGGCTGGGCTCTTTAATTCTGTCATTTGTATATTTAATGGGCTGCTGCAGAATCTATGGGTGTAATTAGCTAGCTGCCGCGCTCTCATTAATACGCCAGGCTCTGATTAATGCCAGCAGAGAGCTAACATGACTGGAGTTATTCAGGTTATGTTGTGTAGATGATTACACACAACCTCCACTGTTTACTGAGACAGAGAGGAGAAACAATGCCCATGAAACAATACTACCTAATAAATAAAACTCTTGACTGTGGACTGATCAGAATTGTGCTTGTTAATATTATTTTCTTTTCAGCATAATGAAAATGAAACCACCTAGACACCAAATTAAATTAAAAAATAAATTAGAATTTCCCTACTTAAGAGTGGGAATATTAGTCAGACATTTAAAACAGTATCCAACATAAAAATGAAAACACAAGATGCCTCTAAAAGGAATGCACTATCACCTTTCTTTGTTTGTCCACATAACTATAAAGTAAGCTAATGAAGAAGGCCTAGATCTGACTTTAAATCTAGTGCTTTTGACTTTAAAGAAAACAGCTATTTACTTTCTGTATGTTGCTCTTTTTCACCTTGGGGATGACATCCTCCTTTAATAATCCTTCTAATAAAAACAACAACAAAAAAGATGTAATAGGTCTTAATTTGTCCCTCGAATAAAGATTTTTTTCAAATTAATTATTGAAAACTTATTGTTATTTTTCTGAAATATCAAACAAAAGTTAGTTAAATGATTGTTGTATTTGCACAATTTATGTGTTTTATAAAATGAAGATGAACTAAGAAACTGCTGATGCAAACCGAGACTGCAGTCATTGGATGGAGTATGTTGTTACTATGATTATGCCAGTTGCCTATTGGATGAAATCCCACACTTGACTTGATGATAACTGAAGCTGTCAGTATTGCAGTTAACAGCAATATTCATCACAAAACAATGACAAACCACCAACATCATCCACTGTTGCTCCAGTTAGCACAACTGGGA
This sequence comes from Pachypanchax playfairii, assembly GCA_006937955.1. Lineage (NCBI taxonomy): Eukaryota > Metazoa > Chordata > Actinopteri > Cyprinodontiformes > Aplocheilidae > Pachypanchax > Pachypanchax playfairii. The sequence continues at coordinate 10,383 of SSNP01000308.1, forward strand.
AAAGAAACTATGCTAGGAGTAATGAGCAATGACTACACCTGTCTTTACCTTGGGTCTATACCTGCAGTATATAATATAACTAGACTTGATATCAGCCTCTAGACTTGACTGATGGGATTAAGAGTTCATATAGATCAGGAGATTCACAAGAGAAGTTGAGAGATAAAATAAATATACAGTATGAATTGGAATGCAGGTTTTTTTTGTTAGTTTGGGTTTTTGAAATGACAGAATCACTCACGTCCACCCACTTCATACACACCATGGCAGCCACCCAAACTTAGATGATTAAATCTATTTGAGAACACTTTCTGGCATTTCATTGGATCAGAGAAACGGTACGTTTTTTCTGGTTGTCTAGGAAGGAAGGAAGCTGGTGCCTATCATGATAAGTGCATGTGATAAGAACATGGATTTAAAAGAGAGTTACATTTAGTTCTGAACATGACATGTTGATATTGATTCTCAGTAATTCAGGACTTGGTAACTGAATGAATCACCAATCAGCTGGATTATTTTTTTTATTCTAGAAGTTGTTTCACTTCCATCTAGGAGACTTTTTCAATTCAAAACTAAAACATAAAGAGTTCCAAGCTCAAGTTTATAAGTTTGAAATTATTAACTTCTTAGATCTGAATTGAGAAAACTCCCTAAATTACATTCAAAACATCTTCAAAACAATTAGCTAAGATTCTGCACAAAACAGTTATGCACTATATTGATGTTGTGTATGTTCAGTACAAGCATGAAAACCTAATGACTTCTTTGTAAAGTTTTAGGTTTTACCTTCATTTTGGAAACACCAAGGAAAATTTTAAATATAAAATTACCTAATAGTTTTTGATGGAGAGTTTTCAAGTGAACAGTTTAAACTGAATTAGTTTGTTGAACCTCTGACTAAAAGAAATCGATGGAAACTTGTTTTTAAATTTGTTTATCTGAGGATTTAATGTACAAGCAGACATGCAAGTGCATATAATGATCTTTATTATTCTGCAACAGTGCTGTGTTTGTGCGTCTGTGTGTGTTTGTGAAAAGTGTTTTTGATTGTACTGGATGTGGGACACAGTCACCTGTCATGGTGTATGCTCAGGTTTGTCTGTTGATGGCTCCAAAGTGGTTGTCAGTGTGAAGTAGCACAAGTCCTGGGGGAAAATCTGAAGGAAGTATTGCTGAGCATGAACAGTGTCACTAGATGCTGTACATCTGACATGCTTACCCAACATCTTGTCTATCACTGTAAAATCACACAAACAAATGTCCTCGTTATCATATCAACAACGGGCACTTATATACGTTTCTCTTTTATTCACCTCTTTTAATAATGTAAAAATAAATGATCTTTATTTTTCATTAAACGACATAGATGTTGTGAAAACACCTGTGCAGGTGAGGAAGAATGTAATAATTATTTTTATTGTTACTTCATCTGAATGTGTATCAAAATCCTGTGAGACCTGCTCGATGTGCACAGACTGACTCAAACTTTGCATGTGCATTATGACTTAATGTTACATTTCACGTTGGCTTCAGTTGAGATATTAAGATCAACCTAAATTAAAAATGTCAAAAGGAAAGAACTGGGTGTGGAATAGGTTAAAAAAGAACTGAATATGCACAAAAGAAAGTATATTCAGAGAAGGGAGTAGTTACAATAAATAGGGTGAATAAAAGGGTCACAAGAAAAATGAGAAAGGTTAAAAGCAACAAGATGAAAGATAGAAAGGATTGAGAGATTGAGAAGGTGTGATAAAAAGAGAGAAGGTTAAAAGAGGGTAATGTAATGTCAAGTATCTGTCATGACTTCACACTTCTATGTTGTGACAAGGTCATGAATGTAAATGACACATACCTGCGAGACACAAAGAACATAGGTTGAATGTAAGAAGATATTTTGCTTGTGTTTGCTCGTTCACTATCATCACACTCGAATTAGTAACAGAATAAAATTGGAGCTAAAATTGCCAAAAAATGATTTTGCCTGTGGATGTTTGATAGTTTATGTGTAAAACACTGAATAATGAGTTAAATGAAAGATTAACAATTGTTAAATTGACTATTAATATCTTTATAATAATGTCCTTTTCTTACTTTTGCTTTATTCTCAGTGCAACCAAGATAAAATCCTTGTATTGTGTAAATAATAGTTCGCAATAAACCAATTCTGATTAATACTTGTTTTTGTTATTTTGTTTACTTACAGTATGTATAAACATCAGTCATAATCAGGGGTGCACATAAGTAATCCGCAGGTTCACTGTCAAAATATAAAAGGCACACCAGATGAAAAGTTGCAATGCGAGTTTGTGTACTTAACATTTGTTTGGCTGAGCTGGGTGAATTTTTATGTTATTCAGAGGCGGGATTCATTATCGAATTGATGAAGAGTCCCAGTGACTTGTTTTGTTTGACTGATATGTTTCTCAGCCTGAGCGCAGATGTTTCAGCTGACAGCTGATCAGCTGATCTCTCGCGTCTCTCACTGCACAGCTCTGCATAAGTGTGACAGATCAAAGTCATGAAGATGTCCGTTTTTTCCATAAACTCTGTGTTATTCTGCATTCAGCAGATAGATGGTTACCGATGTGTAAACGAAATGTTTTATATTTACTTATGTCACAATTAGTTCTAGTCAGTCAGTCCGGTGTGTCTCGCAGCTCACTACAGCATTCTACATTGTGGTAAAACGGAAAAAATTATGGAATAAGACAAATAGATCATTGTGGCATAGACGCACAAAATTCTACCGTTTTGTGCTATAAAGTACAGAAAACTATCATTGTTTTAATCAACAAAATCATCTTCTGGATCCAAAAAATTTTTTTGAAGGATTCTTCATCACTGTGAGCTAGAGCTGTATTTAACTTGTCTGCATGTAAATCAAAATGGTCCAGTGCTTGGTAGAAAATACAGGTTAATTCTCGGTGCAAATTAACCTGGCTCTGCCAGATCTATGTGTAGCCCCACCTCCTGTCGAGTAGGGGAAACACATATATCTGGAAATGCTGAATTTGAAACCATCTATAAAAGGGAGGGCCGCCTAATATAATGTTTTAATCTGATTGGAAGACGCGCCAACAAGTGTCTGACTTTGATGATTTGTCTTTAGCCAATCAAGCTCTTGCAAATCCATTCGGGAGAAAAACACACGTCGTTACCACTAAGAAAAGCAAAACACATCTTTACCATCAAGAAATGCACAAATTTCTTTCCTTTGCTTATTTTTCAATGAAAAAAATCATCTCTAGTTCTCCTAAAACAGATTTAATAGCCGCTTTTATTTGTACATCCACCGGCGCAGCCATGTTTGTTTTGCTTTGCCTGCCAGGGCACTTGCTGCAAATCATACCTGAACACCTGCCCCAAAGCACAATAATATGTCCGATAATTTTTGGACAGAAATAGACGGTTTTGCTGGAGCGGTACAAGATGGATTTTTGTGGATTTGAAAAACTCAAAATCTCGCGAGAGTCCATCTTGCAGCACAAGGTTAGGTGCAAATCACTGTACAGAGGAAACTGATGTGTTTGGCAGAGGTCTGTGCTCTCTGAGTGCTTTTCTAGTTAAAACATGTAACCTGTTTACCATAAAGTAGTTTAATGTAAAATACAGTTTGTTTTCCTTTTACTTGAGAGAAGCAACTTTAGATACAGACATGGAGCAATTATTCTAACAAATAATATAACTGTAGTGTTGCTCCAATAGAAAAAAAAAAACAGAAAAACAAAACATTCTCTAGATTGTTCTGACCTCCTTACAAGCTGAATGTAGCCCAGGAGTTACCAGCTGATGATCGCCTGTATATCAGGTCTCCTCTATTAGTATTTTAGACTGAAATAAAGTGGTAGGTGTATGTTGACTGATAGGAACTATACAAGATGAATTCATCTGAAATTTGATTATTTTATGTAGGATACACATACTGTATATCGAAATCAATTCATTATGCATTATTTTATTTTTCGTTTTTTTTTTTTCAATTGGTTAAAGCAGGAAATCTAAGTAGCAATACCAAGATCTAAGTAATGATATTGGATCTTTTTAAGTGCTGCAGGCAATGTTGACAATAGTCTCGGTGACACTTCTAACTGAACTGTTTTTGCCAAATTGTGCAACTTGTTCTGAAAAACTAAAAGGCTTGAGATGAGCCTATTTGCATTAATTTGGAGCTTGCCAAGTAATTGTTTGACTTCGCAGTCAATTCACACTAATTATTTTGCAAAATGTGCCTTCTGTTGAACTCTAGATTGCCTCCATTCAACTTCTTTAGATCTTCCCACACTTTTAATCTATGTGGAGACAGACAGCTCAAGCACACACACACAAATCTTCAATGTCTGTGTTGTAATGTGGATCTAGTAGTGGATTAAGATCCAATCTCTGATCCATCGTAACATGACAAGACAGCAGGCTGGTGGAATTCTTTGCTTTTTGTTCATCTGGGTATGAATGTGTATCTGATGCTAAAGGAATCTGTAAATTTCCCACATTGTTAAAGGTCCCCTGTGTCTCAGGGATTTAAAATGTATTTGTGGATGTTTATATATCCTCTATGGAAAATCAATCATTCATTTCTTTAAAGATCATATTTATACTTGTTGTCTTCAGTTATTTAATATTCTGGTCTGTTGTTTTCTCACATTGTCTTTACATCATTTAATATATATATCTATAGGCTTTAGTTATCCATGCTTTCAGTTTACATATTAAAAAATTAAGGGGTTTTCAAATTTTATTTTTGTGGTTTGATAATGATTTATCATAGATTTTGAAAGTTAAATCTCTACAAACATGTTTTATCTTAAAAACAAAAAGCTGAGCCTCACAGACTTTTTTTTTCTTTTTTTTTATGAGTTTCAGCAAGTTTTTTATTTTATACTTACTGCTTTTGAACTCAGTCTGGTCTGTGTATCTGATGGTTTCCTGAGGAGTGTGCACAAAAGGTTTTTGAATTTAATTTACTTACCCATTTAACTCGATTTTAAATGACCACTATAGAGTTGTGTGTGTTTAGTTTACAAGTTGTAATATTTATATTGTAGATTTAAATAATGACATTGATTTTTGGGGGGTGAGGTTACCCCTTGATTTACTCAAGTTTAGAGTCATAAAAGTAAAATACATTATGTCTCTGTTTCGTATCAAATAGTATTTTATTTGATAAGAATTGAAATTATTCAAGAATTGTGAAGATGAAATCCTAATGTGGAAACATGTATTTTTATTTTCTTTCTTTCTGTCTCTTTGAACTCTCTTCTCTCTGATGTGTTTCAGGTGTTAGATTGAGCTTCAAGACGTGGTCTTCAGATGGCCTCCTGCTTTGTGCCTTCTCTCCAGGAGACCAAGAAGAGTTCCTGGCTTTACAGATAAAAAATGGACGCCCTTACTTTCTGTTCGATCCTCAGGTATTTCATGTTATTTATATTCTAATAATAAATAGGTAGGAAAAAGACATACCAGTCTGCAATCAGCAAGCTGGAAATTTTTTTCTTTTCTTTTTTTCTTCGCAAAATGCAACAAAGAAAAACAAACCAAGACACTGAACCCACTGGAATGTGCTGCTTTAACTTCAACGAGTTAAAATACAAACTTACCCAAATCTGTTGATATCCTTCTACAATAAACACAACTCTGGTCAAAAAGTTCCAATTTTGTCTTTCTAGTCCAAAGATTGTTCTCTCAGAAACTTTGAGGAACTTTTTGGAAACTTGACAGAAATTTATCATCATATGTTTTTGATGCATTCCAGTCAAGGTCAAGTTTTTTTGTGTGTTCTTCTGTCAGTAGTAGCTTTGGTCTTCTTCTACCATCTACAGTATTACTACGATAAGTCACGGGTTACAGTTGCTTTACTGAGCCGTTTAAGATCTATATAAGGCAAAAATGTGTTTAAATTAGAGTTAAAGCCTGAGTTATTCACAGCTGAACTGCAGAGAAAAGAAATTAAATTATTTGAAAATAACATTTTGTGATCTAATCTCAATTTGTAGCATCATCTCTTGTAAACTATCCAACTGTAAACAGTAATCCTACACTACAGCTCGCTTTGACTTGCACCTTCACTATATGGCAGACATATGTAAATATACAGTATATAACAGAAAATTGGTCTTTGTTTTTAGTACATGTATCTTCAGTTTGTTTGACCAGTTTATTTCCTTTACATGAAACTACTGGCACATGTCTTGTTGCTGATTGGCTCAGATCAGCATGTGCTTAAATATCTTGGGCTCTGATTGGCTCATCACAAGAGAACGGCATTAGATTGCACTTTGTGTTGGCATGCAGCTCGTCTTACTCGACATGTTTCACTACATAAACTGTAGGGCTTAAAATATGTTTACAAAAACATATAAACTTGTGATTTGCAGATTGTCACCTTTTGTAGAGAGTTCTAATGTGGAGTGATTACTTTACTACAGGTTCGCTGTAAGGATAAGTTTTCTCTGTTCAAGCATCTCCAATAAACTTTCTCTTTGTCAAAGACAGGGATGTTAAGTCAAGTGTCTCACTGTGCCTCTTAGAATCAGCTGCAAATAACCAGAGAGGCGATGTAGGAGGGTTTAATGCTGTAAGTCTGTTTTAAAAAGAAAAATCATTGTGATTTCCTCAGAAGAACAACAAATATATTTTGTTTGAAGTATCTTGCTGTATGCTTGCAGTCTTTAACCCATTTTAATGAAACTATTTGAATATTATTTAAAATATTTTCCTTTGTTTATCATTTACTCTCCTCACTACACCGATTTTTTTTCTGTTTGTGTTCTAACCAACCTAGCCCACTGTCTTTTTCTTCTTCTGTCTCACCCTGTATCTTTTATTTTCTCTCTCACGCTCATCTAGTAAATGTGATCTGTAGCCCCTCATTGGTTTCTGTCAGGGAGACGGGGAGAGGGGAAAAACTTTGAAAGTGTGTCAACGTTTGAATTGGACTGCAATTAACTCATTCCCTGCAGTCACCACTCGTGAATACCAATTGCAAGCTAATTATACTTTGCACCCTTGCTCTTACACACACACAGACACACACACACACACACATAAGTGTGTTTTGGTATCCTTATGGGGACCGTCCATTGACTTCCATTGATTTTAGTAACTAGATTTATACCTAACCCAAACCCTTTTCCTAACCTTAACCATTACTGATCTATAACTAACCCTAAGACTAACTAAAACTCTATTCACACCATACCTATAAACCTAACCCCTAACCCTAAAAAGGGGAGTCCCCCTCATGGGGACCAGGCTTCGGTCCCCACAAGAACCCTCGGACCCCAGAAAGATAGTAAAAGTCAGGAAACGGGTCCCCAGGAGGTCAGAAATACAAACCCACACACACACACACACACACACACTTACACGTCCTTGCATACGTGCAGACCCCTGTTTCCCTAATTCATCCATACAGATACATGTTGAAGGGTTAAGAAGTCAATGACTTTGATGATGAAAGTCATGACAGAAGATAATTTTACAAACTTCCATAAGACCACTGGCTAAGCACTTAAACACTCATATTTATATATGTGTGTCCAAACATCTTCATCAGTGTGTAACTATGCAAAAATATCTGCATGTGCAGGCTGTTGTAAAGATCACTGTTAAGTACCGTGGTCGATGTGTGTGTCTGGTTCTGTACGGCTCGATCTGTGATGAGCTGTCGGTCTGTGTGTCTTCTCCAACTGGGCTGATTCCTTTGTTTTGGCCAGTTTGGGGTAATTAACAGTGGGAGGGGTGTCACAGCTTATTAGTGTTACGCTAGATACATATAGCTGGGCCCATTACTTCCCCCTATTAGCCTGTTAAGCTAGCTTAATGGTTTTAACAGTGCAGAGGGGGTAATTTAGCATGGCACAAGGAAGTGATATGCTCATAAATATGTGCACGTGTCAGTTGCCACACAGGAATGATCCAGTTGCTTTTCTTAAAGAAAAACTCCTTTGATTGCCTTCTTCCTAGGTGATGGAGACTTAACATCATCATACGCATAACACATTACTTTAGCAACAAGGTGTCTTCAGTCAAAGGCGTCTTCAGATCTGCTGCAGCACAGACCACTACAGGAGATCCGTCCTACCCACAACTAGAACATCTACAATGATTCACTAAAGAAACTTGCAGACTGAGTTACTAAAGCATCTTATTTCCCCTTCGAGATTAATCAAGTAACATTGAATTGAATTGAATTGAATTGAATTGAATTGAATTGAATTGAAATTGAATTGAATTGAATTGAATTGAATTGAATTGAATTGAATTGAATTGAATTGAATTGAATTGAATTGAATGACCATAGAATGTGGTCAAACATGTTTTTTTACAAGGCCGTTCTGGAGAACATTCCCAGAATTTAATGTTCACTCACTTTGATGCCACACCAAACGCATCACCTGACACTGCCTTGCTTAGTGCACTGGTATAACAGTGTCACTCACAAACTGAGGATGACTCTTGAAATCATGAAAACATTTGAATCTCCAGAGAAATATTTTTCATGGTCCAATTCTTTGATGCAATGGCACTTTTTTCACAGAAACTACATTGTATATTTTGAGATTTAAAACTTGTTCAGGTCAGAAGAGAGAGACTGAGAACGTTTTATCTCCTCATCCTGCCCGTTTCTGTGATTCCATGTTAGGTGTACCAGAGAGACGGCCTGGGCGGCTTTTGATTTGCCTGGTTCAGACTTCACAAGATACAATCAAGGACTGTTTTGGAGATAAAAAAGAAAAACAACTTTTCTGTGCTTTTCTTTCATTGTTGTTTAATTGAAATGCAGAAGATAATAAAATATTTTTCCCAAACTGGATGCAGGAAAACCACAGTGGAGATGAAGAGTGTCGTAAGATAATTAGAACTGATGTCTTTTGATGTAAGATTGACTCATTTTTGTATAACGTTCTCTTTCCTCTTTGTGTTTGTAGTTTTGTTTATAAACATTATTTAACATATGCAGTAAACACAAGTACATTTGACTGCCTAACAGCTTAAAATATGCAAAAGCCTCACTTTGGATTAGTTTAATGTTCTTGTTTTTTGTGTTTTGTAGTATTTATGTGTGTGTTTCAGTTTACATTGTGTGTGTATGCGTCTAAACTGTGTATTAAAAAGATTGGCATCGGGGTATCCAACAACAGACACACATCAGTTAAGTGCTGCACCACTCAACAGATGACACCACCTCATCAGTGGGTTTTGCTAAAGTGTGTGTGTGCGTGTGTGTTTCATCTGGCTGTTAACTCTTCACACACATAAGGGCCTTTGCTGATACAATATGTTGCCTGGTAAAATAAAAGTGAGCTCCTAGGTTTCCCTCGGCTGGAGCTTCCCGGTAAAACCACCATCAATCTTTTGCTTACTGAACATACCCACTTGAGGAGCAATTATGCTCTAAATGTCTGGCTCAAGGGCACCTCAGTAGCAGCCTCTAGGAGAGTTGAGTGTGTATTTCTACTGTCGGTACTTCTCATGGAAGTTGTTCGAACAAGTGTGTTTGTATTTATGTGAGAGGTGAGGAAAGTGTGCTGTCTTGTTGATTTGAGCTGTAATGGTTGTAAACATGTCGGATGCTGATATACTCTGGCATTCATACATTTATTGATCTCATCATTAAATCTTCATCACCGTGTGCTTGTCTGTATGTTTGTGCTTATGTGCACAAATGTGCTTCTATCCTTTTACTTGTTTGCCTACTCGCTAAAAGCAGATAACAACAATGATGTCATACTTAATAGGTAGTAAAAAGCCCTTTAACAACATTTTGATGGTTATATGTTCATGTTTGTGTCCTTTCTAAGGTGTGTGAGTGTGTGTCATTAATTTTTAAAGTCTAAGCTTGTTCACAGAGGAATAAAATAAAACTTTACAAAGTGAGTGTGTTTAATTAGTACGATTTAAAAAATGATCAGTTTGGATCCAAATGTCATGCTGTAAGACACACAGACCTTAGATCAGTTTGGTGGTGGAATGTCCCCATCAGTGATATAACTGTGTTTCTGTATGTGAGTGTATCTGTGCTTGTTTTTGTGTCTGTAGGGTTCTGCGGTGGCTGTGGGTGTGCAGGGTGACGGAGGGCGCAGCTACAATGATGGACAGTGGCATAGCATAACAGCAGTGAGGCGAGGGGCCGTGGGAACAATCGTTATAAACGATCAATACAGCGGTAACTATTCTCATATTCATACTGACCACAGTGTGTGTCGGCTGTCCGTGTGGGTGTATGAGTGGAAAAATGAGGAGATTCTGCTCATGAAAGAATGAGCACATGTGCATCATGTGAAAGTGACTTAATGGTCATGTTTGTGTCTTTCTGTTTAAAAATTTCCCCAGTTTCATTTTGAGAAATTAACCAAATTTATCCCAGAAGAAGAAAATTCCTCATACATTACAGACAGCATGTAAAGTTAGACTCATCAACATTTAAACTGTGATGCAGTTGCTTTACTCTCATTTTGCTTCTGAACATCATAGACAGTGTTGGGAACATTATTTTAAAAAAAGTAATTAGTTATACTTGTTCCAAGAAGTAATTGAGTTAGTAACTGAATTACTCTACAAAAAAGTAACTAGTTACCAGAGAAAGTAACTGACTGTGTTACTTAAAAAAAAACAAATTCCTTGTATTATCCAAATAAAACTTGGCAACAAAATAGACTTTTATTCAACACGTGGTCTGTCAGCACCGGGAATCGATCCTCTGCATGAGAGGCGAGCGCACCCCCGCTAGACTACGGCGGCCATATTGGTATCTGGGGAACCCAGCCTCAATATAACCATGTGTTTGTGAGTGTCTAGTTACATTAAGCAGCTTGCTCTATTGATTTATTTAAATGCACTGCATTTTACGTTCAGTAATGATAATGGCGTTGCAACATTGGAAATTGTAATTCATTTTATTATTCCGTTACTAAAAATCCGAACACGTTGCGTAGTCACTTTAAAAGACTTTATTCCAAAAACTGATCATAGAAAATGTCTTTATTATAGCAGTTTGTAAGTTTAAACCCTAGACTTAAATTCAGTTAATTCAAATATTACATTAATAATCTGTCTCATCCCAACATTTGTTCCCTCCTCAGTAATTAGTAGTAGTTTTATGTACAGGTGTGCAGCGTCCAGCTTAAGGAACTCAACCATCTGAAAATGATTCCAAGTTTTAAATTTGAATTTTGTAGCAGTTTGTGTGAATTTCTGTTTATGACACAAGGATGTATTGATACTATTGACACACCTACTTGTGTAAGATTGTTAATCATTTTGCTCTTGTTTAACTTCAACCCTTTGTTTGATTCGTCACTTACCTCTTCGCTCTAATATCTGTTTTCTATTCATTCTGTCTCTACACTGTACCATCGCCATCCTGACTGGACCAACTCAGGAAGTGCCTCAGCTTCCAGCGGCAGCAGCATTATTGGTGACAACATGGGGGTGTTCATTGGAGGGCTGCCTGAAGACTTTACTCTTTTAAGAGAGGATTCAGGTAAATCTGGATGAAACATTTTCACCTTTATGAATGACATATTTTAGTGCTTTGACCCAGTCAACTTTCAAATTCTTATAATCTGGTTTTATATCTTTCAAGTGATGAACACTAAATGACATTTTAAACATGTAAAAGCATTATATTAAACTATTTTCGGGGGGCTAACACACATGTTCGACTTTTCTCTGTCCCATCAGGAGATGCCCGACTGGTGCGACAGGGCTTCTCTGGCTGCCTCCGAGATGTGATGTTGAAGATGACTGACAGCCCTACAGAGGAGTGGCAGTTTCTGGACTGGACAAAAGCCACTAAGAAGGTGGCCGTTTATGAAAGCTGGGAGGGATGTCCTCTTCACACTGTAGATGGGGCCCATTTTCTGGGTCATGGTAAGATCACACTGAGAGCACTTTGTTGTGAAGCTTTATTTATTTACAGCTTTAAAGGATCTTTCTTTCTCATACTCTGGCAACATTGTTTTATCTTGATGTGATGCTTTTTACTCATGCTCATTGTAATGAAATGGATTAATGTTGATGAATATGATGATAAAATAATTTAGCTGTGAGTTAAGATCATGTTGATTAGTGCATGTTTATTTGTTACTGCTTATGTCTAATATTTTGTCTAATAGCTTTAAGAATGTCAGAATCTTTTAACTTCAAACATTTGTCACGTTTTGAATTTGACACACACTCTGCCTCTGAAAATTGCACGTTGACACTGATTATGTCCTTCCTGATTCTTACAGGATACTTGGCTTTAGACCCAGCTGTTTTCAGTGGTGGACAGGACTTTGATATTTCAATGGATTTCCGAACTGACCAGCTCAATGCCCTTTTGCTGTTTACATACAACAAACAAACTGACGACTACATGCTTGTAAGAACAGAGAAACTTATTGGAACTGTTCATTTTTAGGTGGTACTTGTTCGTGATACCTTGACACTGGTTTGTTTTTAGGTCGAGCTGGAGGCCGGTCTCTTGTACTTCCTTCTTGCCACTGATGGACATGTGACTGAACTCAGTGTGTGGGTGGGGCTCAGCTACTGTGATGGAAACTGGAAACAACTGTCACTGGCAAAACGTGGCTCTCTCATCTCTGCAGCAGTGAATGACTGGGCTGAGGAAGCAAGGGTAGTGGGCGGGGCCACGAGGCTGAGTGTTGATTCACTGTTATATTTGGGTGGCGTACCAGTTGAACTATTACATCCTGCTCTGGATGGTCAAAGTCACAAGCACGGTGAGAATTTAAACATGTCAAAAGTTGACATAAAAGTGATTTTGAGTGTAACTGTTTCCTTTTTCACATTCTATAGAATCTTTGTGTTTGAATCTCATTTTGAGTTTTTACGTTTTCTTTACAGGAAATTTCACAACTGTACATGTATTTGTTGATTTTGTTTCAGCTTTAACTTGCAAACAAGATAAAATATTAAAGATGTAGCATTACTTGAAGGAATTTACATGGTCAGTCGCCTTTGACGATAGATTTTTAAAGGTCCCATATTATTAAAAAAATCACTTTTCTGGGATTTGAGGTGTTATTGTGTGTCTGTGGTGCATATACACACATGCTAAGTTGGAAAAAAACCCGTCTGTGCTCCTTTGAGTGAGATAGCAGTTTCCGAATTCGTCCTGCCTCCAGTCTAATAAGTGAGCTGTTCAAAATTGTCCAGTTTCCTACGTCACAAGTCGGGAAGGGGTTGTGCTCTGATGGGGTTCACACACCCTCCGAGAACTTTCTCCACCTACCAGGTACAGCAATTTTGTTACTGATTCGAAACCACTGGTTCAGATTAGGAAACTCACCCCTCAAAAGGCTGTTGTTGTTTGCCGCTCAGAAGAACACAAAACACTTCATCAGGTACCAGATGAAGAGAACAGAAGAGCGGCATGGGTTGAATTTATTTATGATAGTAGTGTCCCTGTTACAGTTAGCAAAGAATGTCGGGAGCTGAGCTGTTGCTAATGAAGAACTAACACCATTACATCTCTTTCTGGGTCAAACTGGTAAGCTTGAAGAACCGCATCTCTACCAGATGCAGCAAAACAACACAGATACATGAATAAATGTCAGACTAACCTTTGGAGTCTTCAGGCTCAAAGTTCCTCAGTCCAAAGTTTTTAATCCCATTTTAAGTCCATTTCTTGGCACTGCAATACTTGTTTATCATTAATTGCAGTTTAATCAGCTGTTTACCAACACGACTGACGTGTCGCGAATGCGCGAGATGGGCGGGGCTTAGAGCTGCTATGCTCCCAGCTGCCCGGCCCACCTGAAACAGAGCATTCCAAACTGAGATGAGTTAACAGCTGAACTTTCAAAAAGGGTAAATTTGAACAATGCATGGCTTTTACATGTTATTGAGATGTAAAGGAAATGATTCAGAGTGTGTGAAAAGTGCATAATATGGGATCTTTAAACCAAGATTAGTTTTACATTGAGAAATGATGGCTTTATACCCATTTTTGTTAAAAACAAGTTTGTGTACACTTGCAAAATGTTAAAAGATGTCATTCAATCTGTTAGCATTTAGATATGTCATGAGTAACACTCACATCAAATCTAAGGTCATTATCTGTGAATTTGACTGACTTATAGATATTTTGTGTTTGCTAATGTTGATTACTTGTGGCAGCCATCTTGGATCAAGTTGGCTCCTAAAGTTAATCAGTTGTAGTTGCACATCTAATGATTACTTTCTGGGAGTTTCTTTACAATATAGTCCAGTGGTTCAGTAAATGTTTTGCGAGCAAACACACACATTCACATTCGCACACGTGGAAAAAAATCTAAAAGATAAACACATTGTCACCAAGTTTCACCACTGAGCTGTGAGCAGCAACAATAAGTATTTATTTCAAGTATACTGATGGCATAAAAGGATTGTAGAGAAAATAAAACAACCGAGTGTTGTTTATCAGGAGATCGTGTGAAACTGAGAATATTAGATTATTTAGTTTAGACCAGTTTAACATGTGCTGTCCTTCTTTCATGTTCTCTGTCTGTCTTGGTTCTCTCTCTGTCCTCTCTTTTCCTTTCCACAGGTCTGGGAGGTTGCATACAACATCTTACTATTCACAGTGATGAAAGAAGCCCTTCTGTCAGCGACAGTGTTAATCTCTCTGTTGCCTCCCGTCACTCTGTTCAAGTTTACTTAGACGGCTGTCCTACCAGTGAAAGTCGGTTCAACTGCAGAGGAAATGATTCAGTGCTGGTGTACAGTGGGAAAGAGACACGGGCTGTAGATTATACTTTACAGCCTTTTACAGGTAACAGTGCAGAGGTGCAGTTACAAAGCACAAAAAGAGTCTGCACTTTGGAAACATTGTTTTTAGGTGTAACAATGCTTCTGTTATTGATGTTTCTCAAAAAGTATTAAATAATATATCATTAATAAAGAAAGCCAACCCCAAAAATCATTTAAGAATAAAACACTTAATACTGTTATCCTCTATAAGACCATGAATATAGTAGAAAAAGTAATTGTATTGTTTTTTTAAAACCACATCTTTATTACAGCAGGAAAAAATGGGCCTTTATTAGTTTTTCAGCTTGTGTGTTGCTGATGAGATGTGGACCTGTTTAAATGACTGCTCCATGTTCTCAGCTCACCCTAATTACAAATAATCACCTCATTAGTTATCATGTTAATTGATTCAAGCTTTGACACCTACACAGGAGCTTTCAAGTTTCTTTTTCAATAAATGCTGTTTCCTTGATAATATATGTCCTTATATTTCGTGACAGTGACCAACAGACAGACATTTGTAGGTGTAAACAGAAAAATGGTTGGCTGCTAATGTTTGATAATCAGGCCCGGCGCTTGATTCCATAAAAACTGTTCTGTTCTAAAAAAAAAAAAAAAAAAAAAAAAAAACATCTAGAAAAGAGATTTAAAGAAAAAATTACTTTTATTCCAAATAATGTCAGAGATCACATGTGAAGAGATGCTCTACCTGTGTACTGCACAAGCTAACCTTAAAAACCACAATATTTTACAACCTAATATTACATTTAAAACCTTTTAAAAATGTGTGTAAATGATTACTTGATTCTGTCTAATTGTAACAAATTTCTGTCTGCGTATGAACGTGTTTTTAGAGTACTTGTACAGGTTTGTTGCCTTGGCTGCTGGAGGCTGGGCGGCATCCTCTTGGGAGAGAGGACGCAGCCACGGCACAGGTACCACATCTCATATCTCTCTTGCTCTAAGTTTGTGTATTATCATATACATCATCATATTATTGTGTACAAGTTATCTTGGTAAGATGATGAGAGTAGTACACCACTAATACACCAAATCACACCCATCAAACATTGTGCATTTTTAAAGTAATATTAATATAATCTGTGTGATCATACTCAGTTTAATGTGCTCATTTTTTCACACATCTTCATTGTACTGTGTTAGCATTAGCAGTTTCTCTCTGATCTGAAGATAATTTTGATACAAAGTGGCTAATATCTTGTATAGTATGTTAGACTTATTGAAATTCGTTGATATTACTTGTGTCAGATGTTATAAGAGATTGATAAAGCCTCCATAAAGGGCATAGCAGTAAAAGGCTGTTAACCCAGAATGGCCTGTGTGGTCCCTTGTGTAATATAAAGCCGCTCGTTAGTAGTGAACGATACACTGGTTGGTCTCAGAACCCCTTGCTATGACCAGAGAAATAAAGAGACTTAGAAAATGCAGGAAGTCCTGAAAGAAGCAAAAAGTAAGAATTGAGCATTTAGATTCTTGTAAGCTGCAAGAACAGTATCAAAATCAAACCTTGATCAGCAACACGAGGGAGGGTTTAAGAGGAGGTAAGGAAATTTGTTAGACATGTGTCTGCATGGATTAAAAAAAATAAGCCAAGTTAAAGTAAAGATGACATTGCAGTGTCTATAGTGCATAAAAAGTTAGGTAGCAACAAGTAAAAAAGAATCAACAACCAGCAGAAGAAAAAACAGAAGGTCAATGAAAACAAATCATGAGGTAGTGACTCATAGCTGCTTCAATGCAAATAAACATAAAACACAGCACATTTTAATAATAATAATAATAATAATATAGACTTTAGTGATCCCTCTTGGGGAAATTTGGGCTCTGCATTTGGCCCATCCTCATTTCTGAGGAAGTGAGGGCAGCCATTTTGTATGGCGCCTGGGGAGCAATTGTGGGTTCAGTATCTTGCCCAAGGATACTCTGCCAGCACCAAGGATCAAAGCCCGGTCTCCCTCCACTAGGCTACCATGGCCCGCAAAGGAATTAGACCTATTCTAAAAAAGAAGATGAACCTAAAATTAAACCAGGGAATCACTTCTGGGTATATTTTCCCCTTTTTTCACGTAAACCAAGTAAACAGTAGGTTAACTTGGTAACGTTCTTGTGAACTATTTGTACAAAAGCCCAGCAAGCTTTTAAATAAATCAACCCTTTTGACTGAGAGGCTTTACTTGTAGCCAGTTTACCAGTGAGCTAAGCTCTGAAGATGAGGACCAAATCGAAACGAGGTGGAGACCAACTAAAGTGTAAAGTAACATTAAAGAATGCTTAAAGAGTGCAAAAGAGGTGGTTGATAGTTTTCAGGCCCTAAGTTGTGCAGATAAGGAGGAAAATGGGGTCTCACATGGATCCCCTCATCGTGATGGTATCAAGTGAACAAAAAAATGTGGAGTCCAGCTAAGGGCGAGGGAAGCTGATTGGTGTGAAATATAGCCCAGAATGAATGGCTGACAGTATTAAATCAGTGGTGAAAAAGTTACTGCTCTCATAAATACAATTTATGCTAATAGTTAGGTATGATTTACTGGGTCTATTAAAACACAGAGAAATGGTGGAATGCTTTTCATTCATTCTCATGTGTTCTCTACTTGTTAAGGCTTTTAAAAAATATATACTTTTTTTGTTTTTTCTTAAAACCTTTGTTAGGCATTGTTTAGTTGTATGTGATTTTTTTATTTATTTTGATAATTAAACAACATTTTTTGGTCTTTCTGATTTATTTTTTAATCTCTATTGTTTTTAGCACCTGCATCCATACCTCCTCCAACAACCATGCAGAGTATTAATGGTTTTAGTGTACAAGTAAGCTGGCTGCCACCCACTGGTGAGATCAGGGGGCTGATTGACAGATATGAGCTAAAGGCCTACAACATGGACAACCCTGAAGAAATGCCAATCAAATCCACTTACCTGGCTAATGGAAATTTTACAGGTAAAGTACAAACATGCCAAAACAATATTTTTTAAAAAACTGCACCAAAAATACTCGAAAATTAAAAAAGTTGCAAAAATAAAAAACTAATGAAAATCTGACATTACTTTTCAGTTGTGGTTCAACAAAATGATTGTAAAAAATGCATGAAACAGGCCTGGATTTTGTTACCCTTAACCCAATATACTCTTTCAAAACCTTTTGAGGCAATCAAGGGATTTCTATATCTCTCAATGAGACTTCTGCACCTGTCGAGACATATTTTGGCAAACATCTCCAGCTGTCTCAGGTTTGAAGAGCATCTTCTCCAGACTTCAAGTTTCAGCTCCTTCCACAGACGTTCAATAGAATTTAGATCAGGGCTCATAGTAGGTCTTTTCAGAATAGTCCAATGCTTTCTGACAGTGGGCATCACATTTCAGAATGCTTAGGTAGTCTCAAAATTTTGCACCCTTTGCTAGATGCAATAAAAAACTTTCAAAACTTATTCAAGCATCTTACATACAGTATGTATCGTGTTCTTTTTTATTTATTGGGCCATTTATTGCATCTGTGAACACAGACCTGGTGTAACTTGCCAAAAATCTCAAGTGTTGTCTCTTCTGTCAAAAGAATGTTATCCCAGAAACTTAATAGTTTCGGCTTAAACAGTGATGGATGTGACATCCTGTCAGTTTAGAAGTTGTTCTGGACTCTTTGGTTACTATTTATATTACCCATCTCTTCAATGTGACAGCAATGTTCCTCTTGTAACTACATCCAGAGAGGTTGGCTACAGTCCCTCTGAATGAACTGTAGCACAGTATCATTATGTTTTTTCTAAGGCCAGTGTTGAGACTGATGTTTGAAAATCAGGGCAGCCAATGGCCAATATTCCTTGCCAATCTTCTTTCTGATTTTAACAACTGTTTTTTTTGTTCCATTTTGTTTACCTGGTAAATAAAACAGCATTTCTTGCATCTGCTGCACTTTTAAAATTTATACCTGAGATAATTCACATTGTATTCCTGAATCAGAATTATATTTGTTTTAAAGTAAAACTAATTGACTAAAGTCAGTTCAAAATACCAAAAGACTACACCCAACTTGGCAACATCAGGTCATGGTCAGTATGTTTCTGAAATCTGTACAATCAGGAAATAGTACAAAAACATGCACATTGTCTTGAGGTTTAGGTTGATTCCAGTCCATTAGTGTCTTTTTCACCCCTTCTCAGTTCTTTTTCAAACCTTACTCAGCATCTCATTATGGGAAGTGCCTTCTGAAAAGCTCCACTACCGACAGACCGACCGATCAACAGACCAGTCATGTGTCTTGCACGGGGGCTCTGTGCCCCTTTATTAGTGCCCTTGGATCATGCTTTGGCATTCTCACTTTGTTCTGTGTGAAGATCATTATATCTCCTGGGTTGTCCTTATTCTGGATAATCTACATAACAGTTCGCTGACTCAACCATCAAGGTTAGTCTAGTATGTAGAATTTCTGGCGTAGATATTTTTCCTTTTGAATTTGCTCATGAAGAAATTTTTTGTGTGTTTTTAGAGTATTTTTTGCATTGTGGTGAACCTCTAATTCTGTAGCAAAATGGCTACCATTGGATAGTATCAAGGTAACACAGGCGGTGGAAAGATTAAGGATGTTATGTTCTGCCCATGCTTTGCTTCTTATGGAGTTCCCATCTCAGATAAAGACCATGCTCTCTGTATAGCACACATGTGGCTGAAAAGCATACAAGTCCTGCTGGTGCACCCCAGGTCATGTGACCACTGTTGCACTATGCTACTTCAGATAATACAATGCCACATACAGATTTTGGCAAAATTACCCCACCCTTTCCGAGACAGTCCCCATTGCAAAATCTTCAGAAAATGTTGAATCAGCAGGTGTGTGCTGGGGTGATATGGTAGAGAAGCCATATGTGGAGTTATGCCTTCTGTATGGCCGTCTGCTGAGCCCCAGTGATGAATGCACTGGCAGAAAGAACAGAGGAGAGATGAGGGGTTGGACTGAGACCGGTTCAAGATGAGGATCAACAGTTGCAGACAGAAAACCTCATCCATCGAGTACCTCCTGGTCGGGCCTTGGCCCTTTGAGCTCTGCCGGGTTCAGCCTGAGAAGACTACAGGAATCCACCTCCTCATAGACTCACTACCTGTGTAGAGGAATATCAAATGCAGGTGCCTAGAGACCTGGGTGGCATATTGAGGCAGGTAACTAGGCATGCTGATCCCTCTGCATATAAACTGGGTTGTTGTTACTAAAATTAATGTTGATAATTTGCACCCAGCATGCAAGCTTTCTGCACATGCACCATGCCTTCTTTCCCGTTTGTCCGTGTTTGAGAGTGTTTTAGTGCCATACACAGGCCTGGCATAGTTACTATGGTGTTTTAATATTTTCATGTGGATGAAGACGTGAAACAGTGTCAAGTTTATATGGATAGTTTTAGAAAAAAATAAAACAAATAGATTCTTTTACAAAAATCTTTCCTTGCTTGTTTCATCCTAAATGTAATATTATGTTCATTAATTGAAATTTTTGATTGGATACCAAACTGCTTTAAATGTTCAAGACTTAAATAAAATAAATCTGATTTATTTTGATTTGAACAAGATCAAATCATTTTTGTTTTTTAAAATAAATTAGATAAAGAAAACATGGCTTGTCTTTGTATGCAGGCTCGTTATATGAGTTGAACATGACTTCCTACAATGTTCTGCACTTATCTGGACTATTTAAGTTGCACTTAAAAGATGTTTGCTCTGTTTTTATTTCACTTTCTCCCTGTCTCTAATATAAACATGCACGTTCACACGCACACACACTTGTCCCAGCTAAACTTGTTAATGTGTCCTTGGCAAATCTCCATCTTTAGAAGCTTGTCTCCATTTGGAACAAGCTACTCAGGACTACCCCAATGATGTCATGCACTGGCATCAATTCCTTTTTCCCCTCCCTTTTGCTGTTGCTCACTTTTCGATCTTTCCTCACTTTGTCTTTTATGATGAAGACGATGTCTGCTTCCACTCTTTCTATTCGTCCCTGCTTTCATCCACTCTGCCATGTCTCTAGGCAAATATGATGATGAGCCTGCTGCCTCTGTCTTTCCCAGTATCTCTTTTGCCACTCTTCATTCACTCCCCCTCTCTTTGCCAGACATTAAGTCCACTCTGATAAGGCTTCTTCTTAATTTATGATGGCCCTGACACCTGACTGCAGAATTACACCAATGGCTAAAAAACACAGAAAGCAAATGGCAGTGTAATGGCAATGGATTGGGGCCCTGGCCCCTAATTGAATTAAAAGACACGGGTAACATTGTGAGAGAGTGCGAAAAAGAGACAAGTACTGGGTGATTGGACACAGAAGGTGGAGAAAAGAGGCAGGAAAGGGGAGAAGAGAAAACAGCCAATGTAATAGGATGACTTTGGAAATATATTAAAAAGTGGCAGAGGCCAAGACAGCTAGGACAAAAACATCAGAGACAGATGACTAAAGCTTTACAATTAGAAGAGACTACCTCTGTTTGCCAAACACAGAAAATTTGCTCAGCAACAGTAGCACAAAGAGACAAGTAAAGCACCTAAACTGCAACAGTGAGCCACGTTGATGCAAACTGTGGTAACATACCAAGCACACAACAGAATACAACTCAAACAGATTTGGACTGTATCATCTTTTAACCTCTGCCTTTGACTTCTACACATTTTACATTTGTGCATGGCACAGAATTAAAACTCAAACTTAAATTTAGGGGTTTGAACTAAAACATCCCTCAAGTTAGACAATCTAAATGTTATAAACCTGTACATTTTATTTTAAACATTAGTTAGTTTGATAAAGCTGATGTAGTTCTGTATACAGATTAAAAGCTTGCTAAGTAACAAGTTCCACAGAAAGTCATTATTCCCCATCAATAGAATTGATATGAACGTTTTCTTCTCTGTGCTGTTCTCTTATGATCAGTCTAATGCAGCTTTGTCTCATTTTTAATCTGTCCTAGTAATTTTTCTTTTAGTTTAAAAGCCTAATCTGATTTTGGTGTTCTTGAGTGTTTTGAGTGGTTTGCATTATGACATCTACTCTCAGTATTTGCATTGATGAAGGCATCTCTTGACTGCTGACTGACAGTAAACTGTCTCCAGTTGCCCCCTTGAGTCCTCTCGACTTGACTAGAAGCTCTGAATGAGTTTTTCTTCAGCATAAAATAATTCTGGTATCACACACTTGAGATGTCTGTGGAACATCTGTGTTGTTGAACTACACTACCAATCAAAAGTTCAAAAGTATTCCAGTGAGTCCATTTTATTTATTTAGTCCTGAAATAAGCTGAATCATTTTTTGACTTTGTTGAGAATGTTTATAGTTTTACAGTGTGATGAATGTAAATGCTCATTTAAACCTTTTACTTTCTAAATATCTCATACAATACTTTAATATAAACAAGTTGCAAATAATAAAAAGCTTTACACATTGAAGGGATTATAATAGAAGTGTTAAATATAAGTGTTAAAGAGGCCCTTCCATTAAAAACATTTTTTCTGAGGTTTCTGTTGAATATTTTAGCTCCACAGGTGTTCTTACCTTCATAGTGGGTGTGAAAACAGGTCAACAACTTCTCTTTCAGTTTTAATCTCTCAAACTACGCAGGTGGCGATAAAACCCGAGTTCAAACGGCCTGTATCTGTTTCGTCACAACTCCTTTGTTTGTTAGTATTCATCAGCCCCCGCAGTTGAAACCACGCTTAGCATGCTGCTGGCTAAAAGCTGTAGCATAAGACGTATCAAACCGGAAGAGACTCTGTGTTCTGTTGCCATGCGCAGCGGGGCAGGAAACAGTATGCCGTGCTCTCATAGGCTAGTTTGTTAGCCAATCTGAGTCCAGCAAATTTTAATTTAATCACATATTTTTATTCTAATTTTAACTTGGGCTCCTTTATCCCTGTTCTGCTGTTTATTATCCACTGTATTGTGTATGTTTTTCAGTTTGAACATTCCAGTTTCAAACTGATAGTTAAACAATAGACTTCTGCTGAACCTGACAACATGCTAAGAATGTAATTCAATCGTTTGAATCAGATGTACGATTCTTGATTAGCAAGGAAACACGAGTCTTGAGGACTGGGATTGGGAAACAAGATAAATTTAAGGAATGTGTCTGGATTACAGCAAATATGGAAATTCTCCTTCATTGTGAAAACATTCCTGATGCTGCTGCATTCTGGATACTTAGCAAATAAGTTTTTCTCTGTTGTTTTTCATCAAATATGTTATCTTTGCATCCCAGAGATGCTCTCCTGAACCGTCACCAGGCTCTGCACATCCACAGCTCATTTCCAACACAAAGCTATCAGGTTTGAAGTGAAGGCATGAAGCCAGAATAACCAATCCTGTTTCAAATTCTGTATGACCAAACCTCACCAGTGTGACAGGCCCCACATTATACAGTCTCCTACACTCCTCTCAGGACCCCAATACTCTGTCACCATAATGATAATAAACCACCACAACTTAACCATAGAAGGTTTGTGTGTATCATGGACCCATCACATTGTATCACATGTAACTGTGTTTTAATACACACTGAAGAATTCCCAAAGACCTTGTATGTTCTAATTGACTTTTTTATATCGTAGTGGGATCATCATTCACTGTGCAGGGGACCAAAAGCTGTGAAAACACTGAGTTTCTGTCCAAATTATTATGGAATTCACTCCAAGTTCATATATTAAAGTCTGGTGTAAAGTGCTCACAGAAGAGTCACTTACATTGTATTTACAGCTGAGTCAATAAAACCTATTTAATATTTTCTAAATGTATTTATAACAGACATTGATTGTCTTTGCTCTCTACCTCTCTTCCTCTGTGACATGTTCATATTTAGGTGTGATGACTGGACTCACTCCATCTACTCGATACGTTGTCACTATAAGTGCCTGTAATCCTGGAGGCTGCACTGAGAGTCCTATTAATGCTAATGATGTAAGGTCAAGTTTCATGACCCCAGAGGAAGGTAACAAACACACATACATTCTCACACTCTCTGCATCTAGACGACTAGACAAATTTCTTTTGACACTCATCCAGTTAGATTTTGAGTTTTTTTTTTTTTTTAAGAAAGAAATTGGGCAGCAGGAACAAGAAGAAAGAACAAGCCAGAAATTGAATATACAAGAGAAGAGAGAATGAGCAAGGTGGCTGAACAGAGAAAGAGAAAATGGTAAAAGAAGGGAGGACTGGTAATGAATGACAAACTGATAGCACAAAGAAGCATATTTCTTATCAGGGAAGTCATGAGAAGAAGAGGAAGAGCAAAGAGGCACTCGAGTGGGAAAAGGAAATATTTTTCTTCATGCTGTAGTCGCTACATTAATCTGTATTGGACTAACCAGTCTTGTTGGGGAGATAATGTGACGGCAGGGGTCAGTACAGAGACGGCAAAAATCAATCTGAAGTTAAAGGGAAAAAACAGATTACTGTATTGATTCTCACTGAGCACAGTTAAGACACTGAAACATGTCAGCGAGACTTCAGAAAGAACTTATTAAAAGCTTCCTTTTGCCTCAAACGCACAGTGTTCAGACACATTTTTACTCACATAACAGCTGCACCTCTTTTACTGGATCGTGGAGAGTAAGATCTTAAGAGTTTTTCTCTCTTTATTTATAGAGCTGCATTCTATTAAAATTAATATAAAGCTGTCAGTGTTTAACACAAGGAATCATAACTATGAAAATTTGTGTGATAAATGGTGAAATTTACAAAGTTCCAAACTTTATTTTAGTGTTTAGTTTGGGATATTTTTGTTTATTCTTATTGTTTTTTTATGAGATTTGTTGGATTTTATGTTGGGATATATGAATATATGTTATATTTAGGTGAAAGTGCCCAATTTGGGGTTTTCTTACACAATAGAAAAAGAAAACAGCTTTATCTGAGTATTAATGGCTAGCTTTAAAAATATAATCCAATAGAGGGAGCGTCATTTGAAGGTCTGAACAATTCATCAAATGACTCAATTCGCTCAATTACAAATTATCATTGAGGCAAAATATTTAGATTTGAAGTGACTACATACGTCTCATAACCTGTATAACAGGAACACTTATTACTGTTGGGCAACACCCTGACATGGTTTCCTGTTTGATGGAAGGAAAACTATTTTAAAGGAAAACACCAAACAGGTCAAAAGTCTGGGACTAAAAAGTAAAAACTCTCGACAGTAAAACCGCAAGAGCACTACTGATGTGTTTCTGATTAAAATAGTGAGCTAGACCATAAACTGCAGATATACTCAGTTTTACAGAGCAACCACCAGCCAACAGGTGCAGTGTTTTAAGAATATTAATAACAATAGGTTTACTTTATTGATCCCTCTTGGGGAAATTATGACTCTACACAGGGTGGCTTGGGGGCAGTTTCGGGGTTCAGGATACTTTAATGTGTAACCTGCCATAACCAGGGATCGAACCCTGGTCTGCTGATCAAAGATCAATCTCCTTCCCCATTAGGCCATGGTTGCTGCAAAATGCCCCAATATGTCCACCTTACCATTTTAAATCATACTGCTTAAAGGAGAACAGTAACAAAACATGAACCGGGGTCAATCCATGATCAATGTGGGGACTTTATCACTTTGTTAAAAACATTTTCAAATTATTGGACTTCTACATTTCCAGGATAAAGAAAGTCACTTGCCTTCAAACTGATAAGAACATAAACAATAAGTATGGACTTGCCAATAGGAACAACTGTTTATTTATGCCAGTCTACTGGTAATTTGTCATTTGTATATAATCATTTGTTACTTTGCTGACTATTAAACCTGTTAATTCAAATGCATCTGTACACTTTGACTTTCCTACAATTTCAGCTCCAGAGGGTGTCCTTCCTCCTTCTACAGTTTCATCTCCATCAGCTCTTTTTGTAACCTGGGTACCACCAGCAAGGTTAGACAGTATCTGGTCTTTTCTTTTACATCCAAATCACACTTGTAGATCACAATTATTCAACTCTGGAGTGTTTATAAAGATACTGGACTGTAATTGTTGGTGACAAGTTGGACACAAGAAATTGGTAACATTGTAAACATTTTGAGCTGTTTTCATTCTGATTTGGAATTCCAAACTGACAAAAAATCACAAGCTTTGATGAAAATACTGTGTATGTTGTCTTGACTTTAATTATTTACAAAGTATCTTAATTTCTATGTAATAGATCCTTGTGTTATTTATAGTTTTCAGATGTAGATTTCAGATTATTTTTTTGGTGTCTGTGCTGTCACACAGTAGTGACACATGTCATGATCCTCAAATATTCTCACTTTTCTCACAGTTTGGAATAGTCAGAAACTAAATTGAAAAGGGTTCCAGACTCCAGGGAATTTTTGGAATATTAAAAAGTATCTGGAATTCCAGTGACACTGAAGCAGGGCCCTGCAAGTCTTGTAAGAAAACTGAGAATCTTTGCTAAAGTTTCAAGACATTTTGGAGACTCTCAAAAATATCCTCTACAATTTGTCACCAACTGTTGCAGCTAGTGAGATACCACCTTTATACACAGTATGTCCCAAGTTTTTGATGTTAAATTAATTTAGGTTGTTTTTGACCTGCTTACCTGTCAGATAACTCACAACACTGAGGTGAAGATTGTTTTACTCTTGCAAATGTTGTTCATCCTTAACATACAGTCTCTTTCAAGTAAACACACCTTGTATGTACGCACACTAGCTAGCTAGCATACGTTAACATTAAAAATGTTTTTGTTGCACATTTTCTTATAGTGTTGGCCTCATTTCCCCTTTTGTTCCAATCACAGGCCCAATGGAGACATTACAGATTACCTCCTCTATCACAACAACAAAATAGCCTACAGAGGGAAAAACAGACAACACAACATAACTGGTAAAGATGGGAGGGTGTGTGTTTGTGTGTGTGCGTGTAAAAACACTGGGCCTCGATGTAAAAGAAAGGGACGAAAAGAGTGAAAAAGCAAAATGGAGTGGAGGATTAGCATTTGAAAGAGGAAAGAGTGTCTCAGTCCTTACCAAGGGAATAGCTCTTTGAAAAAGAAAGCTAAACACACACACATTAAAATGAAGTGGCGGAGAAACAAAGGAAACTAAATGTTGGTGCACATCCATACACAGTTTGCTCTAAAGCATTTCACTGAAGAGACATAAAGAAGGTATGAAACACATGTCGCACCACTGAAACTACAGCGCTGAAAACAGATGCAAATACACACACACACACACATCGTCGTGTAGTGGACTCACTCAAAGTAGATTACACAGACACATAGTTAGCAAGGATGCACACAAACATGTTTGCACTGGAGTGTCATCTGACATTTTATTTTGGTAGAATAGATTATAACTAATTTTGATTTTAAATGAACACATATGATTATCAAAATGTCTTTGTAAGTTAATGGAAGCATGAGAGCACGTCTCATCCATGCTGGTTATTAATACAGAATGTCTGATGTTCACAGTGATTGGAGGGATTATAGACAGCAATTATATGGTATGTGCAGGAATAGATTGCGTTGCAGAGAGAGAGATTGTAACCGTAGTGCACGGATTGAAAGTTACACACAGAATAGAGAACCAGCAGCACCTGAGGAGGGAAAGGTTAAAGATTTAATCCAAGCTCTTGTATTTGGTATATTGTGAGTGTTTACATATTTATCTGCTTTATTCTTTTAACATTTTCTACATGTTTGTTTCTGCTTCAGGTCTTGATGTGTACTCCACCCATTTCTTGGCTCTAAGTGTGTGTACTTCAGCGGGTTGCACCAACAGTTCACAAGTTACAGCACTGACCAGTCAGCTTCCTCCGGGGCCTCTCCGTGCACCAACACTTACCCTGCTGGACTCTCGGACTATATTTGCTGAGTAAGTGAGAACAGTAAAAAGTAAAGATAATAGTGACAATAAAATAAAGCACATAGTAGCACAGGACACAATATAGTTATTAAGGGCACGTAAAGTTTCTGACACAATTTTCCTTTTGTTAATGCCGTCTGAGTCAAATATAAAGATGAATGTGGGACACTGATCTTGAATATTCTTGAATTCTCCTGAATATTCTGTGCTTGATATATTTTATCCTTATGGTGTAGAAACTGGAGTAACCAGGGTCTTTTTCTAGTGTGTATTTTACCCCCAAAACAGACTGACAGGGTCGATATTTACCCCAGACAACTACCCTGGTGGGAGCGCAGTACATTTTATACTGCCTACAACCTCCAGGGTGGGAGAACTCTCATCACTTCTGACTGGTTGAATTTCCCCAGCTTTCCTAAATATGATCCATTAGAAATGGTCCAGGATAAATGAGTACTGGGGTAAAAAGGTTCTGAGTTTTATAATAGGAACAAGGCTTTAGATTGAAAGAAAAAACTAGATCTGTTGTTGTTTTTATGCTTCCCACCATCCTGGTGTTGAAGTTTTTCTGGTCTTTCTGTGTATAATTAAACGTAAGACTTTGTTTGCAAGTCGGCCACTTGGGATCCTACTTTCACTTTCAAAAGGATCCACTGTTAAAGATGGGTGTTTACTGATATTTATACACATATATTCATGTACTTAAAGGGATAAAAACACAGAGAAGGAACAGACAAGGAATCATTTGAGCCACATGTAATTATGCATGGTGAGTTCAATGCAACCGTATGTGTCGGCATCTTAAAAACAAAATCTTAATGCAAGACGTGTTTATTTACTCTCTTTTAAATTAGAATTATTTTTAGAAATAAAAGCATCTTCCTATTTACCTGACATTGATTGATCTTAAACCTGATGGATTTTCTAAGTAATCTTTCCTAAACAAAAACTTACAAATGTACAAAATCACAAAAAATAATAAGAATTTGAAATAAATAGATTAATTAAATATCTCAGCAGAAACAAGCAGTTAAGTGTTATATTTTTGAAATATGAAAATTAGATACTGTATTTTGAGTTGAACTTCAACTTTTTTGTCCGTTGCTTCTAAAAGTTTGCACCCATTCATTAACAGATAATTGACTTTGTAACAGAGATGTAACAACAGAATGTGTTTCTAGCTGTGAAGCATCATTTCTTGAGCTTTTGAATTGTTTTTGAACGACATACTCGTCAGGTGTGGGAAGGCTTCTTATTGCCTTGTTAGCACTTTGGTAATAGGCTGAGGTTGAGAGATCAT
The DNA here is from genome assembly GCA_006937955.1 of Pachypanchax playfairii. Lineage (NCBI taxonomy): Eukaryota > Metazoa > Chordata > Actinopteri > Cyprinodontiformes > Aplocheilidae > Pachypanchax > Pachypanchax playfairii. Next base: position 39,264 of record SSNP01000308.1, read on the forward strand.
CTCTGATCAATATCACTCGACTATGACTGTGAGAAAAAGGAGAAGGAAGACTAACTACAAAATAAGAAAGCTGTAGCTTAGTAAAAGAGAAACGTGGGTAAAGCCAAGAAATTATGTTCAAGTCTTTTATACATAAACTTTAAATTCACACTATATTTCATAGTTTACATTACTATATTGATTGGTGCTCTATTTGACTCACTGATGATGATGTTGAGGGTGCTGCAATCTCTCGTATCTGTTCTTCCACAACAACTGGAAAATGGGCTACAAGTGAGGTTAGAGGTAGCGCTATGACATCATCATTTTCAAATGGTTATATTTTGGCTGTCTAAAAATGCAAAATGGATATAAAACATATTGTTCCAAAAGGCTGTTTCTGAGTCAACGAAAGGTCTCCTTCTCTATGTGTTCAGTACAGGTCATTGTTAGTGTTCTTCAGCTGTATACTTATGATGCTAGTCAGTGATAAAGAACACACAGAAAGGTTGTTCATGCCCCAAAATATTAAGAATTCTTCCTCTTTGTGAGAAAGAGTTGTTTTTAATATATCTGCATGTAACTTCACCATAAATGATCCAGATGCTTGATAACGGGTGAGTTCCCACCCTGAGAGAACAAGCAATGGTGCAGACCTACAACAAACACCAAATGATAGTCAAGACACTGTGAAATCAGACGTGTGTTAATGGATTTGATATTCCTTCAAAAGTTCTGGAGCTTGATCCAGAAGAAAACCACCATTACTGAACTACCCCAGAACTAATATTAATGTGAGTCCAATTGCTAAATGTTTGTTTTCATAGTCAGTGAATCTGATAATGTTGATACAACAAAGGTGAAACTGTTAGTTTTTGTGTAAATCACAGTATGAGAGGAACTGAGGTGCTTGATGGAGGTCTGAGCTCTATGAATGATTTTCTTTTCTTTTTCAGTTCATTTCATTTTGTTTTTCAGTTCTGTGATTCTGTTGGTGATTTTGCAGAAATCGTAGATCCTTATTTCTGCACTATTAGTATATTTCAGTGAATATTTGATGACACTAGTTTTGTTGTGTTGAATATACAAGAAAGAAAAGGTGCAGTTATCAAATGAATCATCATTTCTGATCTGATTTCTGCAGTTTGTTTAGGTTCATATTTACTAAACAGACTTTCTGTTTCTGAAAAGACTCTGTAAAGCAGAGAGTTTTGGAAAAACGATTTCCACTCAGTGAGTTATGATACAGATTATAACAATTCCTCCTTGATTTAGTTTTTCAGAAGCGGACATGCATCACTCTGCCAATCAACCGCATATAATTTTTATTATAAAAGTGACACGTTTGCCACAGGGTCTAATTGTGTGGTAAGAGACGCTCATCAGTCATTCAAAAACTGAATTTTAATGGGAGGAACTAAGAAAGGAATCCATCACTGTTTAAAACGTGCCCTCTGTCCAGTACTGTGCCTGGAGGGTCGAGCCACATGTTGGAATGAGGAGAATTTGAAACCATGTACTGTAAACAAACAAACACACAGTCAGATCATGTAAATAGATTTAGATAATCAAGTTACAGCTTTTAGATTTTCTTTTTGAAATGTAAATATTTAGCAGGAAAAGTTAAGATCTTCATTAAAAGTAAGTATTTTTTTAAAAATGTAATTCTTCACATTTGATAGTAATTTTATTTATAAAAAACTTGATCACAAGTTACAAAATGTAATGAAAACACTTGTGTTACTCTCTGTTTTTAGAAAACCTTGTTGGTTAATAGCAGGATGAGTGCGTAGTTTGTATTACTTTGTCTTTATTTTTCTTCGTACATGCGTTAAAAAGACGAGGGTGACTTTTCAAAAGATGAACATTTCTCACAGATTTTTTTATTACATTTGTCTAAATACGTTCACTAAAGCCGTGAATATCTTTTATAGTATTTTAGAAATCTGAAAATAAATACTGAAGCACAAATATGTTCGAATTTTGTATAAATAATTCCAACTGATACAAGGTTTAGTTTAATCAAACCTCGTATGTCACTCAGTCTCAGATAAGTTTGAGGTTTGTATTAAAATGTTTTAACTGTATCAGATCAAACAGTAAACATGTAAATTGAACAAATAAAAATATGAACAACATTGTCTTTATGTGTAATGTAAACATGAATTGAACATTTTCATTTTAAATCAAATATTTTGGAATTAAAAGTGTTTATCTGTAAAACACAATCAGGTTGTCAGACATGAAGAGTCTCACCTACTGGTTCCATTTATTTTGAGACTCTGCTGTTGCTCTCGTCTCGTTCCAGGTGGTCACGTCCTTCTCAGTTAAATGGTGTTCTGGAGTTCTACTCCATCTTCCTGTCACATGATGATGCAGAACCCGTGCTAGCCTATAACAGCTCAGAACTTTCCGAAGATCACACACTCCGCAATTTAACTCCCGGAACATCTTACACCATCAGAGTGGCTGTGAGACCTTCCTTTTATGTTGTTTGGTTTTTATTATTATATTTTATTTATGTTTCTTTTTTTTACATTGTGACTTTTTTCTTCGTGCCTGTGTGTATCTATCTGTGTGGAGTAGGCGTGCACAGGAGGTGGGTGCACATTAAGTCCCCCAAGTCAGGTTCAGACTGAGGAAAGTACCCCTGAGAATGTTCCTGCACCTCTGGTCATTCCTTTCTCTCCACATGCACTCAACATCAGCTGGACTCCTCCCCAAACTCCGAACGGTGAGAGTGCACACACACACACACACACACACACAAGCATGTACACACACCCAAAGACACTATACATGCACATTTAGAAATCATTAGCGGTCAGATATAGAATATGCACAGGAGACACATGCACAGGTTACCAGTTATTTATATATCAGTATCTTTTTAAACATGTTCTTTTAGTTAGATACTGTAAAGAGAAAATAAATGGGAGAAAAAAATTACTATAACAGTCAAAAGTGGATGAAAACAAAAGGACAACATCATTTTTTGTGCAGGAAATCGGACATAACAGAGTAAAGACTGATGGAGTCAAAGAAATTAAGGAAACAGGAAAGAAGAAAGTAACTTTAGGAACTTAAAAACAAGGAAGATGGAGACAGAGAGGTTGAGAAAACAGTTTAAGTTTCAGATTAGCAGAGACTGGGAGTGAGAGCTTCACTGAGCTCCTTAAAGTGGATAGAAAGTGCTCCCTTTTGTCTAAAGAGAGAACTGCAGCCAGGAAGCACATGGCTTTACTCTGTCTCACTCTAACCGCTTGTTCCTGCACCGTTTACTTACTAAGAATTCAAATTGGCTCAACAATTTTCTGGCTTAGATTTTTGCTAGAAACTTATTTATTTGTATTCTGTAGAATTTCACCTACTGTTTCCAGGCTGTAAAAAGAAAAGCATGTTGTGCAATACAGTTTGTATTCAATACAAAAAGGTTTTTGTGAGAAAGTTATTATTATCACCTTTATAATGTGTGTGCATTGCTTACTTTAATCATCCCCCAATTTTTGATATTATCTACATTTCATTGTCACATGACACAGTTTCTGAACATGCACCAGTGGAGACCAGAAGAACATCTGTACAAACAGAAATAAAGCAAAATTAAAATTCTTGTAAACATTGTGTCTGTTTCACGTGATGTTTATATGAATCCATTTCTGTTTTAAAGAAAGTTTTATTTAAAGATATTTACTTAAACAACCACTAAACAGTGAAATGATCCCACATACTGAAGTGAAAATGTGTATTATAAAGACTATATTAACAGGCTTATAGTATAACTCAATAAGTCAAATTAAATAAACGCTAAAAACTGTAAGAGGATTTCCCACTCCATTTAATAACATAAAACACAGTCCCACAAATCATCAAAGTTACTGTCACGCTCGTTGTGCAAGTGTAATTGTGTAACGTATGTGTGATGTGAGCTATGTGTGTTTTACATTTAATGCCACATAATTGTATTTTGCAACATAAACCCTGCGATGTGTGCTCATATTAGCCTGGATAAATTACTTAAAGGTTTTCGCTTCTGTTGACAGAAATATATAGCAAGGCAGACACTTAATAATAATCACCTCGTTATCTCGCGCCTTTTCTTCTTCTTCTTTTTTAAATAAGGGAACTGCTCAGTTCTTATTTTAATTACTCTTTTTAAATAAACGAATGACAACAATGATGATGATGATGATGGCGATGGGTTACAGAAGGAGATCCTGTGTTATATTTTTTTTTCCTCTGTCCCACCCCTCCTCCCCATTTCTCCCCAATTCCACAGGGATTTGTGGGGGATAATCCTCTCGGGGATTAAGTCAGGGCAACACGCAGACAAAGAGGGGAAATAAGCCTGTTATGCATTCGATGCTTCATTTCCCAACCTGTCTTTATTACAGCCTATACTGATATGGGCTTATTCACACATACACACGCATACACGCACACACACAAGCGCCTACAGATGTCCGCACACGTATAGTCATACGCGCACACACTCACATGCATGTGATTGGCCACATTAAGAGCTTCTCAGATAACTTGGGTCCGTGGGGTTTTTGTGTCTTCATTTTCCTGATAGGTGTGTATATCTGCATTGAGCAATAATAAAACCCACACATGATTAAAGCAGAGTAGATTCTTAGTTCTTAGCACTGATCTTTTGAGCCCCTTGTATGCATTTTTATTAAGGAAAAGCACATTTGGCACCGTACTGTTTCATTTTTTTTATTAGGTGGGTGTAATGTCATGTAATTATTGTGCTGGGGTTGGTGTGTGTGTGTGAAGAAGTATGAGTGTATAGCCGAAAGTGAGTTTCCATCTAAATGAATGTGTGTGTTTCTCTTGCTGTATCTATATTGTATCCATAAATGTGTGTGTGTGTGGGTATGTTTGTGTGTCCGCACCTATTTGCAGCCTCATTTGTGTGTGTGCATGTTCATTCCTGTACCAGTGTCCTTCTCAGAGCCTTCATCCTTGTAATGCCTATGGTTACAATTGTCATTTCAGTGCTGTTTTCATCTGTAGGACACACTGACTGTCAGGCCTGGAGCCTCTCAGTCACTTTTCATTTGCATTGTAATACAGTGAACCAGAGTGCACATTGCAGAGCTTACTTTGTGGTTGTCACTTATCACAGTCCAGACTCAGTCAGGCAGAATATGAGTAACTAATACATCCAGAAAAATGTAGGTGTAGATGTTTTATCCTGTCACATGTATTTGTTTTTATAATATCATGATTATACATTAAAGTAGAAGTTATAGTCGCATGTTTTGACAGAGATGTTTCAGGACAGCGAGCAAATTGTATTTGATTGTGATTACAGAAGAAAATGAAATTGACTGCATGATGGTGCGTTTGGTTTGCAGCAACAAGCCCAGAGGTCACAGGGTCCTTTCTGCATGGAGTCTGCATGTCCACCGTGTGTGCATGGATTTTTGCTGGTATACTTTGGTTGTTTCCCACAAGCCCAAAAAAACATGCATGTTAGGTTAACTGGCAACTCTAAATGGGCCTGTAGGTGCGATGGTGTCTGGTTGTTAGTCTTCATCTGATGAGGTGTAAACAGACTCTCAACCAGTGACTGCAGGAGTCTGACCAGCTGCTCACAGCCATGATTAAGGTCAAGGGCTATAGAAAATTGATTTATGGTCAAATTAAGGGATGTCCAGACCTGCATGTGTACAACAGATGTGTTTTATGTCGTGGTTTAAACTTGCTGAAACACAAGCAGCTTGCAAGATGATTTTATCCTCTTTAAAATTTTACTGTGGCATCAAAGTTTGCATTAGAAATGTCCATGATGTGCTTTTTAAGTTTTTCTGGTCCTGCTTTGATGATAAGTACATGTTCCCCTTTAACAGGTGTTATAACTAGTTATGGTCTCTGGCTGGATGGGGTTCTTATTTTGAACGCCAACTCCGATCAGAGGTTTTTCGTGGTGGAGGGACTTTCTCCATGGAGCCGACATATAATCAGACTGCAGGCCTGTACGGCACGGGGCTGTGGCAAAGGACCAATGGTCAGTGATTTTATACTCTATAAACACTTTGTGACTAAAATTGTAAAATATTTTGACATTTGCTCGTTTTTGACATCTGTTTGTTTAGCTAATGCTAACTTTAGAGGTTTAACTTGTTTTTTGTTGTTTTTCTATCTCCAACTGGGCAGAATTTTTAAATAATAAAGGATACATTTCATTTGCTACCAAAAGCATAAAACACATAGATGTCTGCTCTTCCAGCCAACATATTTAAGGGAATCAACACTTCATCAAATCCTCTACTGGGTGAATAATCTTCCATCACTTGGTGAAATGAATGAGCTAATACAGCAAAACAGATTTCAGAGAACAAATTATTACTGTAGGTTATACCAGAAAAATGATCCACATGTGAGGAAGCTCGCTCAAACATATTTAAAGTGTATGTGTGTTGAAGGTGCATGTCTGTGTGTGAGTGTGTCACAGGGCATCATAAAGGTGATCGATTCTCACGGCTCAATAACGAGGCCTGCGTAGCGACAGTGACATTTGGTAGGAAATGCCACTTCGTTCTCGCCGACATCTTTGACGACAGGCCAGATTTTTGGGGCATATTTCCAATACAGACACCATGTTTTGTTACACAGAGGGAGAAAAAAGCTGACACAGCAGAAAAGAGAGAGAGGATGATGATGGAAAAGGATGAGAAGAAGAAGTGTCAACAAAAGGATAGTGGGAAGATAGAAGGGAGAAAGAGAGAATTTAGGAATATACGTAAATGATGAAAATTGAATAAATGATCTAAGAAAAATGAGAAATGAGGTGGAAGGATTTCAGCAGAGGAAAGGGTGAGAAGACGATGCAACAATGTGTAATGAATATAGCAGAAGAACCAGATTATCAAGCACAGACATTAAGCTGATTCTGTGAGCAAACGTGTTCATTTACATACATGTATGTGTCTATTAGTATAAAGGCAGTGCTGTGATAATGTGGCTTCGATTGTAGCTGAATTACAACATTTCTGTTAAGAAGAGTGGGACAAGTGATGAGAAAGGCTCACTACCAGTTAACATGTTAGAAACAAAAGGAAAATGTGTAAAATAAGGTGCAAAAACACAAATGAAACCAATAAAACAATGTGGTAGAAATGTAAAACATTCTCATTCTGATTGAAAAGCCAGTGAATATAAATGTGGTTTAAGATGAGGTTTGCAAACAGCAGAACATGGAAACTGTGTAGCATGTAAGAGCAGATGGTTCACTGGTTCAGGAGCCTCTACTGGAAAGGCTCCATCACTACTGTTTACCTGCCTCAATCGTAGGACAATTAAAAGCAAATGTTCAGCAGATCCGAGTGGTGAGGGATTGGAGGCATACGACTGCGTTAGATCAGATGGATACGTAGGAGCCCGTCCTTTTAGAGCCTTATAGGTCAACAATAACACATTAAAATATGTTAGTCAGTAAAAATCAATCCTAAAATGAAAAGAGAGACAATAAGGAGAAGCATCACAGGAGAGACATGTTCTTGAGCTGCAGCATTCTGGACTAACTACTGCTTAAAGATTCGTGTCTGACTAACAACAACATACAGAGAGTTACAATGATCCAGTTGGGATTTCATAAAAATATGAATCCCCCTTTCAAAGTATGAATACATGTATATAAAGTCATTTTTATGGCTGAAGGTTGTTTACATTGTGTGTGGTTTTAATTTGCATGTACCGGTACTCTTTGTGTACTTGTGGCTTTGAAAAACTCTAAATTAGGTGGAGGTACGTACATTAGAGATGGCCCCTGAAGGTCCTACACTGTTGGAGCTGGCCAATCAGAGCGCTCAATCTCTAAGAGCCCGCTGGACAGCCCCTCCAAGAGCTAATGGGAACCTCAGCTACACACTCTACTATAAAAGCAAAGGTAACAGCCTCTCTGTCTCAGTCTGTCTTTCTCAGGTATAGAAATAAGGTAATGCTTGTCTTTTTGTAAAGTTTTTACATTATCAAACAACTTTTTATGTAATTTCGTCATGTGGAGTTGCTTTTATTAAAAATTGCCAACCTTATTCTTGAAACACTTTGCAATAAGTTTAAAAACAAATAAGTCCTACAGCTATTTTTATGTGAGACACAGCTAAGGCATTTTTTAAAAGTGTTAGTCAACATCTGGAAAAATGAGCCGAGTTGTATTTTTTTTTTAAGTTGTTACAGTTTCCCACTCATTTTCATGGCGATAGGACAGAAAACCTGTACTGGGGGTTCTTGTCCCCCTGAAGCTTCAGTTACTACGTTACATTCCTGTGTCTGAAATTCATTCATGTTGATGAGTAAAAGTCGCTCAAATGGTGTTTTGAATTGGATGATGCATTTACGGAACCTTTTGGTCCATGTTAGAGTCACACATGTTTCATCCTGATTTTCTGACATTAATCGTTTTGCTGATTTCAAGAACATCAAGTTTTTTTTGTTGTTTTTTTAAAAATTTGTTTTGTTTTGCTCCACAGAGATGAGTGAAGCATAATAATATGCATAGAGATAGACTCACACACTCACTTGGAAGTCAGGCCATGAAATGGGAAACTGAGAGAAGAAGTAATCAAACAAAACTGGTATAGAAAGATGTGGTATTTTGATATTGCGAGATACTTTAGATTGGAGATGATTTTGGAGTGTAGAGAGAAGCCATCGAAGGAAAGAACAAAGACAAGGAGCAATAACTCTATAATAAAAGAACTGTGGTTAGAAAGAAAGGGGTGGGGCAGTGGGGGGCTCATATATCCATAGACGTATCAGAAGAGTCTGCCTGTAAAACCAGTATGAGATATTTAAAAAAAACTGCTAGAGACGGACAAAAAAAAACCAAAGGAACCGGACTGAAAGGAGATGAAGGGTTTTGAGCAGCATACACACCAGCACACACTCATTCTTTAACTCATTTCTATTTTTCTGTGTCATACATACATACACATATACACCGCCTTTGATCTGTACCTCACAGAGGTAGTACCATAACACTGAATGGAGAGAAGGAAAATAAAGTCTGGATGGAAGATAGAAATAGTGTTTTTTGATTGCTGCACCAAACCTCCTGTTTCTCCGATGCAAATAACCTTCATCAGTTTACACAGAACTGATCTTCATCTCTGTGTCTGTGTCCATCTAAATTTAGACATATGGTATCAGTTTGCAGTGTTTTGTTTTCCAATGACTTCTCTCCTCTGCTTGAGTAATCTCAATATGCATAGCACTCTTTTCAATGCTCCATTTATTTGTCTGTATTTCTGTCTCACTATCTCTATTTTTCCCTGTCTGTTTAATATAATTAATATTAAATATTATGTACCATAAATGTAACTGCTACATGTGGACGTGTTAACCTGTTTTAGATGGTGAGGGTGTGTTGGATGGAGGAACAGCAGCCGGTGTCTGGATGTCTGTAACTGACCTACAGCCTTACACAAACTACAGCTTCTGGATTAGAGGCTGTAACTCACAAGGTTGTGTTGAAAGCCTTCCACTCAATGTGACCACACCCGCAGCAGGTACATACACACCCTCCCCCTATATATAAAACTTGTACAAGAGTTTCCTGCTACCTGCAGTCTAAATGAAATATATTTTAGAGGGTTGTTTCAGCCATTTAACGTGTGTTTCTGAGTAAATGATCAATATCTGTGCTGACGTCTTTTCCTGAATTACCTCCAGCTTAGAAGCATAGAGTTTATATCCAACAGGATTGATAAGCTAACAGCTAGTCTGAATGTACATAGATGCAATTAGATTGCTGCTATCTTAAAATAACTTCAAACTTTCACAGCTGTTTATGTTAAAGTTATTTAAAAATTCTTTAAACCACCATCCATTTTGCTTCACATGATTTCTGTTCAAATAATCAAGGAATTCTTATTAGACTTGAGCCCTGAAGAATTCCATACACATAAGTTACTTTGTGACTGGAAGTTAAATGTGTTCAAATGTAAACATTTTAGGATGAAACACTTTGAACATTTCAAGTGCCATTTAACATGTCAGAAGTTTTTAATGAAAAAAGTAAATGTCTTAAAACCTTATTTAAAAGTTTTTACTATTTGAGATTGAGGTTTTACAAAATTATCTCAATTGAGTTTATGTACTTTAGATTGGATGAATCATAGTTTGGAGTTCATTTTGTTTGGTTCATGTACTTCTAAATTACTAAATGGGTAAAATATAACAATCATGTCTGTTGGGAATATAAGTTTTAGTCAGGCTTGTAATTGAAGATTTTGCCCCAAATGAGAAGCTCAATGGCTGTTTGTTGTTTTTCGAGTAGTGCACATGCGTTGCAGCGAGAAGACGTTGTAGCCAATATATAACGAAACTGATGTGTTATCTATTGGCTACTTTATTTCAAGTAGGTCTATGATTTATGAATATTATAACTTTTTCTTTTGGAAACCATAAGTACAAGACCGCTACAAGTTGATAAAATGATTTTTAAGTAAATTTGACATCTAAATTTGCTACAAAATCGTCTTTACCAACTTTAAATATCTGTACCTTGAGAATAGTTTCTAGCTTAAAGCTCAACACATGAAACCCTTTGTCATGTTTGGATTTCAGTTGCTCTTCATTTGAGCTTAACGTGTACTTTGCAATGGACTTTCACAATCTAACCAAGCTCTGCAGGACTTCTTCTTCATGCCAGGTGTTTACCACCTGCTTCGGGTATTACCATCACAAAAGACATCTACCATTTTACAGCTTTAGCCACATGAACTATGGAGGCCCTGAACATTGCTCATTAAGCATCAACGTCTCTGTCCTCCTTTGGGATACGGAAGCTGTGGCCCTTCTGGCCTCTGTCAGATGTTCCTAGCACACCCTGAAGACATGTCTGTCTGGCATCTTCCCACCACTTGAACCATCTCAACATCAGCTGGTGTGGACAGTAAGATCTGATGACATATTTACAAAACTTTGTTATAGATAAACCAGGATTAGCACAGCAGTCCAACATTAAAACACTGGTTCAGATCAGCTTGGCTGTTCCTTCCAACCATGTTCATCCCAGTGGAGAAACTTCCAACACTCTTTCCAAGATACTCTAAGATGCTGATAGATGCATTTTCACTAATGACAGTTAGCAGTACCAACATTTGGGCAATAAGTCGAGGAGATAAAAGTGAATACACGTGCACTTGTATTTGTCCGTATAACGACTACTTTCTGAGAGTTTTATTAAAATTCATCTTGTTGTTTGTGAGATATTTTCAGAGAAAAATATAATGTTCAATTGGCAGTGAAGGATAATAAACGCTATTCACAAAAGCAGAGAAAAATCATGGGAACACATTTGTCATTGCATTAACACACATATTTATGGTTACCACAATAAATTTGTGAGTTTGTAATTGTGCAGAACAGAAACTGATACCAAACCACAGAATACAAATTAATTAATGAACACAAACATTAGCAGTTGTTACAGTACTTCCCCACATCGATGTCTTAGTAAGAAAACAACAAGAGACAGACTTGGAAAAGTTCGTATGTTCAAGTTCAAAACAAAGGCATAAGAAAGTATAAATTTTAAATACCAGACGTTTCCTCTCTTTCTGTCTCTCTTTTTACCTCTGTGCCTCTGGCATCTCTTTAGACTTCTTTTAGGCAAACTGTCTTGATGCGTCCTTGTTCTGCGAAAGAACAGAGAGAAGATAGAGGAGCAGGAGACAGAAGAGCAGAGTAGGAGGAGAGCAGAGAGAAAGAAGTGAACATAAAAGTGCATAGTTTAAAACGATTAGTGACACCTCTGATATTGTACCTGCTAACACAGCATGAGAAAGACACAGGCTCACTAACAGTATGTGTGTCTTTGTGATTTTAGTCTGATGCGCTTGCCTGTGTGTGTGTTTGAGAAGGAAGAGAGCAAGAAAGAAACAGTCTTTTCATGAATTAAAGGTGAACACTCTCTGGGAATGAACTTTTAATACATCTACCAGTCGATTTTTTCCTAAAAAGTAAAATGTTTGCAATATCATTTAGTTCTTTAGCTGGAAAAACATTTTTGTAAAAAAGAACCTGAAGAAAACTACAAGCAGAATTAGCCTTGTGAAAATTAGCCTTGTGCACTACTGTTTTACATCTACAAGTCAAGAAATGATTCTGAACACATGACAGAAGTTTTATTTACACTGAACATAAGTTAAAAATGATGTTGACATTTCTCTATCCAGGATTAAGCAAACCTTACATAGCTAATGAGCATAAATATTCTTAAAAAAATGTTTTAAATTGTATATCCAATAAATCTCTTTTGATACGGATGACCAAAAATTTAAATATACAAGTCAAGTCTGACAAAAACGGTGATGAATATTTGATGAACAGGGACATTTGTGTTTCCAAATCTTGAGTCAGCCGTATGTTTCATTGTTCCTGTATTAGTCATATTAAACAAATATCACAATTCTATTCAATGTTTCTTTTTTCAGACAAGTATAAAGATGTTCTCATTTACCTTAGTTTAATTGAAAATTGAAAATCCTTGTACTTGTCTAAAAAAGAAACATTAAATAGCTATATGAGAAAAATAAGAAATAATTAACTTATTGATTAGAAAAAAAGTATCATAATTTATTTGTGTGCTGCAATTATTGCAATTTAAAAGGTTTTAATGGGCTTTTTTCCACATTCTTTGTATGTGTGTTTGCAGTCTATCCTTGTGGATAAGATGTCTTCAGCAATCACTTTTATTGTAGCAGAAAGAGAACAATGTTTGATTGAAGGGTCACTTTATACATCAGTGTCTGCTCTTTTTTTCTCACAGTCAACAGTATTGCCACTGATTTCTCCTTGTGTTTGTTGTCCTTATATCCAGTATCATCTGTCATCCTTTCTGCAGCTGTTAAGAAATCAGCTGTCACATGATGTCATTGCTGATTTTTATAATAAAAACAATGGACTAATTTGTGCAGTTGTGAAAACAAACCCAATTGTTATACAGTATAAATAGAAAACTGCATATATGTGTTGGATGGGAAGTAAAAGAAAAATTGTCTGTATTATAGAGATGAAGATTTATAGATTTTTAAGGCCTTTTTTATTCACTTGGATGTAAAAAAAAAGGACAAACTAAACCAAAGCCACAAGTTCACTCTTGTTTACTTGAATATTTTTTGTTCTTCTGTTTTCATCTCTCATTTGTTCCTTTTCTTTCTTTGAACTTGAATCTAAGTTAAGGTGTTGTTACATTTGTTACATGGTGGTGGCCGTAGCCTAATGGGAAGGAGTTTGCTCTTTGTTTGGAAGACCAGGGTTTGATCCCAGGTCCCAGCAGGCATGTGTGTTGAAGTATTCTTGGGCAGGATACTGAACACTGAAACATCCGCTGGGCGCCGTACAAAATGCATTTAAACCATTCTCAGAGATGAGGGCGGGTTAAATACAGAGAAGTAATTTCCCAAGAGGGACCAAGAAAGTATAAATAATTAATTAATTATTATTATTGATTTAAAATACAATATTTCTATCATTAAAGAGTTGTATTCTTTTTTGTTATTTCCCTTTTTTTGCATAGCTCCAGATGGGTTGTCACCTCCAACTGTAGCCCATGCAACTAATACCAGTTTGAATGTGTCCTGGTTTGCTCCTATCAACTCCAACGCACCAGGCCCACTTCACTACAGCTTGCAAATGAGAACATCCCCACAGAGGCCTGTCATGAGGTAAGAATGAGCAGGACACAGTAATTAAATACTGCTTGTGGACAAGTATGCCAACTGTTCTCTTGAGTGTTTTCTGATATAAAAGCGTTCCCTATTTAAAACAGGTTGAGTCACGTGTGGCCCAGAAACTAAACAAAACAAATAAACAAAACACAAGTAATAATGAAAAGCTTTGTAAAAGGTAATAGACACACTCAAGCTTCTCAGATCCATATCATAAATATGTAAATCTATACATATATACACGTAGATATAAAGGGGTGCATTATAGAGCATAGTTGAATATGTCTACCACTATAATTAACCATTAGAAAAACAAAGATGGAATGAAGCAGAGAGACAGATGGAAAGTCCAAAAAAACCCAAAAGACAGAGAAAGCAGGAGAATCAGGCTGAAAAATTGTGTTAGAATAAAGAGAGAGAGAGGTGTGCATCTGATATGTATTCATTACATGCTTCCTGACAACAAATTGCAATTTAATCCAAGAAGAGGAGGCTCTCATTCTGTGGTAATAAATAAATGACTAGCTACATGTATTATATATCAGACAGTCATGCCCTCCTCCTCCTCTGCTATGGAAATCTCATTGTTACCTGATTTATTCATTCATTCATCCCCTCTATCCATCTGATGCTAAATGGTCAACTGTGTCTCATTTATGACAATATTCTTTTACTTTGTTCCAGGTTCTTTTGTAAGATTATATGACATAGGGTCAGCTATGTGCTGTGAGAAGAAGCTGATAAGCTGCAAAAACATTGCACATTGGGGAATGTGGAACATTTAAAACTTGTGATTATATTATACATTATTTGAACCTTTAGATAGATACAGAAAAAAATGAACTTTAATCCATACTTACTTACTAAAAACTGGATCAAACTTGAGCAATAAAAAACTATTCCCCTTACACTACTTGAAAACACACTTAATTTTATCCTGATCCAAACTGTATATAAGTAAATGTTTTTGTGTTTGTGTCCATCCACACCTAGGCTTTTGGAAAATGCAACTGACACTTTTTCCCACTACGTAGAGGGTTTGTCACCGTACACAAACTACCTGTTCAGAGTTGTAGTGTCACATGCTCATGGGAAAACGGCTAGCTCTTGGAGCACTTTACGCACTGCAGAGGACAGTAAGTACACACACACAAACATGTATGTGTAGAATTGTACCTAAGTATCTGCCACACATGGATGTAATTACAAACAGTTCTTGTGAAAACAGAAAATTCCAAAAGTTTTATTAAAAGGATCCTTTAAAAAAAATTGTATCGACATGACATGATTGCGAATTTACACAGACAGACAATTATATACATGCTGTAATGACAAAATATTAATGCCTATTCAGTGACATTGACAAGACAATTAATTCCTCCATGATGGACAGCAGTGTGCTGGGTGTGTTTAGCATAACTTGGTACAAATTAGCGGTTGTGTAAATAATGTACTCAGGTAAAGGCTAGGGTGAGACCATTGTATTGCAGTAGTGATTGAGCTGTGATGTTTGAGCCAAGACTGTGAGTCGACAGCACACTAAGCCTTTTACCCAAACCTCCACCTGCAGCTCATTGTCACACCTCATCCAGCACCAAGAACAGGTGACCAGGAAATTGAACTTTAGGACAGAGGCAGTCAAAGACATGTGGAGAGGTAGCCTAGCCCAGAATAGAGTCTAACCTTAGGCAGTAGGATGATTCACATCACAAAATCAGTCCAACATCAGACCAGAAACCAAGATACAAGTTAAGCCTCAGTCAAAATGATACGTACAAAGGCCTGTGAACATGCTACTAATGATTTCTGTACTGTTTCCTACTGCTTCCTTAATGCAGCCTTACGATAGCACTTTAAGGGTGCATTCACACTCGCTTGAATTGAACTCGAGTTCACTTGCCAAGAAAGTCCTGTTTGTTTGGGGAGGTGTAAACGTGCAATTGAACTCTGATTCGGACCAAACAACTGAACTCTAGTCCGCCTAAAAACATAGGTCTCGATTCGGTTGAATCGAACTCTGGAGCGGTTCAAGACCGCACCAAAAGCAGGAAGCGGCCTCCTGCCTCGTTATTGGCTCATCCTGAGCCTGTTACTGCAGAATATTGATCTGGCAAATTTGCCAAACACAAAAGATCAATCCCAAAACCACCAGGATCTGCTGCTACTCCATGTTTGTTTAATTCACCGTAAGAGGAGACTTGCAGCATCAGGAAGTGCAGTAAAAACACTAAAAAAAAATGTAGTGCAGTAACACCACAGCGCCACCCCAGGCAGGGATGTAAAACATGCGCCTAAGCTTATTTGGTCCATTTAATAAAGTGCAGTGTGAATGTAAACTGTACCAGCTAAAAACAGCAACAGTAGCTATGTTTACATGCGCCAAAGTTCCCCAATCTGATTAAAATCTTGGTTGATCAGAATTCCCAAATCCCTTTTCACATGGACACTAACTGAAATGATCTGATCATGCCATGAGTACACATGCACCAAGCACTCAATCAGGTTAAATGAGTTGAGCATGCGCACAGCGAGTTGTCTTTCCGGGGGAAGAAAAAAAAGTAAACAAACTCTGTTCTTGAGGTAGGTTCTTACTGAGTGTTAAAATATCATCCTGTTTTCGGTTCTTTTTAAACTCAGAGTTCATGAGAGGTGTATTACCTGTTGCTGACATGTTTCGGCGTTTACTTCCGCCTTCTTCAGAGAAACTCTGTTCTTTCTGCGCGTCTTTCCCGCCCCATCGTGTGCTCGAGCTGACTCACGTTTTCCCCAATATGGACCTTTTGGGGGTGATTACCTTTATGTTTGGGTTTTTACTGGTCGCATTAACCAAGCTAGAGGCAGAATACATATTGCTACTGTTCCTCCACCACAGGAGAGGAGGGCAGGATGACAGGATGACTGCACCAGCAGACCACTTCTGTTTACCTCCCGCCATGTTTTCTACTTGGGTTTGCGAAAGCGGAAAGACGTCACGCTGAAGTTGTACGCATAGGCAGTGGGCTTTGTTCACCCCTTCATTCCGAATGGGTGTGTACATGCACGTCTATCCGAATGACGATGGGACAAAACCACCCCTCTCGATCAGAAGTAAATTTCCTTCTGATTAGGCTGCATCGGATCAAAACATTCTGATTGACATGTTTACATGACGTATTTTTGTTCCGATTGGGCGTTTATTCCGATTAAATGTGCCTATGTAAACGTAGCTAGTGTTGCAATTTTGGTCCCTAATCAAATCAAGTCTACTGGACTATCAGGTGTGAATACAGCCTAAAGGTGCGTTCACACCGGCCCAACCATCAACTTCATAAGCGGCAAGTTTATATGTAAAGTCTATGGTGGACGGGCGTCAGACAGACGTCAACGGCTCTGCGGCGCTTTGTGAGCGTTATGAGCGGCAACTTTTCAAGCTTTTCTAGCGTTTCAGGCGTTGACGCTTGAAAAGCTTGAAAAGCTAGAAAAGGTAAAAGTTCAGCTAGCTGAACTTTTGACGTTCATAACGCTCTTGAAGCGGCATGTCAACCAATCAGAGCGTCTCATCGTAGTGACGTAAGACGTCACAGCACGTAGCCGGAAAGAAGCGGGATCAGCCAATATGGAAGATAAATTAACCTCATCCAAACGTCGCTCCTGGAGCAAATGGTTAAACTCACCAAACTCAGAACGCATTTGAAGAATGGGGTGTATCCACAAACAGCGCTGATGCACCCGACGTCGACATTGTCTAGATCTATGAAGTAAATAAATCCAAGCCACTGTCTCAATATGATCCGCAATAGCTCCGAACATCCCATAACAAAGGAAGCCCCGCCTTCGTGCTCTTTTTCGGTCAGGCTTTACGAGCTTTAACGCCTATGCGCTCTGACTGGCAGGCGTTATGAGCTTCAACTTCAAACGTCAAATTTGGAGCGTTATCAGCGTTGCTTGACGTTGACAAAGTGGCCGGTGTGAATGCACCATAAGACTCTGGTGGTCATGGCCCTTTCAGAAGTTTATCACCAGGTCGATGATCTCGTTCAACATTTTCCACAAACGCTCCACAAAAACCCTCTGTGTAGGAACGCCTTTCGAAAAACCTGTGCAAAGGTGCACCATGATCGAGGATTATTTACTTTGTATTTACTGCTTTTACAAGGACATAAAACAGACCATGATAAAAGTTGTTGTTTCTAGAAAATTACACTTAATTTCTCATTTTTCATGATGCATGAGGCAACATGGTACAACAGCTCTGCAAAGGTGGTATGGTCCCTTCTGACTCCCAGTCCAGCTCATATAACTGAATCTGGTAATGGTTGTAGAGGTTCTGCCTCTGGATCCATTCCTGCACCCACCAGCATGGCTGTCTTCACTCCAGGTCCTCAAAAGCAGCAGCTAAAGCTGTTAGATCTTCTCCATCCTGCAGCTGTAAAAGGTGCAGCTGGAGTCTTTCTGTATTATTGTCATCTTGAAAATTAGAAGCTTTTCCACAAATTTCCGAGCAGATGTGATGATCAGTACACAGTATTTTGCAGATACTGGAACTCTGCCACTTATATTTCATGATAAAATGTGCTGACAGCCAGAGGATCTTCAAAATGACTTGAAATTGCCATGAGTTGCACATTGGGAGGCGTTCGCTCACCTTATGACAATACATTTGTTACATCATCATTGGTAGACTGGAGGAAGGTTGCAACACATTCTTTGAAGAGAGCAAGAACTCTGCTGTCAACATACAGCTGAAGTTATTCCTGCTGCAGCCGTATCAACTACCTGTAACAGCCTGTCTCCAAGAATGTTCACAAACTCCAGATTTAGTAGGAAATGGAAGGATCATGTGAACGATGCATTCATACAGATCATTGTGACCGAGACTACCCAGGTGATGGGAGGCCACTCCCCAGTATCCCCAGGATGAGAGTATATGGAGTTAGGAACCCATGCTCAGCTGCACAGCAGTACCAAGTTGGTTGGTTGTATTAAAAACCTTGGAACAGGGGGATGTCTACTCTTGTGTGGCATCCCCTCTTCTTCTAACATCTGTCTGTAAACATCTGGGAAATGAGGAGACCAGCTGTTGGAATATTAGGAGAGGAGTGTAGTTGGATGTTCTTGTCTGATGCAGGATTCTAGCTGCTCAACAATCCTGGCTCTTTGTGGCCAGATGTTTTGTTTCATGATGCACCAAATGTTTTCTACAGGTGAAAGTACTACAGTGATGACCAGCTGTGTGGTCCCACTCCTCTTTAGCCCACAGGTCTCATTGCATCTTTAACTGGTGTTTGTAGGTCAGACGGGGAACTCTGATGAAGTGATATCTGGAAGTGTTCTTGAGCTCATGCAGGAATGTTTAGTAGAGAACATTTTAAACATTTTTATCAAATTATTACACAATTTTTACATATAGTTTGTCTCAGATTAGTAAACAGCTGCCTACTTTAACATCAGAGAGACTCTGTCTCTCTGAAACACACCTAGTTACACACATAACACAGTTATGTGTCAGTTAACCTCATTTGTTGTCAAATGTTCCTACAGTTATTTTTGAGTTATACTAAATACGTTTTGAGCTCTTTGGTGTTCCTTACAACGTTACTTAGATTTGTGGCTGCCTTCAATTTCAAAAGGAGCTAATATTTTATACGAAATGATTAAATATCTCAGTTTCAACATCTGATAAGTTGTTCTTTATTAGGAATAAAATTGCACAATTGCACAATATTGTTTTATAATCTTTTAAAACTGTTTAAACACCACATAATGTGCTGTTTGTATTTAGTTGGAAATTGAAAAGGGAATTTCCACTTTAACCCTCTCAGGCTCAAATTAAGATTCAGTAACTGTTGCTAATCTGCAACATCTCCCTGGAGAAGGTTAACCAGTTTCAGTTATTTTGCACATTTTATAAGAAGTTGGGCTTTTGTTGGAGTGTTTGGTAAATGCCTGCCCTCTTGTTACCAAACCACTTGTTGTTAAGGACACAGCATTTGTTTTTGGGCACAACACAGGCACTGCTTCACATCTCACTCTTGATGTGTTACTGTGCACAGTAAAGAAATGCTGTGTTTTATTTACTGTTATATTACAAAGATGACACTCATTATACTGGTGTTAACCTGGATATTATGATGTGCCACATTTGCTGGTTTTCATTCCGTCATTAGTCCCTTCAAACATCACAAGTCGTGTATTTCTTCATGTTAGAATGCATGAAAAGAAAGCCAGATGATGGAAGTATGGGGCCCATTTAGGAGCAGTTGAAGCTCACTAACAGGGTTAGATCTGCATACTGTAAGGTCTCTGGCTGTGTGTGAGTGACCTAGCCAGTGTCATTGTGGGCTAATTACTGTAATAGAATCATATTAGCCACTGGAACAGCCTCCTCAGTGCAAAGTTATAAATTAATTAGCACCAGACTATTATCACATACATTATCATTAAGCTGCTGAGTTTTGCATGGATTAATACATGTGTATATACACAAAAAATGCATATAGAACATGCACACATGTACACATGCACTCCATGACTACAAGTAAACTTACCTACATCACGATGCATGCACACACTTATTCTGGCACACACAATTGATGATGTTTAGGATGCATTAAATTACAACCCTGTGCTTTTCTCATTGTTATGCAGAACTGATTTCCCTCCAGCAAGCACACACAAACACACACACGCAAAACATATTTATTTTCAGCCAAACGCTCATGAACAGTCAGCTTGTATCAGATTTTTTTCTCAGCTCAGAAAATCCTAGACACAAACACACAGAATCATACCACAATGAATCTGGGCATCTGAAATATTTCTGTGGAAATATTTAACATTTAAAAAAATGATGTTAATCAATAAAGTTGAGAGGTTTGGTAAAAATGGAATACCGGTACTTGAATCTCTGATTTGCTACCTGAATCCAGACTAAATGTGTCTAAATCCAATCTGTATTTTGACACTGTACCATCCTGATCACAAGAAGAAATGACTTGTTATGATAATATTCTTTGCTCCACACAAACAAGATGTTTTGCATATAAGGTCTTTTTAGAGTTACAAACAGTAATGCAAAGTATTTGAGGATTCATTTTTGCATTACTTTTGGGAATCAATTCCTTCACTTCAACAAACATTATTTACAGTAGAAGCAAACAATTTAAATGTATCGACACTTACAGAAATGTTCATACAGATGCTCGTGGAACATTTACATTTGGACTTAACACACGTTCCTTTTAGTTTCCCCCTTTCTGAAAACTGTGTCTTGCTGCTCCACTTCATCAGATTTCTGCTTGATTCCAAGATATTAAAAGATATAGAACTATGATGCACATCATACTAATACTACTGTATGTTGTTATACGTTCTGGTGACATTCATGGTGACGATCATGGTGACAAACTAGAATTGTAGTATACATTTTCTTTTCATAGTTTTAATTTTCACAGAAGCAGAAGAAAAAATTAAGAAAGGAAATGGAGTAAAAAGTAAAGGTGAGAAACTATAAGGGGAAAAAGGATATAATGAGGAACTGAGGAAAAGAACTGAAGAGTGGACTAATGACAGAACAGATAAAGAGAGGGACCCACACTCTCTCTTTTCCTTTTTATCGTTCCATTAAAGTTTTATATCCATCTTTTTAATGTAATTTGGTCCCTATGAATTCCTGTCGCTGCAGAACAGACAGACGGCTCCTGTGAACATAAACTCTAGCCGTGTTGGACAGCTCCCTTTCCTCTGTCTACTCCCATGTTCACACCAGCTAAGTGATCTAAGAGTGTGTGTGAGTGTGTGTGAGAGAGGTGTGAATTTCAGAATGCTCTGAAGAGCATGAATAAAGAGTAAGAGCAAAGCTCCACTTGAACAAAATGATCTTAGCAAAGCGGTCTTAGACAGTGTAAATGTGGGTGTATGTGTGTATGAACATTAAATAACATTAAAAACATTAAAGAATAATCCCTCTTCAACCAAACTGAACTGAAAGCCAAGTGAGACAGAGGGAAGTGTAAAGGGAAAGAAGCTACAGAAATGAGGTTAGAGGTAATGACAGAACACAAAGAATTCATGATATTTAATTAATTACAGACTGCATTAATAAAAGATTCTTACACCTTTTTTTCCTGTATTTTAGTCACTCATGTCCAGAGATGTATAGCTGGATAATCCACTTTTCCTTTAATGTTAACGAGATAACCAGTTATTATCTGGACTTAATTTAATTTAAACATGCACCAGGCCTACTATTCACAAGGATTCTCAAAATAAATACTTCATAGGGCAATCTAATGTTTTAATGACAACTTTTTATTCTAATGAAGACATTTACATTGCTAAAACAAAGACCTCTCAAAAAGACCAAATTGAAAAGAAAAATGTTTGTTATTGATCAACCATTGATACTGATACTAATACTGAAATATCATTGATAATGATAGAGTAAACCTAAAAAAAAACCTATAAAGTCAATGATATTTATGACTGTTAGTAGTTTAGCAGTGTGAGACTTGTCAGTCTTCTGTTGTTAAATTTTACTTTCATAATGATGAACCTGTTGTAGGTTTCATTATTCTTTTAACTAAGTTACACAAAGTTCAGGAGGACAAAATAAGTTTATTTATTTCAGGTTTCAAATTTATTTTTTTTATAAAGTGCCAGTTCATAACAAAGTCATTTCAAGACACTTTACAGAAAATCAACCAATTAGTAATAAAACATTTCATATCTAAGGAATCAGCCGATTGGGTTGAATTGTTAAAGGGATAGTTCGGTATTTTTCACATGAATCTGTATGGCATCACCGTCTGCAGTCTCGTGCAGACACACTGACTTACCCCCGACAGCGTCCTGTGAGCCGAATTTTCGTCCAGTTTTGGTCAAAGCGAAAGTAGTCCCGGCAGCTGTCCTGGGGTCAGCAAAGTAAAACGTTTTTCTTCCCAAAACAGTGTGTGTTCGAATAAGTGATTTATTTGCATAACAAAACCCTGGTAGTCCAAAAAGTCACACCTTGTAATTGCCTGGGACTACTTTCTCTCAAATGCGATCAGTGCGCGCTGTCACTGCTAACAGCTGTGCGCACTAGCCAACAACTTTCATCAGTTGTTCGACAGTGTTTACAGAGTACAGACCTGCGACGCTTACGAGCTGGTTCGAGAGCTAGAGCGAGAAGTTCATCAGCTTCTAAAGAAATATATGTTTATTTGAAAAAATGGTGCGCACTTGCGACTATCCAGACTGTACCAACAAAGATGTGAGTGAGTTTCCTCACACATCGGGTCCAGCTGCTCTGGGACGCTTCTTTCAGTTTATTTTCGGGACGTGGAAAAAAGTCACCCGCATGCAGGAGCGCAGGTAGATCATTATTGTTGGTGATGCAAACAGATGCAGACGCGCCGGCCTCCTCGTCAATTGAGAGGTCTTGCATCTGTGGCATAACGAGGTCCCATTTGTGGCAACAGTAGCATTCCACCTCGGTCTGCATTACCTCGCACTTGAAACACGTACACCACCATTTGTCCGTCACCCGAGGTCTTGCAGCTCCAGCTGCGGCTTCACCTTCCACCTCTCTGTCCACCCTCTCTCTCTCTGCCCGTTCTACTTCCCTCTGATGAATATCCGTATATTCGGGTTCATATAGATATCCCCTTGGTTGTGTGCTGAAATCAATGCTTTCATCGTCGCTGTAGTCAGACATGGCGCCGTTAACTTCCCAAACACTAAACTAAGTGGCTGAAACAGGTAGCCTAAGCTACCTGTCACCTAGCGGTTGCAGTGATCGCATTTGAGAGAAAGTAGTCCCAAGCAATTACAAGGTGTGACTTTTTGGACTACCAGGGTTTTGTTATGCAAATAAATCACTTATTCGAACACACACTGTTTTGGGAAGAAAAACGTTTTACTTTGCTGACCCCAGGACAGCTGCCGGGACTACTTTCGCTTTGACCAAAACTGGACGAAAATTCGGCTCACAGGACGCTGTCGGGGGTAAGTCAGTGTGTCTGCACGAGACTGCAGACGGTGATGCCATACAGATTCATGTGAAAAATACCGAACTATCCCTTTAATTCATCTCAATCCTCCATCCTGAGCAGCACGATTGGTGACAGTCGAAAGGAACCACTTCCTTTTAACAGGAAGAAACCTGTAGCAGAACCCAACTGATGGGTGGCCTAAATTACACAAGTAAATAAAACTACAGTCAGACTTGGACCCTCCATCCTGGGAATGAACAAGGTGATGACATAATGAAGAGGATCAACTCCTCTGAATCAAGGAAAAACTTTCTAGGAGAACCAAGTTCAGGGTGGCCAAATACCTCCTCCAGCTCTAATGTGACTATCGTAATAACTTGCTGTGAAAACTAACAAGTTATTTAAAATCCAGTAACAAGTCACATTTAGTAGCAAATGACATGACATCTGCTTGAAGTTTTCTATCCTGTGGTTTCCCCGACTTTACATTAAGTTCTTGTTCATGAACCAAACAGGCTGGTGACTCATATCGGGCAAAAAAAAAACCACATCACTGATTTACATAATCTTACAAAATAAATGACCACATTTCAGTTTAAAAGCTACACATTTCTCTTCTCATTTAGTAACTCATTTGTTCATCAGAAGGTCACTTACTTAGAATTAAGTTAATGATACTGAATCATTGATCTGATTTAAGGATAGTAACATTTTTGAATGATTGACATGCCTTAGAAATCATGAACATTTGTAGCTAATGCACATGTCATATAGTTGTGATGTTCTGGTTACAGTTAAAGCTCATGACCTTGTTCATGCTTCATCCTCTTTCTCACTGCCTCTTCAGTGAATCCTAAAGCCTCAATGACTTTAAATAATCTGTAGAAGAGTAAAGATATGAAATGCAATGTAAATTTGGACCATATTACTTGTCACGTTTTGACAGCTTGTTGCAAGCATCTTGATAGCAGGAAAGCTCAGCATTTGTTCTCATTATGAATCTGAGGAGCCTCAACTCACCTTCAAAAGACCATTCACACACACTGATACACACACATGCATGCTGGAGACCCTGTCCAAGGCTAAAATTTATAGTTCTCTTTTTCCTCATGGACACGTGTAGACATACACACCTAAATATACACATGCCGGCAACTGCACACATGCACAAAGATGTTTGAGAACCTTCAAGTACAAACACGCACACACATTTTTTCCACCCCTCCCCCTCTCCTAGCCCTTGTCAGTTGATTGTATTATTACTATGCTAACCAAATCCTTATAAATGTGATTTAAGGCTTGGTGGCCCTGCAATCCTGTTTTCCTCTTCTGCCACCATGTTTTACTGGAGTGGGGAGGAGTAACGTGAGGGAGGTGCAGCTGCAAGAGGTGTGAGAAAGAGAGGAAAAAGACATGATGAAAGAAATGAGAGATTAGTAAAAATGGTTGGAATGAGTGGGAATCTGTTGGGAATGGTAGGATGAGACATGGAAAAGAGGTGAGCTGCAGAGAGCCAGAAATCAGAAAACTATACAGAGCAGTGCAGCAAACAGTTTTCTGAACACATGTTCTGTTCTGTCCAGAAAGCAGTAAAGCATCAGCACCGCCTCCAATCCTCACAAAACAAGTACAAAAAAATCAAGTGCATCTTTAATGAAAATTTCAATTGAAAAACTTAACTGCCCTTCAAATTGCAGAATTTTACTCGCATCAGTAAAGCCTAAATAACACTTAAGAAGAGGAGTGAGTTAGGAGGAGAGGAGGAATAGCAACTACAGGAGTTATTTTGGTTTGTTTATTAGAACTGGATCACACATTTCTACATTGCTCTAAAAATAGTTTTTAGTTCAGATTTTTAAGCATTTTTTTCTATTTTCATTTTATTTCTGTATATCATTATATTTTTATATACATCATTATAATACATGTTATATAAAAAAATATCGTGAACAGAATGATGTCAACTAAATGTGACGTGTCTGATTAATCATTCAAGAAACAGATATTCCTTCTCTTCTTCTGCAATAAGAACCAAGCATGCAGTGAAGTACAAGAGCATACATATAGGAAGGCAGCAAGATCGGCTCTTTGGGTATTCGTGGAGGTTCAGTGGACCTTTGGTGATAATTGAATCAGTGTGAGTGCTGAGTAGAGCTAGCATAAAAACCTGTTAACCTTAAAGGTCAACTTTCTGCATTGTTTATTTAGTATGGAGACCAGAAAGAAAAAAAGGGCAGACCCTGAAAAAAAAAAAAAAAAGGACACAAAAAGACAAGCAGGAAAGGAGGTGATAGGAGGATGAGGTCATCAAAAGACAAGAGGACAAACTGACATAAATCACTTTTGTAAATATCTAGTAATTGCTTAATTAATTGTTTTTTAAAGGATACCACTTAATACAGCCACATACTTCATGGATTGCAGGACTATTACACACTGTTTAATAGTTTTGCTTTGTTTGTTTATATATAGGGAAACTTAGGAAGACATTAGCTATGCATTCAAAAGCACAATCATTAAAATTCTACAAAAAGAATGATGAAGTACATTTACATTTTTAGAAGTATTCTTGACCTTTAGCTTAATTGAGATGTCTTAAGCCAATTTACTAAGCATTAGCTGGCATCTCACTTTGTAGGCCTAGTAAGACCTATCAATCAATAAATTGTTTTTAAAAAAGTCCACTCACTGTAGTCATGTAGCTGCTGTGTTTAGTGCATGCATGCTGACAAGACATAGACATGAACATGCTTGCACACCTAAACTCGCATGCACTTATGCACACATGCAACTACTCATCTTCTTTCACTCTTCCTTACACACACAAACACACTCACACACCATCTGGGAAAGCCGTTAGCGGTTAGCGGTAGCACTTAGCGACGCAGCACGCACCCTCAGTCCGCTCAGTCACCTTGATCTGCTTGCCCTTCACACAGCACCATTACTGCTGTACTGCATCGCTGTGGGTGTGGGCATGCGAGTTAATGCGTGAGTTAGTGTCTGTGTGTGTGTCCATTATAGAGCATTGCTGTGGGATGTAAATGCCAGGGGAGTGAGGGGGGTGGGGGGTTAGGTATTACCTTCAAATGAGGTACCATGAAGGGAAATATCCTCTGGTCTGATCTTGTGTTTCCTCATATCCTTGCATAAACAGTCACAGTCCTATGTACATAGCTCTCTGACATGCATCTCTCCATGTTTTAATAAGATAATTTTTCTGGATAAAAAATTTAACATAGTCGATGCACTAAAAATTTCACTGAAAATAAATACAAAATTAGCAAATGTTGGCAAGCAAATTGCTTCGTGGTACCACAGCACATGTTCTCCCATTTTCTCTCCTGAAAGCTGAATCTGTTTTTTTTTTCTTTTTCTTTTTCTACTTGCCAAACTTTTAAAAAGTCAGGAGACAGACTGGTGAAACCCCCTTCGCACTGGATGATGACCCCACAGCTTTCTCCATGACCCTTAATGACCTATTAGAACATACCTGGATCATGGCAAATTTATAAATCCTCCTTGAGTGTGAAGGTAACAATGAGGCTGCTATAAGCTCTTAGGGCCTGATTTATCAGGTTTGCGGTTATTAAAACAGGCGCAAACTGCTCAGCTGCCGCAAAAACAAGCAGCGGGTGATTTACTAATTGTGCACAGGCAAAACTGCGCCTGATAAACCTGCAGCAAGACGCGCAAAGTCATTTTAGCGCTTTTCCCCTTGATGTATATGCAACGGGGGAGTTTCTGTCATAAGACGCAAAATATTGGGAGGAGAACATGTAAATAAGTGGGCGTTCCAGGCGCAGTGTGATTTATCAAACCTGGAAATGTTTGAGGCTTCTAATTTTGCACGTATTTTTACCGCCTTTAAAAAGCATGTCTTAACTCGGTGCAAAAAATGGTACAGCAATCATTGCGTGAAGACACAGACAGACGTGTGGATCATTACAGCACAGTTAGTGTTGCATCTCCCAGGGTAGATTGTCCAGTGTGTGTCACAGGTTTTGAATGCAATGTTACGCGAGCAGATACATTAATTTCCAAACACTTGATGCAGGCGTTGTGCCAGATTATCCAGGCTCACGATTCTTTCATTCTGAGGAACAGTGTTATATTTACGAGGTTGAGAAATGGTGATTATGGAGATGGCTGGATCTTGGGTTAGTGTGTTACGTTATTCGTGCCCTGTAAATATCATTCCACACATTTATGAATCTAATAGCAGTTCGTGATCTATTCCTAAGGTGGCGCAGACCCCCTTTACCCTTCCCTCCTAACACCTGTGCTCAACCCGACTACTAGGGGGGATCATCGATATCTGGCCCACATATACGCACTAGAAACATTTTTGAGCACACCACATCCTGAAAAGCAGGTGTCAGTGTTTGGACCGCGCTGGGGGGAAACGTTACGCACCAGCCAAGGTTGTCCTGCACTGTTGTTTGCTGTATGTAACACAACATCACAGAGCGGATCCTGAAGATGTCCTTGCTGCAGCTCAACAATATATTTTTGCCTCTTTTGCTCATATTTGAAGCTCCAATGGCTCAAATTTAATTTTCTGTTTGCACCTTTCTTGCTCCCGCAAGAGAATAGCGCTGTCAAACTCCTCCTTTGAATATTGCTTTTTGTGTCGGTTAACAATTGCACAATCAATCTTAGTAGATCACCCACAAATTAGGAACACGCCCTTGGCGCAAAACTTTTGCGGTGTACGCAATTTTGCACTCTGTACTTGGAATTTTGATAAATTAGGCCCTTAGAACTTATCAAATAGTTTTTCCCCCCAATATTTTCCCCATCATGGAGATGCTCTCCTGCACCCTTACTGCACTCTGTATGTCATCAGAACATTAGCACAAAATTCCTATTCTATATGCCCACAATCACACGTCATCAGGTCCTGCAATGGCATATCAGACTACTGTACATCAGGATGCAGCAGCTATCTGTGCTACACTGTTGCAGTCCTACTTTTTTCAACATATTTAAAGGTGGAATATGAACTCCATAACAACAGCAAAAAGCCGTCAGCCATCTGGGTGCCAGGCTCGTAACACCCCCTCCCCCCACTTGCGCTTCGATGCTGAGGTCGACCAATATTCCACACCAAATCCACTCTGATCTCCGATCCAAGCAGGACAAAAAAATATCATGAGCTCTGCTCACTAATCATGCTCTCCAGTCCCGCCGATTATACATTGATTCTGATAAAAGCAGCTCCTACCTGTTTGAAGCTCAGTCATTGATTCAGTCCGTGGCAAAGAGCTCATGTAGCTGCACTGGCTCTTGTTGAGCAAACCAAAACTTCCTGCAGTCCCCTCCTAAAATCCTTTGTCCTCCTCACACACCATCATGCACGCCTCACTTCTCAACCAGCAAAAAAATCCTCCGTGGTGTGTCCTCCAGCCGAACCCACAGCCTGGACTTCCCATTACTTCAGCCACCTGCAGCTCCGTATTTGCTAGCTGCTAATAAAAACTTTCCCACACAACCCTGCTAAGTCACATGTTGGAGAATTGCTATGGCAAGAAAATAAGGTATATAATCACCACATATCCCTGGTGCTTCCAGCTGCTTGACCTGCAGACTCCACAGTACCAGCCTCGCTGTGCTGGACTATTTATGGTATTAGGCAACCCACAATGGTGCCCGCTGCTCTGCCAGCTATTGGCTGGTAGATGTAAACAAAATGCCAACGTCGTGCCTGCCAAAATTAATATTTTATTATATTTTACTTTGAATATAATTTATATAATTTCTAAACACCCCGTGGAGGCATTATTTTGTTAAAAATATTGCTTTTTATGACAATATTCCATATTGTACCTTTCAGCTGAAGACCCCACCAACTGTGCAAAGACCATTCACATCATGGCTGATTTTGTATAGGTCTATATACAGCATGAACAGGACCTGAAGCTACTGTCTCTCAGGTTTCACATCAGCTCTTACCCATATACAGTCTTTGTACAATAGGTTCATCATTTGTCTAATAAGTAAATGACACTGTTTAATAGTGGTACTTGCTAAAGTTTGTCATTTAACTGATTCTGTGATATTTATCTCCCTGTATATTTATTAAAATAATGAATCGTGTGTGTGTGTGTTTACTTATATGTGAATGCCATACAATTGTGTATGGGGAAAAAATGCTAAGTTGTTTGAGTTTCCATCATAGTCCAGTCAGGCTACACTTTACCTTGGAGAAGCATACACTTGTTTGGTTCATATATAGCTACAAGTCAGTGATAAGAGTGAAGTTCCTAAATGATGCATATATTTCCTTAGGGAGACAGGGAGTAAATGAAATTCCACATTAAACCCGAATATTAACTTTAACATCACTATATGTCCTTTTGATGTCTGGTATAGTCATATATTGTAAATCTATTGAACAGATCACCTTCCTCACTTTTATCTCACTCATGTATTAGTTTTCACACATCTTTTATCTTCCCTTATCCTTTTTCCTTTTTGTTCACAGGTCCAGGACCAGTAGACACCCTAACCGTAAAGGAGCTTTATTCCCGGAGTTTATCAATTACTTGGGCTCCTCCTACACAAACAAATGGTGTTATTACTAATTATACCCTCTATCTACAACCCAGTTTTTTTGTTTCTTCAAATTATGAATCTAGTTCAGTCACAAACAGTTTGAGCCCCAGTCCAAGTTTAACACCAAACCCGAGTACTCTGTTAAGCAACAAGGAAGCACATCCTAACTCAGGTTCCAGCTTTGTGACATCAACTAATCCTGCCAACACTCAGAGCTCAAGCACCAACTTCATGTCTTCTACCAGCATAGGATTTAATAATGATTCAAGCACAGCTAGAGACATTGTTCAAACACTCCATGATTATTACTCCACCTTAAGGCTTCCTACTGTAGAAGGTAGTCAAAGTGAATCGCCTCATGAAAGCAGTGAAAGTCAAGACCACACCTCAGTCCTTTTTCACCCAGCTGAGTTCAACACCACCAGTGCAACTCCAAGCTACTCACTGTCATTTCCTAAGCACAATGCAAGCAGCATTAATCCTGGTCTATTTAAAAAGCAGGATCCATTTGCCAGCCCCATATCCAGTTCTTTAAATGCAGCTTCAAGATCAGCTCCTCTGTTTGTTACTGTTGATGGGAATATCACCAGCTACACTTTCCTCAACCTCCTTCCCTACCAATCATACACACTCCAGGTAACACATTTTAGTTGTGTTAAATTACTAATTTCTATATTATGTAATTGATAAAACAAATACTGTTTATTCTGCTGCAATTTTATCAGTAGCTGTATAAAAAAGGTTTTTCTCAGTGTTTAAAGACATTCATCTCAAAAAGTGTTGGATCTTTTGTTCTCTTAATATTTCTAAATTAATAGTGACGATGACATTAGAATGTGGCATACTTACAGATTTTACTGAAAGATAAATTGCTAAGCAAATATGAAAATATTGTATTTAGATGTTTATATTTCTATTACTAAAATGTACTTTTAACTGCAGCCTTTACAGCGCTACAAGCACATGTAACAAATCTGATGGTTAAAAAGTTCATTTCTAACATCCAGGTGGAAGCATGCACAAGTGTGGGTTGCTCAGTGTCCGGGTTGTCTCAGAATTTCCATACCCCACCGGCTCCTCCTGAAGGAGTTCCTGCACCTTATCTCTACTCTGACACGCCCACATCTGTTCTCTTATCCTGGGGGGCACCAGAAAGAAGCAACGGGCCACTAGAACGGTGGGATAACGTCCACTTCAACTCCTCCTTCACATTCCAATCGCATTTTAAATGTGTTGTTGGGTGTGATTTCTCAATATGTTGGGTATAGATGGCTGATTGAGCGGCGACTTGCAGGGACCAAACAAATCTCCACAGTTGGCCATGTTCTGCCAGTTCCGCCACCTCTTTCCTTTCTGGACTCCTCATCAGCTCTCAGTCCCTGGACTACCTATCAGTATCGGCTTGTGCTCCAAAATCAAGCTGGAAAAGCTTCAGGTTAGAGTGTGAAAGCAAACACAACCAAACTGTGTTATTAAATCTTAATGTCAAACACTGAGGTTCAAGTATGAGAAGTTTGGATCTTAAAAATGTTGTTACATATTTGCAGGACCATGGGTCAGTGTCACTACCAGGCCATCTCGTCCAGCTGGTCTAAGTCCACCAAATGTTAAGGTCTTGGGACCAGAGTCACTTCAAGTAAGGGCATCATTTTTCATTTTCTTAAAATAGCTTTGGTTATCTTCTTCCAAATTTAGGAGGGGTTTAAAATAAAAAAGTTCAGGTGATTTGGATACCTGGAAGTGATACATCCAGTGATGCATTCAGTGCACCACCAAATCTTACAGCTCACTGAGGAAATCCTCAAAGTCCCTATGGAGGAGTTAGAGAAGGTGTCCGATGACCTAGTTCCAGATAAATAGGGATGGATGGATGGATGGATGGATGGATGGATGGATGGATGGATGGATGGATGGATGGATGGATGGGAATATAAATTGCGTCTGATGCATTATTTAACTAAATCAGGCATATCCTGGTACTGAACTATCATTTGACAGAATACATTTAACTTACTGAAAATGTCAGAGGCTCAAAATAAACCCTTAGAATACATAAAGTGTTTTTAGTTTCGTTAAACAAGAAAAATAATACAGTTCAGCATCATTAAGAATCTCTTGTCACTCTGGATTTGGTGGAGTGAAAAAGACAAAGCAATGTCACACTGAATCTTCTGTCTTTCCCTTTCCGGATTTAATGAGAGAAAAAAGTGTTCAGCTCAAGGTCCCCTTCAGAAATGGGCGGGGCTGTGACCCTGTCTGAGGCAACTTCCTTCCTGTCGGCCATTTTGAAGGCAGGACCAAAGTTGAATTCCACCAGTGGGCTAATCTCACATCAAGGCCTATCTATGAAAGCCACTGAACGAATATTTGATGCGTGCACACAAAGACACACACACATACATACATGCACTTACAGTGCTAACTGCAGAAAAATGCTAATGCCTGTCATCATTTCCAATCCGCCCCTGTAACACTGCAGCAGCACAGCTTTAGGGGTCACAGGTCTCAGAAGGGAAGCGTTCCTTCCTGGTTGTTGCTAATTGGACGGACTGGCAGGCTGCTTCCTGGTTACCAATTGACCTTGACAATTCAGTGGAGGATGTTAAGCATCTCTCTTCATTCATCTTTATAAGGTTTTCTTTTCTTTTCACTCCTTCAAAGCACATCATTTCTTACTGTTGAAGAGAAGGACCCTTCAAATCATCAAAAATAAGCTTCTCTTAGCCAACAACCTCATTTAGTTTTTATATGCTTTTATTTGTTTTGGAAGCCTAGTAGTTATGTAGTCAATCTCCAGGGACATCAATCCTGTTAGATATTGTTTTCATTGTGAAGTTTTTTTGATTTTATAATTTCACATCAGAGAGTTCTGCACCTGAAAACATGTGTTAAAGAAGTAACAGCTTTAATAAAAGATTTACAATATATTGGAATACTACAGAGAGAAAAAACACACTATATAGATTTTTTTTCCAAAAATGCATAATTGCTATGAACAGTCTGACTATGGAATGGTTGTTTTGTGCATTAGGCATCTGAACAAAGCTCAGTGTCAACACAATTTTCAATTGAAGTCAAGTGAAACTGTTAAAAAAAATACATTAATAGTTCACTTAAATTTTTTTAGCTTTTAGGTGATTTTATTTCAATAATATTTTTACAAAACATATTTTATACAATCTTTTATAACTGTCCACCCAGTGAATCTCTCTGAGAGCTAACTATCAAAATGTTTAAACTGCAATGAATCCAAGGTGGAACCCAAACGAAGGCATACATGAAGCGGGTTCAGTAATTTAGACAAATAACCTTAATAACTAAGCCCACATGAAGTTACCAACTCACATGACTTGAAATAAACATAAATGTCAGGAAGAAAAGTATGGAAGGTGATTGGAAAAGCCATACAAATGTGCTGGTTAGAAACATGGAGCAGATGGTGAAATTAGACACTAAAAACAAGGTCACTGAGAAGAGACTATGACAAGAATCACAAAATTTAAAATCCCGAACTCCCAAAATTCCTTTTTTTTTTCAGTTCAGAACATCTTTTAAAAAAATCTGCTGGCAGTGGACAGAGTTTATAGAGTTAAGATTTGCAATTAGAAAATCTTCATGAAGAGAAAAGGTGGGGATAGCAAATGCACGGATGGATTCTTTGCAGCTGATGAGAAATGATGTTTTTGGAAAAAAAAAATGTCTCTCTGTTCTAATCTATTCTTATTTATTTAGTGCCAATTCACAACCAAAGTCCAGGAGATGAAAGTATTCAACCTGAGCTACTCAAACAATAAACACAAAAAATATTCCAAAGTAGCTCTTGGTAAACTTTTAGAAAAACAGTATTATTCTCAAAGACTTACATTTTCCTCATCAGGACTTTCCATTGATCATTGGTAAAGCATCTTTTAGGGTGCGAACAACTGCAACTTACTCATTATCAGTAAAATACTGGCACCATCAGCTAGTTAAAACAACTGTCATAAACCCTGAGATTCAATGTGGAATCAATGCCTTTGTCTTGTATTACGTTTATATTAGCCTAATTTGAGAACAGTTGGTGTCTGATAAAAGTATATTAATTAAAAATGGGGTGAAATTTTATCTTTTAATATTTAGATCTAATAATGTTACATAATGTAATTTTTCTACATTTTAGAGAGTTACTAGTGGCATGAAAACCCAGACTATTAATTAAGCACCATTTATTTGGTAGTATTCTTGAGACATATTCATTAGTTGTTTATAATTAAATCTCTTTTGTTACATGATTATGTGAGTAACTTAAACCACCATGAGTAAAAGTAACAAGTAATTCTTTAATATAAAGAAATAATGAAAAACTGAACAAACACTGAGGGCCTGATTTATCAAAATTCCAAGTAAGGAGCGCAAAATTGCGTG
>SSNP01000308.1:73855-133961 GCA_006937955.1 Pachypanchax playfairii
GGATGGATGGATGGATGGATGGATGGATGGATGGATGGATGGATGGATGGGAATATAAATTGCGTCTGATGCATTATTTAACTAAATCAGGCATATCCTGGTACTGAACTATCATTTGACAGAATACATTTAACTTACTGAAAATGTCAGAGGCTCAAAATAAACCCTTAGAATACATAAAGTGTTTTTAGTTTCGTTAAACAAGAAAAATAATACAGTTCAGCATCATTAAGAATCTCTTGTCACTCTGGATTTGGTGGAGTGAAAAAGACAAAGCAATGTCACACTGAATCTTCTGTCTTTCCCTTTCCGGATTTAATGAGAGAAAAAAGTGTTCAGCTCAAGGTCCCCTTCAGAAATGGGCGGGGCTGTGACCCTGTCTGAGGCAACTTCCTTCCTGTCGGCCATTTTGAAGGCAGGACCAAAGTTGAATTCCACCAGTGGGCTAATCTCACATCAAGGCCTATCTATGAAAGCCACTGAACGAATATTTGATGCGTGCACACAAAGACACACACACATACATACATGCACTTACAGTGCTAACTGCAGAAAAATGCTAATGCCTGTCATCATTTCCAATCCGCCCCTGTAACACTGCAGCAGCACAGCTTTAGGGGTCACAGGTCTCAGAAGGGAAGCGTTCCTTCCTGGTTGTTGCTAATTGGACGGACTGGCAGGCTGCTTCCTGGTTACCAATTGACCTTGACAATTCAGTGGAGGATGTTAAGCATCTCTCTTCATTCATCTTTATAAGGTTTTCTTTTCTTTTCACTCCTTCAAAGCACATCATTTCTTACTGTTGAAGAGAAGGACCCTTCAAATCATCAAAAATAAGCTTCTCTTAGCCAACAACCTCATTTAGTTTTTATATGCTTTTATTTGTTTTGGAAGCCTAGTAGTTATGTAGTCAATCTCCAGGGACATCAATCCTGTTAGATATTGTTTTCATTGTGAAGTTTTTTTGATTTTATAATTTCACATCAGAGAGTTCTGCACCTGAAAACATGTGTTAAAGAAGTAACAGCTTTAATAAAAGATTTACAATATATTGGAATACTACAGAGAGAAAAAACACACTATATAGATTTTTTTTCCAAAAATGCATAATTGCTATGAACAGTCTGACTATGGAATGGTTGTTTTGTGCATTAGGCATCTGAACAAAGCTCAGTGTCAACACAATTTTCAATTGAAGTCAAGTGAAACTGTTAAAAAAAATACATTAATAGTTCACTTAAATTTTTTTAGCTTTTAGGTGATTTTATTTCAATAATATTTTTACAAAACATATTTTATACAATCTTTTATAACTGTCCACCCAGTGAATCTCTCTGAGAGCTAACTATCAAAATGTTTAAACTGCAATGAATCCAAGGTGGAACCCAAACGAAGGCATACATGAAGCGGGTTCAGTAATTTAGACAAATAACCTTAATAACTAAGCCCACATGAAGTTACCAACTCACATGACTTGAAATAAACATAAATGTCAGGAAGAAAAGTATGGAAGGTGATTGGAAAAGCCATACAAATGTGCTGGTTAGAAACATGGAGCAGATGGTGAAATTAGACACTAAAAACAAGGTCACTGAGAAGAGACTATGACAAGAATCACAAAATTTAAAATCCCGAACTCCCAAAATTCCTTTTTTTTTTCAGTTCAGAACATCTTTTAAAAAAATCTGCTGGCAGTGGACAGAGTTTATAGAGTTAAGATTTGCAATTAGAAAATCTTCATGAAGAGAAAAGGTGGGGATAGCAAATGCACGGATGGATTCTTTGCAGCTGATGAGAAATGATGTTTTTGGAAAAAAAAAATGTCTCTCTGTTCTAATCTATTCTTATTTATTTAGTGCCAATTCACAACCAAAGTCCAGGAGATGAAAGTATTCAACCTGAGCTACTCAAACAATAAACACAAAAAATATTCCAAAGTAGCTCTTGGTAAACTTTTAGAAAAACAGTATTATTCTCAAAGACTTACATTTTCCTCATCAGGACTTTCCATTGATCATTGGTAAAGCATCTTTTAGGGTGCGAACAACTGCAACTTACTCATTATCAGTAAAATACTGGCACCATCAGCTAGTTAAAACAACTGTCATAAACCCTGAGATTCAATGTGGAATCAATGCCTTTGTCTTGTATTACGTTTATATTAGCCTAATTTGAGAACAGTTGGTGTCTGATAAAAGTATATTAATTAAAAATGGGGTGAAATTTTATCTTTTAATATTTAGATCTAATAATGTTACATAATGTAATTTTTCTACATTTTAGAGAGTTACTAGTGGCATGAAAACCCAGACTATTAATTAAGCACCATTTATTTGGTAGTATTCTTGAGACATATTCATTAGTTGTTTATAATTAAATCTCTTTTGTTACATGATTATGTGAGTAACTTAAACCACCATGAGTAAAAGTAACAAGTAATTCTTTAATATAAAGAAATAATGAAAAACTGAACAAACACTGAGGGCCTGATTTATCAAAATTCCAAGTAAGGAGCGCAAAATTGCGTGAGCCACAAACATTTTGCGCCAAGGGCGTGTTCCTGATTTGCGGGTGATCTACTAAAACTGATTGCGCAGTTTGACGGCACTATTCTCTTGCGGGCGCAAACACATAATGAAATTCGAGCCATTGGAGCTTCAAATATGAACAGAAGGAGCAAAAAATATATTGTTGAGCTTCAGCAAAGACATCTTCAGGCTCCGGTCTGTGATGTTGTTGATTGTTGTGCAAGACACAACAAACAACAGCGATCAGAGCGACCTGGTGCGTAAAGTTCCCCTCCAGTGCGGTCCAAACACCGACACCTGCTTTTCAGGAATCTGTGACACGCACTAGACAATCTATGCAGCACTGTCACCATGTGCTGTAATGATCCACGCGTCTATCTGTGTCTTCTCCTCGCAACAACCAGTGCAGTCATTTCTGCGCTGAGTTAAAACATGCTTTTCAAAGGCGGTAAAAATACGTGCAAAATTAGAAGCCGCAGTTTCAGGTTTGATATATCACAGTGCGCCTGGAACGCCCATTTATTTACATATTCTCCCAATATTTTGTCTTCTGACAGAAACGCCCACGCTGCATATTAATCAAGGGCAAAGGCGCAAAAATGACTTTGCGTGTCTAGCTGCAGATTTAACAGGCGCAGATTTGCCTGCGCACAATTAGTAAATCACCCGCTCCTTGTTTTTGCGGCTGCTGAGCAGTTTGCGCCTGTTTCTAACAACAAACCTTTGATAAATCAGGCCCTGAATGTTTTTGTAGGGAAATAAAATGAATTATAACGTGAATAATCACTGCAGACTAATAGTCTATGTAACTGTAACTAAATGTATCAATGAATATATTCAAAGTGTCCTCACACTATTTTTCTCTCTTCAAATTTAGTGCATTTTCTGTTTTCCTTTATTATTTGCAAATATAAACATATACAAGCACAAACACACACACACACACACACACAAAGAAACACATTCTGGCCTTCGATGCTGTGCTCTGTGTCAGGGTCTCTGGTGTCTTCACCATCACCAGATTACATCAAGCTATTCAATCTATAAATGACTTCCACCATAGAGCACACAAAACACGCACTTTGGGAAATGAGCTACCTAACTCAAAATGACCCTGCTCAGTTGTGCTCTGTGTGTGAGAGCTTGTGTTTTTGACATCAAGGTATTACTCATGCATCTCTGTGTGTGTCCTGTGTCACTTGTTAAATGAATACCAAGGTTGCATGAGGAATAATTAGTCTTGACATTCATTCATAATATCCTCATCAACACTGACCACTTAATCACCTTAACTTGTGTCAACAAGCTTTATACTCAGCTGTTGTGTCCCTGTTTCCAGTACTGTGCGTGGATGAGTGTGTGCAGTCTTTAAACTTTGTAATGAATTCATAATACAGTAATAGTTGTATAAAACGCTATAATTTTAGAATGCAAAGACGAGTGTACGTTTGTCATCACTGTGTATTGTATGTGCATGCTGCCAGCTCTGTGTGTACCTTCAGTCTCACTCTGAAATGCTGACAGACTGAACTGTTTCCAAATCAGATGCAGCGCTCACTGGCAACAAGCTTTTGTTTTTGCATGCAGCAATTCCATTACCAGCCGCTTTCATTATTTTAGCATGCTGGATGGTGTGTGTTTGTGTGTGTGTTGCTGGGTTTAAATGTGATGAAAGGAATCTTCAAAGTCAGGTTATCTTTCCCCACAAGACAATGCACACACAAACACAGTGACCATCCTAACAATGGTTTTTCACCTTCCCAGGTGACTTGTGACACTCAAACCTGTGTGTTCATTCACATTCTGATATGCAATAAGCCTTCTCATAAACATACTCTGATCTCTGTATGTGGATGCATATGCTTTATATTGTGACTTTCAGGTGGATCCATTTATAATGTCTTGTTTTTCCTTATGAAAGTGACATTCCAAATGACTAATCATTTAGAAAAGCTGTACATTTAGCAACTATTGAACTTTCACTTTTGTTACTGATGATATTCAGCAAATGCTTCAGTCTAAAATTTTTCTGTTTCAGGTCATATGGTTTCCTCCTCTGATTCCCAATGGAGAAATTTATGGATATGAAATCCGCCTTCCAGAACCTCGATTTTCTCATGACACCAGTAGTGCATCTGAGCTCAGTATCACCATTAAAGATTTGATTCCATACACAAATTATAGCATCACTGTGTTGGCATGTTCAAAAGGTGGTGTATACATTGGGGGATGCACTGAAAGTCTTCCAAATCCTGTTACTACATTACCCACAAGACCTGAAGGCCTGGCACCTCTGTCAGTAGTGGCAGTCAGTGAATCATTTCTGGCCATTTCCTGGCAACCACCAAGTCGACCTAACGGACCAAACATCAGGTAAAATTGCTTAAACACACATTAAAAACTCACTAAAACTATTTCCAAATGCTTACTATAGCTTCTAGCATACAACAAAGCAATGCCATTTAAATATCTTACATTATTATGTAATTGTAGTGAAATTCATGTTTTTTTTATGTAGTATGGTTGAATATGTTTTTGACTGTCATCACCACGAATTGTTAGTTCTGAGTGAGAGGCCAGACAAAAAGGCCTCATAAGATGTCCAAACCAAGAAACCACATTACCTACCCCAATAGCAAGCCTGGGGAGAGGCTCAGTGGTCAGTGCCTGGTGACTGGACCTTTACACATTGGGCCCTACTGAAAAGCAGCTTGAATGAGCCACCAACAACCTACCTGTGGACCCACCATCTGCAGGAGGTGTTGCAAGGGACAAGTGCTTTGTTGACTGTCTTGTCGTCCTTTTTCCTGGTTTTTGAAACTGTTTTAGACACAACTTCAGTGATGGGGAAAAAGGGGAAATGCCCTTTCACTTATGTAAGAGGTTGAAAGATACTGTCTAAAAATAGTCGGGCTCATTTTAATACTCAGTATGGGCTCTGGAACTGCAGTCTGCAACTGCCCTGGGTGAAAGATGGCAGGCAGGGATGGGTTTACTTATACTTCCCTATTTTCCCCACCAAATGTTGAAGCTTTCACCAGTGAATGAGAAGACGGTCTCCCTGTGTCTATGATGCTTTTCCACTGGTATCTACTCAGCCCCGCATGCCACCGCACAGCTCGGTTTGAGAGCATTTCCACTATCCATTTTTGGAGCTGAGCCATGGATTTTTAGTACCACATCAGAAGGTGGCAGCGCCCATTGTGTAGTGATTGGCTATGACAGATGATGATGCTAGCACACACACCTCTTCACTGTTGGCCTCTGATTGGTGTGGCAAAAATTGTCAGAAGTTAAATGGCAAAACTGCTGAACTTTTATCATTGTAACTGCTTGTTGCTATTAAAAATGGCAAGTCGATGGAGCAATGTTGAAGTGAAAACTTTCCTGTCTTTGGTGGCTGAAGAAACGATATAGGGACAGTTGGATGGAGTGACACGAAACGAAAAAAGTTTTTAAAGAGCTCTCAGACTCCATGATCACTCATGGCTTTCAGCAGACTTCAAAGCAGTGTTGAGAGAAGTTGAAGAGGATGAAAGCAGACTACCATGCTGGTAAAGACAGCTGGAGTAAAACCAAAGCAAAACCCCACCTCTGTCCACGCCTTCGCCCTCACTTCTGTGAACACAACTCCCCGCCCACATCTCGGCACTTCAGACCACATTTTCCTCATGATGACTCCTGCATACTGCTTGTGGCTAAAAGTGGAGAAAATGTGACAAAGACCATCTCTGTATGGCCTGAGAGAGCTGTGTCAGAGCTTCAGGGCTGTTTTGAACCCACAGACTGGGAGATATTCAGAGAGGCTTCCACAGTTGGAGGTGAGGTGGACCTGGAGGAGTATGCATCTGCGGTTCAAGGCTATATTCAGACCTGCGTTGGAGATGTGACCACCACCAGAGCATACCAGAGCTCTGACTATGAGGCCAAATCAGAAACCCTGGCTGAATTCAGAGGTGTGCTCCCTTTGTGGTATGGAAGTTGCACAGTGGCAGAGAAGAAGGCCCTGCAACGTGTGGTTAAGCTGGCTCAGATGACCGTTGAGTGCAGCTTGCCATCGCTGGTAGACATTTACATCACCAGATGCAGGAACAGAGCCACCTGGATCCTCCGTTACGCCACCCACCCTGCTTATAACATGTTCACTCTGCTGTCGTCTGGAAAACGGTTACAATGCGTTAATGTGAAGACATCGAGACTGCTAAACAGCTCTAATGGTGCATTCACACAGGAGGCTTTATAAGCATCAAGCAACGCTCCCAACACTTCCAGTTTGATGGTTGTACACTGAAACTTGTAACGCCTGCCACTTCTGAGCAAAACAGAGCACGTAGGCGGGGCTTCTTCTGATGCCGTATGTTCCGAACTATGGCAGATCATATCAAGAGAGTGACTTTGCTTTAGTTGCTTAATAAAGTTTCTTTTGATTCTGATTTAATAAAGCTAGACAACGTCGGGTGCATCAGCGATAAGCTTGTCCTCCCTTGTTGAAATTATGTTTTTCCTGGTCCCACTTCATTCAAGTCACGTGCAGTGACATCACTACAATGAGACGCTCTGATTGGTTGATGCGTCGCTTCAAGAGCATCAAAAGTTCAACCAGCTAGCGTTGCTCGCTTTTCAAGCTTCAACACCTGAAATGCTTAAAAAGCTTGAAAAATTGACGCTGCTAACTCTCACAAAGAGCCACAGAGACTCTGACGCCCCTCTGACGGACTCTACCATAGACTTTACTTGTAATCTTGACGCTTCTGACGCTGATGGCTGGGCCAGTGTGAACGCACCATAACATCTGTTTTTAATGCTCTGCTATTATTATGTGTCTGTATTTTTTTATCCTCTGTGGTGTTTTGTGTGTGTTTTATTGTGTACTGTGTCTATTTTATATTGCTAACTTGTATTATAACCTATGCCAAGACCTGCAAAACCTAATTTTGTTCAACCAGAAATGGTTGAATGACAATAAAGTAAATTCAATTTGTGTTGGGGCACGCCATGCGGGGATGGAAAATGCCAGTGGAAAAGCGCTATTCTCAGACAAAGTAGACAAGTAGACAAATGGATGGACCACGGTTTTTCACCTACAAGTGTATACAGTAATTGTCTGG
Source organism: Pachypanchax playfairii (assembly GCA_006937955.1). Taxonomy (NCBI): domain Eukaryota; kingdom Metazoa; phylum Chordata; class Actinopteri; order Cyprinodontiformes; family Aplocheilidae; genus Pachypanchax; species Pachypanchax playfairii. The sequence goes on from SSNP01000308.1 coordinate 81,492, forward strand.
TAGATTAATAAATATTCAACGATACAAATTCAAACCCACAGGAAAATTCCTCAACAGAAGAAACTAAAAGTGGATCAACTCTTTAGGGTTAATTTAATACGTCTTTTCACAACAAACATGACCCAGGCAGGTCAGGCTGTAAATCTGACTCCTGGAGTCAGATTCTCACTTTGATTTTTTACCATTGCAGGCAAAAGGTAAAGAATAGTGAAAAAACTTATTTGTTGTGAGCTTGAATCAGCAGTATGTCATTTTTTTAGTGTGACTGGCTCACCAATGGACAACTGGTTTCTAACTGCTGTGTCTTTTTTGCAGCTATAATCAAGTCCACAGCCTTGCTACTTTTCCTTATGCTCTTTCTCTCCTTTTTAGAGTATAAAAATAAAAGTGTTAATACTACAGCTTGATTTCATTCAACATTAGCCTGATGTTTCAGTAGGATGCTTTTGACCTGGTTCTGCTATGGGAAGAGGTCATACAGTCTGGCATCTATTAAATCTTACATCATGTAGTATGACATGGGTTACTGTCAAGATTTTATTACATGGAGCCCTCACTAGTATTTACCAGTAGACTATCTTTACTACTAGCTACTTTACGATAGCTAAAAATGTCACGGTGAGCCAGCTCTGAGGCAAATCGGGATTAGGTTAAAGGTCTTCATGATGATTAAAGATTCTGCTTTGTTACTTGCACCTCGTCCAATTAGCAATTGCTGTTTAGTTTTGATAAAACTGATCGTCACCATTTATTGTCAACTTATGTGTAGCTTAAGCATTAAAGTCAGTCCACATTCCTCCATATATGCAGCACTTTAATAGAAAAAAATTACTTTGTAATGTTGCAGGAAGTTAATCAAGTAAAGAAACTGTTCGAATAAAAAAGTCTATTTATTACATTTAGTAATGGCTCTGTACAAGCAGATACAAATCCAAGACACTAAATATAAGTAATGCAGGCTTTGGATCATAATTTTACATAATCTGAATCAGTTCTACTCAAAAAAGGAAAAAAGAAGAAAAACATGAGTGAAATCAGCATGTGGATATAAAAAACCCACATTCTTAAGATGTTCCATCGCCGCTGAAAAACTCAAGCAAATAGGCGTTGCTGATATAAACACATTAACAAGCTGCTAACATAAGTGCCCTGCTAATGAGCTAAGTGTTGTGCATTTTAAATAAGTGTTTTCACAGTACTAATGCACATTCTGGTCCACTTTGTTTCTGCACTGTTCTAGTCTGTCTGCGATTAGGCCTAAAATAAAAGTCCATTTTTTTGGCAGGTGATTAAAATGCATGAGGCCATGTCTGTGTTCTGCGCTGCTCAGCTCTGTATGTTTGTCTAAGTGGGTTGGTTAAAAGGCGGCATTAAGCCCTTCACTTCTGATTACAGCAGAAATTAGCATCACTGTGGGGAGAGGAAAACAACAAATCCCACAGAAAAACAGCAGCTGGAGGAGCACAGGAAGGGATAAGATACAGTGAAGGCAAAGAATAGAGATGATGAAAAACAACACAGAAAAATGAAATGAGTGATAACTGTTAGTTGTAATTTGTGTGTGTGTAAGTTTGAGTGTCTGCGCGTGTGTGTGGTGCAGAAAGTACAGTCTTTCTGCTTGTGTGTTAATACATTCCTTAACATCAAACTGTGTGTGTTTGTAATGCTTTATTTAAACTTCTCCCTAGATACAAGCTGGTCAGACGTAAAACTCAGCAGCCCTTAGCCGTTACCATGGTCCCCACATCAACAGCCACCTCCTCACCCCCCTTTGAAGATCTCCATCGTTGGCTCCATGTTTACTCCGGCACCAAATTGTTCTATGAAGATAAAGGCCTAAGCAGGTGAGATTACTGAAATGAGCTCTAGAGCAAATGGCAGCGCAGCGGCAAACAGTGTGTGCAGAGACGATTGGAGGGCTGCTGCTGATGCAGATCTTTTTAATACCGCTCAAAGATACATTAAGCAAATATTCTAAAGAATTAAATTGTTTTTATGCAGCATCCCTTAATCGCGGTTTGGCACTTGGTAGAATTATTCTTTCTCTGCAGCTTACTAAACTGCTCTGAGTCTGTGTGTACAATGTACTTAATTCAAAATCAGCTAACCAACTTTCAAATGTGTCAGCTTTTCTCATTCTGCAAAATGTTTTATTTAGTGTCAAGGAAAATATATAAAAACTATGTTAAATAGTGACCGTAACTGACACCAGTGTTTCTATCTGTGCTTTCAAGGCCTGCTGTTTGCTCTGAGAACTCCTGTTGGAAAAAGGCCAAGATATTTTAAGTTTAAATCACCTTGTTGCTGTATCTGAGCTTTAAATTTAGCAACAAATGTCCTGCAACTTTATGGTCTCTTAAAGCATGCTTGTTAAGATGTTGCCATAATTTGTTTATAAGTAGTTCAATTGGGATGTAGATTTTTTAGCTGGTGTTTCTTACAGTAGATTTTATTTAGTCTCACTGATGTTTTTTCTGTTTTAAAAAAGGTAGATGATTGAGCATTATTAAAGCAAATAACCGATAAAACTGAGGACTGAAAGCTAAAATGTCAGTTTGTCCTAATTTGATGTATTGAAATGTAATTGGAAGAATAACATCACTGGGAGATTAACTCTCATCATAGAGAAGTATTCTTACACCAGGAACATGGTTTTGTCTCTCCACAGATTCACCCGTTATCAGTACCAGTTAGTGGTTTCTAATGACGTGGGCCACACTTCAGGGGAGATCGTGACTGCAGTGACCATGGCAGGGGTTCCCCGCAGACCTCCATTTTTGTATGCTCATGCTATCAATCATACAGCTGTACAAGTCAACTGGACCCAACCTTGTAAGATTACTTTATCTCTCAGTACATCCACTCATACAGAGTCTACCTAGTACAGGTCCTAATTCAATGAAAACTAAACTCAAATTTCTTTGCACAAAAACCAACCCTACAGTAACAAACACGTAAGAAGCACAAACAACAAGACGGAGCTGCATGAAAGTTTGTGATTTTTCCCTTTTTTGGGTCTAATATATCCATCCATCAATTTTCTATGTCCACTTGTTCTTATTCAGGCTCATGGGGGGTGTCTATTTCCAGTGGTCATTATCCAAGAGGTGGGGTTACACTTGGACAGGTCACCAGTCCATCACAGGGCCACAGACAACCATTCACACACATAGTCACACCAAGGGCCAATTTAGAGTTACTAATTAACTACATGCATGTTTTGTGTATGTGGGGAGAACCCAGAGTACCTGGAGAAAACCCAAATATTTACAAGTAGAACATGCAAGCTCCATAAAGAAAGGACTATATGGCGCTTCTTCTTGGTGAAAGACAGTAATGCTACCAACCATCTATCTGTACAACCATTCATCCTCAGTCTAAGACAGTGGATCCATTCCTGGTCCTCAAGGGCCACTATCCTGCATGTTTTTATTTTTTTTTCCTGTTCACCTGATTCAGTTGGTCAAGTCAAATGTATTAATGTAAAGCACATTTTAAAACAAGCTGGGTTGATCAAAGGGCTGTCCAGTTAAAATTACATAGTAGCAACAAAACAAGATACAAATAACATAAAATTAGGTAAAAGCTCTGGTGAAATGCATAAAACGCCACAATAATTACAACTGTGAAATAAAATTTAAACTTTGTTAAAAGGAAGTGAAAAAACTTTTTCTTTTTTTATGCTTATTGAGAAATTCCCAAAGTTGTGCAGATGGGTGCAGCTGTTAATTTACTTGTTCAATATGTCCTCAAAATCTACAGAGGCCTGATATTTACCCCTTGATTCAAACTGGGTGAGCTGAAGCAGAAAAACATCTAAACATACAGAATAGTTGCCCTCAAGCACCAAGACTGGACTGATCAGTGTTTTTATTCCAACTGATTCCCTCGTTTAATGATCTATTTATTATTGTTGGGTTTTTTCAGCTTTACAAGACCTGCAAGGAGAAGTGGAAATGTTCTTTCTAAAAGCAGAGTCCCTCCATTCAAGCCTGATGTTTTCTTATGGACCCGAGATCATGTCCACAGTGATAAATGACCTCTGGCCCAGTACCAGTTATCAGGTGTCATTACACGTGTTCAACGGCGCACATAATACAACTGAAGCAAAAGTTACAGTTACCACAGCAGATGGAGGTAAGATTTTAGAACACATTTTACCTAGTTTTTGTTTAACAAAACGTTTGATTAGAGTATCCTGTGTGATGGAGAAATGATCATCATGTAAAATGTGTCATGTATGATAGATCTTCCCAGCAGGTCAGAGAAAGGTGTCCAGGTTAACATAAATTTCTCTACAACATTGTGCTTCACAGGAGATGTTAAACACATCATGTTCTGAGGCATGAAATCAATACAAAGTATGTGTGAGGCACATTTAAGGTGTTGTACAATGATTGTTGGCACCACCTCAAGAAAACGCCATACACAGACTGAGTGGCAGCAAAATATCAGCATAAATATATGAATTTGGAGAATTTAGTGATAACTGCATTAGCTTGAGTTTATGTGTACAGTGGGGCAAAAAAGTATTTAGTCAGCCACCAATTGTGTAAGTTCTCCCACTTAAAAAGATCAGAGAGGCCTGTAATTTTCATCATAGTTATACCTCAACTATGAGAGACAAAATGAGGAAAAAAAATCCAGAAAATCACATTGTCTGATTTTTAAAGAATTTATTTGCAAATTATGGTGGAAAATAAGTATTTGGTCAATAACAAAAGTTAATCTCAATACTTTGTTATATAGCCTTTGTTGGCAATGACAGAGGTCAAACGTTTTCTGTAAGTCTTCACAAGGTTTTCACACACTGTTGCTGGTATTTTGGCCCATTCCTCCATGCAGATCTCCTCTAGAGCAGTGATGTTTTGGGGCTGACGCTGGGCAACACGGACTTTCAACTCCCTCCAGAGATTTTCTATGGGGTTGAGATCTGGAGACTGGCTAGGCCACTCCAGGACCTTGAAATGCTTCTTACGAAGCCACTCCTTCGTTGCCCGGGCGGTGTGTTTGGGATCATTGTCATGCTGAAAGACCCAGCCACGTCTCATTTTCAATGCCCTTGCTGATGGAAGGAGGTTTTCACTCAAAATCTTACGATACATGGCCCCATTCATTCTTTCCTTTACACGGATCAGTCGTCCTGGTCCCCTTGCAGAAAAACAGCCCCAAAGCATGATGTTTCCACCCCCATGCTTTACAGTAGGTATGGTGTTCTTTGGATCCAACTCAGCATTCTTTCCCCTCCAAACACGACAAGTTGAGTTTCTACCAAAAAGTTCTATTTTGGTTTCATCTGACCATATGATGTTCTCCCAATCCTCTTCTGGATCATCCAAATGCTCTCTAGCAAACCGCAGACGGGCCTGGACGTGTCCTGGCTTCAGCAGGGGGACACGTCTGGCACTGCAGGATTTGAGTCCCTGGCGGCGTAGTGTGTTACTGATGGTAGCCTTTGTTACTTTGGTCCCAGCTCTCTGCAGGTCATTCACTAGGTCCCTCCGTGTGGTTCTGGGATTTTTGCTCACCGTTCTTGTGATCATTTTGACCCCACGGGGTGAGATCTTGCGTGGAGCCCCAGATCGAGGGAGATTATCAGTGTCTTGTATGTCTTCCATTTTCTAATAATTGCTCCCACAGTTGATTTCTTCACACCAAGCTGCTTACCTATTGCAGATTCAGACTTCCCAGCCTGGTGAAGGTCTACAATTTTGTTTCTGGTGTCCTTTGACAGCTCTTTGGTCTTGGCCATAGTGGAGTTTGGAGCGTGACTGTTTGAGGTTGTGGACAGGTGTCTTTTATACTGATAACGAGTTCACACAGGTGCCATTAATACAGGTAACGAGTGGAGGACCGAGGAGCCTCTTAAAGAAGTTACAGGTCTGTGAAAGCCAGAAATCTTACTTGTTTGTAGGTGACCAAATACTTATTTTCCACCATAATTTGCAAATAAATTCTTTAAAAATCAGACAATGTGATTTTCTGGATTTTTTTTCCTCATTTTGTCTCTCATAGTTGAGGTATAACTATGATGAAAATTACAGGCCTCTCTGATCTTTTTAAGTGGGAGAACTTACACAATTGGTGGCTGACTAAATACTTTTTTGCCCCACTGTATTTACTGAAGGAATCTCAGCTTTGATAAAAACTCTGACATGATAAACATGTTTATTACATAAACTGATATTTAAACGAGGCTATGTAAACCTTCATATGTGTTTAAGGTACTGTTGCAACCGTACTTAAACATATTTGGAGATTTATTGATGAATATTTACACAATAAACAGTTATTTAGTTATTTAGAAGGCTTCTAAATTATAGGTGATAGATTACTGGATAGGATTCAGTTCAGGGTCATGAGGAGCTGATGTCTTTCTTCAGCACTCATTTTGGAACCAGTGGGGTTAAACTCTGGACAGATTCCTTTATAGGGCCACACAGAAATAAACATTCACTCACACACTAGTGTTAGTTTAGCGTTGCCAATTAACCTCATGCATATTTGGGTCTGTAGGAGGAAAACCCATGCACGCACAGTAAGGACATGTAAACTGTACGCAGAAAGGTCCTGGCCTGGTTATTTTGAACCCATGACCTTCTTAACACAAGGCAATACTGCTATCAACTGCACCACCATGTGTGAGCATGGCATACAAACAAACAAAATATATCTAAATAATTATTTAAATGCATAATATTGATGAAATTGAGTTTCTTGTGGGTTTTACTAAAAGAAAAGTAGAACAAAATTAAATGGGGTTTTAGCACAACACTGAAGAGAAACTGTGACAGTAAGACAGAAACCAGTAATGTTTCTCCCTTGAGAACTGAACAAGAAAGCAAAACTAATGACACTTAGCATTAACTTTGACAAGCAAGAAACAAGCAGAGATTGTTTCTTGAGGATCAGAGTAGTCAGGTCTCTCTATAGTCATGCACAAATGGTGGATTTTAGTTTAAATTACCCAAAAGGAGCTCTGGCCATCAGATAGATCTCCCCCCGTTTTATTGTTCTTTGCCTAGAAGTGGGTGAAAAGTTTTAGGACGATCACCTTAAAGTTGAGTCTGTTTCTATAGAATACTTGTTCTGTCATCCAGAAATAACAATATCTCAAAACATGCATCTAGAGACCCATGAATGCAGAAGAAGAATGTTAAAAACAATGAAACAAAAACTGATAAAGATGATTTTAAACAAAACACATGGCCCAAATAATGACAAAAACAAAGCAAACCAAAACATAATCTGAGTGTTGCTAGGGAGAAAGATATCTGTGTTTACCCTGAATCTTTTGACCCTTCATCTTTGAATAAGAGGAGGAAAATTGATAGATGGATATTAAAACTTTATGTAGAAACTGTAAACCCAAGTTAAAGTTAATGTGACTTTTTTATAGGAAACAGCACTTTCTGTTCCAGCCCGACCTCATGTGAAATACGACCGCATTGTCGATTTTGAAAACAACTCTACAATCTGTATGCGAACCCTATCTGCAAGCCCTAAACTTATCCGATCCACTTTTTAAAGTTAAATATTTGGCTTTACAGTGTGTCCATATGTATCTTTACATTTTAAAGCTAACCGTTGCATTAAAACGAGACATATTACTGCAGAATTTTTGTTTTGTTCGGCTGAACAGAGTGAAACTTCGTGCATGCGTATTTGTCAGCTCCTCTGGGAAGGTGCGTACATGCGCCGTTGGTAGTACGTCGCTGCGGAGCCCGGAAAATGCTCCGACAGGTCGTTTGAAAACGCTCTCACAGGTCATATTTTTTGGAGCCTTCAAAATCAACCTAGATGGTCGTATAATGTGCGGACAGGTTGTCCTGTTCTTATAGTTTTACCACTCTGCTTATAATGTTGATGTTAGCAAAAATAATGAATGAATGAATGAAGAGATTTATTGTCATTATACAAGTACAGAGCACAAGTACAACGAAACATACTTTGGAGACATATTTTCACTCTCACTCTCCGAGGCACCCACTGGGGGCGCCAGATGAGAGTATAAGATACACATACATATACACTCACTGGCCACTTTATTAGGTACACCTGTCCAACTGCTCGTTAACACTTAATTTCTAATCAGCCAATCACATGGCGGCAACTCAGTGCATTTAGGCATGTACACATGGTCAAGACAATCTCCTGCAGTTCAAACCGAGCATTAGTATGGGGAAGAAAGGTGATTTGAGTGACTTTGAACGTGGCATGGTTGTTGGTGCCAGAATGGCTGGTCTGAGTATTTCAGAAACTGCTGATCTACTGGGATTTTCACGCACAACCATCTCTAGGGTTTACAGAGAATGGTCCGAAAAAGAAAAAATATCCAGTGAGCGGCAGTTCTGTGGGCGGAAATGCCTTGTTGATGCCAGAGGTCAGAGGAGAATGGCCAGACTGGTTCGAGCTGATAGAAAGGCAACAGTGACTCAAATAACCACTCGTTACAACCAAGGTAGGCAGAAGAGTATCTCTGAATGCACAGTTTTCTTGGCACTCTTTGGGCCCCTTGGTACCAATTGAGCATCGTTACAACGCCACAGCCTACCTGAGTATTGTTGCTGACCATGTCCATCCCTTTATGACCACAATGTACCCAACTTCTGATGGCTACTTTCAGCAGGATAATGCGCCATGTCATAAAGCTGGAATCATCTCGGACTGGTTTCTTGAACATGACAATGAGTTCACTGTACTCAAATGGCCTCCACAGTCACCGGATCTCAATCCAATAGAGCATCTTTGGGATGTGGTGGAACGGGAGTATTGCAGCAAACCAGGAACTAATTGAGGGCCGCCGTGGGCTAAACTCGGGGTTAAGTTATCCGTATGACGCGCGTTCCAAGATACCACTCTCAAGCACTTCTGTCGGTAATAGCGACTCATTTATTCCTTGGTTCATTTGGCTCCAAAGTCCATATAATAAACAATACAGCGGCATACTCCACAGACTGCTCCAATACACAAACGTGCGTCGCGGTCAACAGAAAATGTGACCACCACCGGGCTCACCCCACTTCCTCATCCATGATTCCAAACCTGTGAATCAGTAAATGCACCTTTTCAAAACTCGTGATGCACACGCCCCTACAGCGACACACCTACCACCCAGGTGCTGATGCTGCGTGTCACCTGTCACCGACTGAATAAATATGCAGCACTAGTATGGCTCCTACAGGGAGATTCGCATCATGGATGTGCAGCCGACAAATCTGCGCCAACTGTGTGATGCCATCATGTCAATATGGACCAAACTCCCTGAGGAATGCTTCCAGCACCTTGTTGAATCTATGCCACGAAGAATTGAGGCAGTTCTGAAGGCAAAAGGGGGTCCAACCCGTTACTAGCATGGTGTACCTAATAAAGTGGCCGGTGAGTGTATATACGTATAATCTTATATATAGGAATATTACCATTGACCATATTAGGATAGAGAGGAGAAAAAAAATTCCTCTCACGAAGCGCCTTCTAGTGGCGCTGTTTGAGATTGAAAAAAACACCTCAGCGGGGAACAACTCACGAGACATGTTGAGAACTTTTAAAGGATGTGAGTGGTATCAGTGTGTAAGTGTGTGCAGAGAGTTATCAAGGACAACATCTCTGGGACAACGCAGATGTTATGTCTCTCCACAGTCTGTTGGCGCCCAGTGGACATGGGGAAGGGAGGGGCTGTGTCGCTCACTGCTCCAGGGGAATTTAGTGTTTTGGCCTTGAGGCCAGCCGGAATGAGATAGCAAGGATTCGAGCAAAGCTGAAGAATTCAACAGCTTCTTTCTGTCCATATGGTTCACTGTTGTGGAAAAAAAGTCAGAAATATCCGAATTAGGGCCAAATTGCATGGTACGACAGCCAGTAATCAATCAATCCCTTCTCCACTCCAAGCCAAAACTGCAACTTCTCCAAGGTGGCACCAGTCCATCCAGTGAGATCCAGCAGTGCACCCAGTTTGTGGTTCAGCTCCAGGACCCCGTCAGCTAGCTTGCGGACCTCCCGGTCCCATTTGAGAATCACAGCCAGCTGGTCACGGCACTGCTCCGAGACCGCATCCAGTTTGCAATCCAGTTCTCCTGAATCTTTTAGTCCAAGTGTTGCCAGATGCAGCCCATCCAATCCATGGCTTTAGAATTTGTAGATACATCAGGTAGCCACCAACGCCGATCAGCAGGTGCCCCACGATCAATAATCCAAATATGTACACATCTTCCACGTCTTTGACCTCCACAACACACAGGCATACCATCTTCCACTTTCCCCAGGAATCTATGGTAAACCCAGCCGGGAGGGTCGACTCCGGGCATGACGGCTCCCCCTTTTTCAGCCTTAAGTTTAAAAAAAACGTTGTCCAATGTATTGAGTAACCACGAAACCAGTGCCATTTTTCAGTTCGCAGCAGCCAGAACCGAGAAACACAGAGACACGCAGACAAAAAGCAGGTACAGTGTGGGAGGAATAAAAGTAAGGGGGAAAGTTGAAAATGCGACTGTCCTCAATGATAGGTGGAAGTGTGGAAGTAAACATCTGACACTTAGAATCAGATAAAAGTCTAAAAAGGGAGGTTTAATGAGCATAAAATGTATTTATCTGTTTGTTTACTATTAAGATTATCTCTTGTTTACCTCGATTTGAACAAAGTATCTAACCATCATCACTTTTTTCCCTTCTACACCTGAGCCAAGTTTTCTTGAGTTCTCTTTCATTGAAGCAGGCATCACTTTATGAGCATATCTGTCTTTACTTTCAGCTTAGCACCTCTATGTAACTAACTTTGTCTTTTTCTCCCGACACTTCTTCTGTCTTGAAATGATCATATGTCAGAAGCTTCTTTCCTTCTCTTTAATCTGAGCTGTATAATAAAAAAGGCATTAAAAACATTAGAAAATCATTAGCTGCTAAAGGCAAAGCATGGCTCGTTTAACTGCAAGAGCTCTTGAGGTAATTTCATTATTTTACTGCTACAAGAGAGTGTGTTCACACACACACACACACACACACACACACACCAAAGAGTGTTATTATATTTTGACTAATGCAGCTCAGCCTTACCAACCAACCTAACGTAGCCTACAATCTATAGGGCAATGCTAACATCAGGACTAATTGGCAGGAAAAATACATGAGTGTGTTTGTGTGTGTGTGAAGAACAACGCTCTACATTGCATTTTTAATGCTATGCTGCAGTAAATTAAGTAGGAGGTAGGTTGGGTTTAGGTAAGTGCAGTGATAACATATAAGGTGGGTTAAATTCTTGTCACCAAGTACATTTTTACTTAAAAAAAATAGATAAAGTTTGTGTCATTACCCTCCTCACACCCTCCATTCTCCCCTTCTGTGTTATAATTCTCTTTTTCTTGGTATAGCTTAAGCTTTGTACAACAAAAGGCTGCTAAAATAATACAAACCTAGTTCAGTCTGCTTTTTTTTTTCTTTTATTATTAAATGATCTTGGAATTTTCAGTTCAATTTCCTCTACAGAATTGCCTAACTCAACTCAGACATTTCAGACTTTTTTTTAAGAAACATGACGTAACTCCAAACGAGGGCAGAGCAGGTTGCACAAGGTCTGTTTTTCTTAGTGAAAATACACTCAGCTTAGAGAAGTTATTTCAGTTCATTTGCAGCCATACTTTCACCTAAACCAGCCCATTGCTCCTCGTTTCATTTGCTGCAAGATTGAATTTTCAATGCAGTACTGCACACATTGATATTAAGTTGAACTCCCTTTTACACTGACCTACAGTCCTGAACTGAATATTTGGGACTCTAAATACAGTGGGGCAAAAAAGTATTTAGTCAACCACCAATTGTGTAAGTTCTCCCACTTAAAAAGATCAGAGAGGCCTGTAATTTTCATCATAGGTATACCTCAACTATGAGAGACAAAATGAGGAAAAAAAATCCAGAAAATCACATTGTCTGATTTTTAAATAATTTATTTGCAAATTATGGTGGAAAATAAGTATTTGGTCACCTACAAACAAGTAAGATTTCTGGCTTTCACAGACCTGTAACTTCTTTAAGAGGCTCCTCGGTCCTCCACTCGTTACCTGTATTAATGGCACCTGTGTGAACTCGTTATCAGTATAAAAGACACCTGTCCACAACCTCAAACAGTCACGCTCCAAACTCCACTATGGCCAAGACCAAAGAGCTGTCAAAGGACACCAGAAACAAAATTGTAGACCTTCACCAGGCTGGGAAGACTGAATCTGCAATAGGTAAGCAGCTTGGTGTGAAGAAATCAACTGTGGGAGCAATTATTAGAAAATGGAAGACATACAAGACCACTGATAATCTCCCTCGATCTGGGGCTCCACGCAAGATCTCACCCCGTGGGGTCAAAATGATCACAAGAACGGTGAGCAAAAATCCCAGAACCACACGGAGGGACCTAGTGAATGACCTGCAGAGAGCTGGGACCAAAGTAACAAAGGCTACCATCAGTAACACACTACGCCGCCAGGGACTCAAATCCTGCAGTGCCAGACGTGTCCCCCTGCTGAAGCCAGGACACGTCCAGGCCCGTCTGCGGTTTGCTAGAGAGCATTTGGATGATCCAGAAGAGGATTGGGAGAACATCATATGGTCAGATGAAACCAAAATAGAACTTTTTGGTAGAAACTCAACTTGTCGTGTTTGGAGGGGAAAGAATGCTGAGTTGGATCCAAAGAACACCATACCTACTGTAAAGCATGGGGGTGGAAACATCATGCTTTGGGGCTGTTTTTCTGCAAGGGGACCAGGACGACTGATCCGTGTAAAGGAAAGAATGAATGGGGCCATGTATCGTAAGATTTTGAGTGAAAACCTCCTTCCATCAGCAAGGGCATTGAAAATGAGACGTGGCTGGGTCTTTCAGCATGACAATGATCCCAAACACACCGCCCGGGCAACGAAGGAGTGGCTTCGTAAGAAGCATTTCAAGGTCCTGGAGTGGCCTAGCCAGTCTCCAGATCTCAACCCCATAGAAAATCTCTGGAGGGAGTTGAAAGTCCGTGTTGCCCAGCGTCAGCCCCAAAACATCACTGCTCTAGAGGAGATCTGCATGGAGGAATGGGCCAAAATACCAGCAACAGTGTGTGAAAACCTTGTGAAGACTTACAGAAAACGTTTGACCTCTGTCATTGCCAACAAAGGCTTTATAACAAAGTATTGAGATTAACTTTTGTTATTGACCAAATACTTATTTTCCACCATAATTTGCAAATAAATTCTTTAAAAATCAGACAATGTGATTTTCTGGATTTTTTTTCCTCATTTTGTCTCTCATAGTTGAGGTATACCTATGATGAAAATTACAGGCCTCTCTGATCTTTTTAAGTGGGAGAACTTACACTATTGGTGGCTGACTAAATACTTTTTTGCCCCACTGTATATAACAAAAAAAATTGTATAACTTCAGAAAGTTGATATTTCTGATGACAGAGGACACCAGAGGCTCTATGAATGAAGTAAAGTAGCTTATAAAAAGCTGACAAACAGTGGCACCCAGAGCACTTTTTATTTTAGGGTAGTTTCTATCACTTTATACATTTTTATCTGATTATAGTTCAGTAACTTTGATTTTACAGGTGTGGCATGTGAACAGATTAAAACTGATTGAATATGTAGGACTTAAACCAGTTCAGAACTGCATCTTTGATCCCGATGAACAGTTTTCATTTCTGCAGCAGTTAGGTTAAACCCTGCACATTATTGTTGGAAAATTAGTTAATCAGGTTTTATGTTTGTTTGTCATAATTAGATTTTTTTTTAATTTAAGTAACTTTCAAATTTGTGATGGATTATTTTTGGGCCTCTCTCTCTCAGAACCAGAAGGGATGTCTGCCCCTGAAGTGGTTCCAGTAAACAGCAGCGTGGCCCGAGTCATCTGGTTCCCTCCTCGTCAGCCCAATGGAGCAATCGCTGGTTACAACATCTACGTTAATGATCGTCTGCACAGCAGTGTGGACAACAGCTCCGGCTCATACCTGTTGGGAGACCTGCATTCTTTTACAGTCTACAACATACAAGTAAACATACAATCAAACACAGCAAAGACACGACAGCGTGTGCGTTATGTTTGGAATCACCTGTTTTTTTAAAACGGGTTTCAGGTAGAGGTGTGTACAGTGTACGCGTGTGCTCGAAGTGATGTTACCAAGACGACCACCGTAGAAGACGTACCAACTGAATTTGCTGTACCACATGTGCATGTAATCAGTCCCAGGTAAAACATATAGATGCTCTACTATTTACTTTTATTCTTAAATGTTAGTGCCAGATTTTATAATGTTACTGTTTTATTCTTTTCTGTTTTGTGTTGGTTTATGTTTGATGACACAAAAACAACATTAATGTGCACCTGCTAATTTGTTGTAATTTCAACCATCATTAATTAAACATACAGTAATGTAAACATGGTTATCTGTTATTGAAAAGGTAAGTTGCTTTACTATAATCTTCTACAGCAGGGATCACTAAGTAATGTCTTCTTCTGACACATGGGAGTGACGTGGTGGGAGGGGGTCACACCCAGCCTTCCACCATTTACAGAAGGATAAAAACAGTGTAAGAAATACACAAAAAATACCTGATATTTAATAAAATACTTGGTATATATTTTTTATTTAAGGAAACCCAAAACAAGGCACATTTGTAATGTTTTAATTTACCAGTTGACTGTAATGGTTAAACTGATGCTTCATAAAACTTTATCAATCTAAAATCTATATGAATGACACACATGCAGAAGCAACGACCTGTCTCACTCTTAAAGCTGTATATGTCCCACTGGCGCTACCTTACCTGCCTGTTAAATATAAATAAAATAATCTGTATTTTGATCGTGTATTGGTGCTTTTGGGGGCTTGAATTTGTACTATAAATGTGTCAAAAACATATTATTTATCAGCAGTTTAGTAATCATTCATTAAATTATTTCATTTCACATTTGTAAAAAATTTTATTGTCAGATTTTCACCATTTAACTTTGTATTTAAGCATTTATTCATGTTTTCATTTCTTTTTGCACTGTTCACAACATAAAATTACTTGGTTCACATGTATAAACCAAAGTATTAATATTCTTGGTTAAATGTGTATTATTTTCTGCTTACTAGTAGAAATCATACACCTGTGTTTTAAAACAAACTTTCCTTGCATGAGATGTTACTAGTAAAATAAGAAAAAATTAATAATGTAAAAAAAGACTGACACTGTAACTCTGCCTTATCTGACACACATGAACATGTGTCACACATCTGACTATCACTTTTACTCCTGTTCCACCTTTCCTCTGTCAGGTCGGTGAGATTAGACTGGTCCCATCCGGGTCGACCCAGTGGGATCATGCTGGGCTACGAGGTTTTAAGACGAACTCTTAGATCATGCACCGATGAGTCGACGGGGATAAAACCGTCCTCGGGGAAAGATTCGGATGGCAGAGGTGGTTTAAGGTTTGAATGTTCCTACCTGGAGTGTCCTGTGAGTCACAGTGTTTGTGGGACATCCTGCTATCACCCTGACAGACAGGTGAGTTTTTAAAATCAACTTTTCTATTATTTTAACATGATGATACTATGATAGTATAGATTCATATTCAGTCTTACATCACTTGTTGTATTCATAAAGAAGAAACCACAACTGTAAATTTGGACTTTTTATTTGTAAATTCTTGAGGTTGTAACTTTTAACTTGTATTCTCACGAGAACAGACACTCCACATGTTTGTATATAACGTGGCAGAAATAAGAGTTTTGACATTGCTAGTTATAAACAAATCGTGGTTGAATACTACACATCGTTTTGACAGTAATCGTACTTCATAGTACTGTAACTGAAAGCACATCAGTTTCTTATGTTGATGATGACTAAAACACAAGTCTGAAGATAAGAGGAGCATCTGGAGTTGCTGCTTGATTTTCTTGGAAATAATTTATCTTTTTATTTATGACATATATTAACATTAATCAAATACTTTATACTCAAAAATATTACTTTTTGGCCCTTAAAAGGTCATATGTAACAAATTTGAATTTGTAAGTGATTTTGTCTTTGGTTTACATGTTTTGGTTTTATTTTGCTACTGTGAAGCCTTTTTTATGTGTATGAATTTTCCCTCAAACAGGTTTGCTGTAGTGGACAACTGTACACAAGAAAGCCAGATCATCACTGCTGTGATAGTGGTTATCTGAGTTTGAGTAATTCCTCCAAACCAGTGTGCTGCAATGGGAAACTTGTTCCACCTCTCCCGGATCATCAGTGCTGTGGAGGATATTATGTTCCTGTACAAAACAGTATGTTTAACTTAAAACTCATTCATTCTGTTCCATTTGACTTAAGTCTGCTTCTCTATATGTTGTTCAGGTCTTCCCTTCATCTGTCCTTGTCTTTGCAGATGAATACTGCTGTCCTGACCACTTGCAGGGCCGGGTCTCGGTGGGGCCGGGCGACAGCTGCTGTGGGGGGGTTCCTTATACCATGACAGGCGGCCAGCTTTGCTGCAGTGGGAGCCTGCATGATGGCTATGGGGTCCAATGCTGTGGGGGCCAGATAGTAGATGACATCCTGGTGTGCTGTGGTGATGCAAAGAAGGGGGAAGTACATAAACATAAACTAGGTAAGGAAGTTTGATGGACTGCTAATCCAACTTAATTCAAACTTTCTTTTTTTAAGGAAAGTATTTTCATCTATTCCAGTCAGTAAAGGCCATTTGTTTCTAACACTACTAAAAACAGAAAGTTTGTCAGAGTTGGATTCCCGGTGACATGTTTGTATTTATGGGGTTATATGGATGACAGAGTGATGAACATGATGAAAACAACAAAAGAGAGACTAGGGAAGGGTTGAGAAGTTGACACATGGTGCAGGAACGTGGGGTCGTTTCCCTGTCCTCCTCTCCCGCAGTGTCCCAAAGCACTCGGATACCATTGCACAGATGGGACTGTGTGTCTGTGTGTGTGTCTGTGTGTGGGTGTCGGTGTACGTGTGTGTCATTAGACATCTTTGTCATGGCAGATGATGATGAAACACACTCAGGATGGCACCGTTGAGGGCACTGCCAAGCACGCAGCAGGAGAAATACACACTCATTCTTTCTCTCACACACATATTGACATATTAGAGGGCCTCTCAGCCCCCTCCCACCCAACGTATTCACTCACACACAGAGTCAACAGGGTGCCCTCAGCAGGGTTTGCTTAGTGTTGAATGCCAGAGACTGACACGTGGCCTCTATTCATCACATATAAACAATGGCCCCATATGGGCAGGCCTGTAGTACTCTATTATCCTTTGAAGGAAAAACACTGACACACACACACACACACATAAAATACATACACACATTGTATAATAATATGCATAACAAAAGAAAAGTTGCTTTATTTTTTAAAAATAATTTCTTATTTGTTTATTTTTTTTTTATTTTGTTTCCGGGCATTTGTTCTTTACCTGCATTATACATGAAACAACTGCATTTTGGGGGATTTTAAGTTTTCTTTTTCACAGAGTAATTATTTAAATGTTTAGACTATATTACATTCTATTTGACCCTTTCAAACTTTTACACATTTTGTCTGATTATTCTTTTTTTTCTCCGACCGAGCGAGGTATATGGTCATCCTTCATTTGAGGAGACCTCCCACGGACTGCATATGCTCCCCACCCTCTCCAAACCGCTTCATCTTCCTCTTTTAGTTACTCTCAGCTTTCTTTTCACCTTTGGTTTTCCTCTTTTGGCAATTCCTTGTCCTGAACTCATTTCTCCAGCCTCAATCAAATTTCTTCACATATTTGTGCTCTTTTTTTTTCTATGTCTTCTATGTTTTCTTTGTTACTTCCTTTTTAAACCCCCTCCTTTCCCTTCACTCATCAGTCATTAGCGTTAGCTTCCCTATTGAGAGCATATGGTATGATGGATTGTAGAGCTAGGAGCACTAGCAAGGCTAAAGGCCATTTGCTGGGAACAGTTGCACAGCCTTTGGACTAGGGATGCATCTTCTGCCCAACTTTTCTGTTTCAGGATAGTCACAGATACAACATGTACAAAGCTTTAGCTATTACTGAGTGTGCAGTGTAACCTTGGCCCATTTGCTCCTGATTTTATCACCTCTAAATGTATGATTTTTTTTTTAATACATGCATTCAAAAGTCAATTTGTAAAGATAGAAATGAATAGCAACTGATAGAAGGACAGAGCAAAGAAGCAGTTGAGAGAGAAATGCAGATTTTATTAAGTTCTTTGAAGATAATAGTAAAGAGTTGAAGTTGGCAAATCCACTTAGTCAACAAAATAAGCTGAACAACACAAAGAGGGAAGATAGAAACCAGATATAATTTACGACTAACACTATTAGAAGACTCCTCAATTAATTAAAAACAATAAGAAATGACCAGTAAAAGAAATATTGAAAACATTGTTTTAAAATGTTTTAAACTAGATGAATAACAATTTGACGGAAGGTTAAAGTGAGTAGGAAAGAAAACATGAAAGAACAGAAGAATGGTGAAGAGCTAGATGAAGCAGATTAAAGGAGGAGTGAAGGGTATCCCATTGTGCCCAGCTGATAGACTAGGTTAGGCTGATGTGATTATGGGGTCCCTGAAGTGCGATCTATCACACATTACCGTCCACACTGTCAACAACCATACACACACACTGCAGGGGAACAGCAATGCCAGGAGACAGCTGTCTGGCAACCGATACACATACCGGCTTGTGTGCACATGTGCACATGCAGCATTCATACCAAAACACATCAACAATTATATATAAGCATGCACTTGCATAGAGACATACACACGAGTGTCTTTTATGTGCTGATTTTGTAGAATATTGTAAATCATTGGTGTCATTCCAATAAACGTGTCAATTTCTCTCAGAGATGCTTGTTTTTCTGTATGAGGTAGTTTAAGTTTAACCTTTGTTTGTACAATTCTGAACAAAACCTTTAAATCACCCTTTCTTTATACTTTGCTTCCAAGGAGCCATGTCTTCTTGTAATATTTTAAAGTGTCCCTTTTCCGTATCTTTCTGGGGGTTTTGTTTTCTTGGTCTGATTTTCTCTGATTTTCTGTCCTCTGCTGATAGTGACACCTCATTGTTTACTGTAAACAAAAATAAGAAAGTTGAAGTATTCCAACAGATGAACAGTATTCTTCCAGTAACAAAGTTTCTAAAGATCCTGCTGGTTCTTTACCAAGTTGTCTGTCATGTGTCAAGTCAACCCTGGTTCATCCCTTGAGTGTAGGAGTTTCTTATGTTTGAATGATTTATTGATCAACGTTAAGTGGCTTAACAAACATTTCCTGGTTCTAGACTGAAAATTAGTGTAAAAATGTTCCTGTAATTTGCTTGTAATTTCACATGTAAAATTGTTAATCATGACAATCCCACATTCCATCAGACTGATTTTTGGGATATTTGGAGGCACCTCAGAGTTTTTAACATGTTGTTTTAGCCTAACGTTCAAAGCTTTTGCAAAGCTCCTTCCTGTGATTCATTACTACTAGCCTTTAGAGACAAGTGGACTTTATATTTTAAATGTTTCATTCTCATGTGAGGAGCTTCCTCAGGTAAAATAGAAAAGTGTGCAGCTTTTAAAACAGTAAGAACAATGTTAAATTGAACTAACTTCCAAGCATTAGGGATTGGATTCAAAGAAGCTTTGGTTCAACAACTAACACTGAGCAGGCCTCAGATTTTAACTTTTTAATATTTGTAGTGTAGCTTGAAATCTAAACTCCAAACCCTGTCACATGTTTTAATCTTTACATTCACATCTTTAGACATGTTATCAAAACATCTCTCAGGACAATAAAGGCCTCAAACATCCTCAGGAGAGAGGAAAGGATCACTCGTTACAATTTAAATGCTTTGAACACTTTCCTTCTGTTTGAACTGAGAAAACGTCTTGGCTAAAAATACAAATATAAGAGTCCAGTTGCCTTTATTTGATCCTGTTAGGATTGTCCTGGGTGAGTGGGAGGCATGTGGAGTCAGAGTGCAGGTATTTTGAGCAGAAGCATTCCAACAAGATTTCTCAGGTGTTTACATGCCAGTGTTTGTTTTGGCCGATCAGTATATAACCTATCCATAAAACACTATCCAACATCCACACTAACCTTTTTCAGTTTTCAGTGTGTTATTAAGACAGGGTATAATCCTCTTCACTGTATCCTCAGTTGTTGCACAACAACACAAAATCTGTGCTAAATCCTTTCCTTCCAAATCTGCTCATTTGTTTAAACAGCTTTTATTTCACTTTCCAGTAAATTTAATACTGTTTATTTTTTAAGACAAGTTTTAGAATTTTTAGCAGCGTTTTATTTTGAGATAAAGGTTCAGCTGCAACTTTTAATCTTCATTTGCTTATCTTTTCTTTTGTGTTTCTGTTTGTAAGATATTCCGATAAGATTTTGGTGAGATTAGACGATGTTTAAAGATGTGTGTTGTCTTTGGCCTCCCATTGCTTCCTGACTCTCCCCTTCTTCTCTGTGCGCTCCACTAATCATTTCCCCTTTACACTTCTTCATCACAGTTTTTAACTCTTCCCTCTGCCCTTCAACCCCACCGACACCATTTCTCACTGAGGGTGCTACCATAAACGCTCTCCCCACCTCACGTTTTTTTCCTGAAAGTGAGTAAATCTTAAAATTGTGTGCATTTCTTTAACTCCTTCTCTTACTCCCTCCCTCTGTCCCAGCCCAGCAAGCCCCATTCAAACGTTCAAGGACAAATCTGAATATCCCTTTTCACCATTTAAGTGTTAAAAGCCTGGCGGTGCCGGGGTGTTATCTTAACGCGCCTTGCCGTGCCATCATCAGAGCGCGTGATGAAAATGGCTGTGATGATGCTAAAAGAAAAAAAGAGGAGGGGGAGAAAAAGTAATAATCAAATATGTTTTTCAAGGGCACAGTGACCATTTGCTGGAGGGAAATTATCCCAGTAGTTAAGCTAGCTCACTCTGAGTGTGGTGGAATAGTGAGTGTGTGTGCACTTTTGTGTGTAAGTGAGCTCTTCACTCAAAACTTCTGTCATCCTTCACTTTCTTGTTGCCTGTTTTCATACGTTTGCAGTATAACGTGGCTCTTTATGCAGAAGTATATCTTTTGCATGCCCTTTAATTGTTTTTGTCAGAAGGTACTCTTCAGTTTCTGAGTGTGCATTTCTCTTTGTGTGTACGTTCATCACTGCCAAAAGCCTCTCATCAATGATGGGTAGCAAATGGCCAACAGTGGTGCATTCCAAACAGCAGCGTCTGCTTACTTCAGAAGATCGAGTGCTCTCTGAACACAGAAAGACATTTTTCTCTCTGTTAATGTATTTATGATGATGGCTTTTCTATTAGGTTTACTTTAATGATTGGCAAGAATAAAAACAGACGCTGTCGGGTGAATAGAGATGAGCACAATCTGTTCTGTGCGTGTGCTTGTGTTTACACCTTATACTGTACTTGCTTTAGTATTATTCTTCATGTTGTTTCACTTTGTAGATCAATCGAATGTTTTATTTAAAGACACAAAGTCTCAAAAAATTAATGCAGATTCTTAAAAATGTTTTAAACACTGAATATTCCAGTTTTATCAGCTTTGCACGTGTTTCATGCAGCGACTTCAATTAAACTTAGTCAGCAAAGTACTGAAAACCCAAATATTCTTAGAATAAACAAATGTAAAACTGTTTCATACAGGAGATTAATTTCTGTGAGGACTGAATTTAAAATGAGCATTCATCAAAGTGATTTCAAGCAAACCATTAAGGATTGCAGCTGAGCAGATAAAGTTAAACTCTGTCAAAGACATAACCTGTTTTTCAAAGTTTTAATGTATAGGTCTTTAGTATTTAAAGATCTTCATTTGATAACATTTTGAAAGGATTTATTTGTTTTATCCCAGGTTCTGGAAAAATAGTTAAATTCTGAGTCAGAGAGGAAAGATTTAACAAGTAATCAATCCGGACTCCAGGCGCTCTTACCACATAATTTCAGTGAAACTGGATGTAGGTCAGTCTGGCTAAACTACAACAGTGAGGCCCAGATTCACCAACATTTTACAGCTCCTGTTTTTTGCTCCCTTTTTGGCTCATCATTTGCACCCACTATCTGCTTCTTCTCAGTGTCAAATTCATATTTATTCTA
This sequence comes from Pachypanchax playfairii, assembly GCA_006937955.1. Lineage (NCBI taxonomy): Eukaryota > Metazoa > Chordata > Actinopteri > Cyprinodontiformes > Aplocheilidae > Pachypanchax > Pachypanchax playfairii. Next base: position 103,616 of record SSNP01000308.1, read on the forward strand.
GTACAAAAACACCAATAAAATTCACTGCACTCTGTTTTTGTTGGACTTCTGTCACAGACACAATAGGAACAGAAGTGACTCAAAAGAAAATAAAGTTCATCACTGTAAACAACTTCAAGTCTTACTGAAGAGAGGAACTCCATAAACCCACAAGAATTACGTCTGACTGCAAAAAGAAGAAATCACACACAGGATGACGTTTCTAAAGCTATAACAGATGAACGGGGCATCTACTTATTTTCACATTATAAATAAAATAAATACATAAAGAGGTACTTAATGTCTGTTCCAGACAATGGGTACAGCACTAGTCCTGCTGGGTGAGTTCCCCCTCACTCACCCTCTGCACGTCTGAGACCGGGGAGCAGCCCTAACAGACAGCAAGAGATGGGTGGGGGATATTAATCCAATATGAAATTACATTGGCTTCTGTTCATAATTCTCTGAATGAAACTCTGACTGTGCAAATGCAATATCAATTTTTATTCGGGACGTAAAGCATCAACTATGAGATGTTACATTTTTAACAAATATTTTGTAGATGCTCACCGCAATAAAGAAATGATAAATTAGACTTTTCCTAACAAAGCTCCCCCTATCCCCCATTTTTTATTGCAACAGTTCAATTGATTGTTCTCTGCAGATGAAATGTAATGCTAAATGTGTATCACAGTCTTTGCAGATCTTAGAAAATTGTGCTTTTCTTTGGCACAGCAGGAATTTACAGCTTAGGCTCTGGAGCCCAACACCTTAGAAAGGGGCTGGAGTCTCTCCTACTGTGGAGTGGCCCTGGAGGAGAGGAGTCGGATGGGTGTGCGCCTCAGTTTTGAAGTTCTCCCTGGTGAATGAGAGGGCTATTTGGCTGCAGCTTTGAGTTGCAAGACGGGAGGTTCAGATTACGGGGCCCTCTTGGATTCTTTTGATGGTGTACTGGAGGGTGTGGCATCTGGGGATTCTTGCATTTTCTGTGGGACTTCAACTCTCATGTGGGCAATGATGGTGTTGCCTAGGGGGGAGTGACTGGGAGGAACAGCCTCCCTGATTTGAATCAGAGCAGTGTTTTGCTATTCGATTTATGTGTTTGAGCATAGGATGGCCAGATCTGGGATCATTTTCAGCCAGCCAGCCACTGAAGGGGAATTAAATGTTGTTGTAGCTCAGTTCTCCTTCAAGGAGCCATTGTAGAGGGTTCTAGCTGTGGACAGGAAGGATCTCCTGTTGCGGTCTGTGCTGCAGCGGATCTGAAGAAGCCTTTAACCTCACAGTTCTTTTGATCACAGGTTGCCTCTGGACAATGGGTTTGTATACCCCTTTTTGTTGTGCCGCTCCTCTTCAAATCTCTGTCTGCTCGTATTGTTTGAAAGCCAGACAGAGACACACTGGAGTCCGGGATATGTTCCTTTAGCCATGTCTCAGTAAAATACATGATGCTGCATTCCCGATACTCTGGCTGGGTCTTCAACAGAGTTTCAAGTTCATCCATTTTGTTAGCAAGAGATCTCACAATATAACTGATGGAAGTGAAGGTTTAAACTTCCTCGTTCTCTCTCTTTACCTTGCTCCTGCCCTGCATCCACGTCTTTTTCTTTTTAGCTCATCAGGGATCCGGGGTTTCAATTTGAGGATTATTTGAGCCTTAGAAATGTCCATTAACTTCTCTTTCCTGTAAACAAGTCTTTGTAATACTATCATCAAATCTAAGACCTTACATCATTGACAGTTGGCTAGAGAGAGGGGCAGAGCTGTCAACTGATCACCACCGGGTGGTGAGTGGGATCTGGTAGCAGGGGGAGGATGCTGGACAAACCTGGTAGACTCAAATGAGTAGTGATGGTGAACTGGGCTCATTTGGCAGGAGCCCTTGTCCAGGAAGCCTTCAATTCATACCTTTGTTCCTTCAATTGGGGGAGATTGGAGTCATGGAATCTGAGTAAACCATGTTCAGAGCATCTATTGTGGACACAGCTTTCAGGAGTTGTGGCCAAAAAGTTATCGGTGCCTGTCACAGCAGGAACATCAGGAATGATAGAAGCTGTCAAGCTGAAGAAGAAAGCTTTTGGGGGGAGGGGAGGGAGGGGGGTTGACACTACTTGACACAGATGGCCTGCCACCAGAAAGAAACAGATGAAATGGTGGAAGCTGCTTCTGTGGACAAGTAGAGCGACCCTGATCCGTATTGTTTTAAGTAGATTGTTTGCTCTGCAGCGGCTTAGCGGCATAGAATGGGGCCTGACTCTTTGTGGTACATTGTTGTTAGCAGGGGTGCACATAAGTGGTCCGCAGGTCCGCACACACTGTCAAAATATAAAATGCGCACCAGATGAAAAGTTGCAACACGCGTTTGCGTACTTAACATTGGTTTGGCTGAGCTGCGTGAATTTTTAGGTTAATCAGAGGCGGGTTCATTGTCAAATAAATGAAGAATCCCGTTGACTTCTTTTGTTTGACTGATATGTTTCTCAGCCAGAGCGCCGAAGTTCCAGCTGATCAGCTGATGCTGCGTCTCTCTCTGTCTGTGTATCAGTTTGTCAGTGTGACGGATTTTCAGTCAGTCAGATCAGTGCAGCTGACTGCAGGATTCTGCATCACGTCAAAACTGAAAAAATTCACTGAATAAGACAAATAGACCATCGTGGCACAGACGTGTATAACTACCTTTTTGTGCTATAAAATACAGAAAACCACCTGTTTTAATCAACAGTATCAGCGTATTTGTCTGTGATCCGCGCCATTTTGAATGCGTGCAAAGCACTATGGGATATGCAGTCAATGCCCCATAACTGTCCAGTGTATCTTTTTATCTGACTGCATCACATTACAAACATCCTCATCATTTCAAAACAAAAAACAGTTACAGTAAATGACAGAAACCCCAACAGCTGACTAATAAATTTCAACACCAAACTGTTAAATGTAGATTAAAGTGAACAATCAAACCTGTAAACAATCCAACCTGAACTCTGAAGGTTTTTTTTACCAGTATTTTTATATTTTACTGGTTTCTCTTGATTTTTTCAACAATTAAAGGATTTTTATTGAAACAAATATAGGGCCAGGTAAAGTAAACAGACTGAATTTGAAGCTTGATGAAACCAAAAACAAAGCAGAGGAGCTCGGAAGAGACACAGCGAGACACATTTAAAAATGTGAGGACCAAGCAACAACCCTAGGTTCTCTTCTGAGAACCAGGCCAAAAATATTATGTGCACCCCTGGTTGTTAGGCTAAAGCTAAATTTAGATTAGCTCAAGTAATATCGTGTGACTATGCCAACAGGTGCAGCTGGTGCAGCCGCTGTACCTCATTGTCCACAACAGAAACCGTGTGTTTCAGAGAGGTGCCCAAGGTATAAATCAAAGTATCTGAGCATGAAGAGAAAATCATTCAGTAATATGCAAAAAACAATTTTTCCACACAAACATTGCACTAAAATGAGCTCTGATAAATGCCATAAACACTCCACAGCAGCAGAACACTGATGTCATTACTATCTAAAATAAGCCAGTCACAATTTAGTTTTATTGATTGCAAACCCCTTCCAAAGTCGTTTCATAGTTTTTGCTCTTTCTGGCCCATGGAAACTAAATCTAAAAATTTCCAGACACCTGCAACAACTCTGTGATAAATTCTAGGAATGTTTTTCTTGCCAAATTTGGATTACTATTGGTATTTACTAAACTCAGCTTTCACGTTCCACTTTACTGGATCTTGTTCTTCACTTTAAAAAATCACTTTCCACCTTTTTTAACTCTTATCATGTTCTTTAGATAACTTTATCAGTGATGTTGTTTGTGTTGCTTCTTTTCTTCTTCTTTTCAGTCACTCTTCCACATCTCTCGTCTTCTTTTTCTCACATACTTTGTAAGCACACTCTGGACAGCTGCTTGCCATGTTTTGCTCTTTAGTGAATCCCTGTTGGGTGATGAAAATATAACTACTACCAAAGAATTTACTAAAGCTCTGCACACAAAAACTATTTCTCACACACACATCAATGCCCATTCGTGTAAAGATGCACAATAATGCACGCTGTGTCACACACAAGCCCAGCTGGTAATTTTGTTGCGATAAAGTAAATACATTTAAAAAAGGTCATAAAAACACCAGGACAAATGGTCTGCTGGGGGAAAAAATGAGATGTGTGTCTTCTTTGATTATGGGTGTGCGTGCTGCCTCAACATCCATATGTGTGCGTCCACAGGGGAACACTATTGCACCGTGTGAGAAAGTCAATCCATTGTGATTTCATCTCACAACATGACACATCGTCTGGCCTCTGTGGAGCACAAAATGCATGCCTGTGCACAAACAAATACATTTTTCCCACTGGATTTTACGTGCAGGAGAGTTCAACCTCCATTGCTGTAAAGTTGTTTTTGGGTTTTTTTGCAAAACCAGTACACAAAAACCTGTGATAAACTAAAGTTTTCCAAGCTATTCATTGTTAATGACAACAGCAGTTTGCATGAAAGCGGAAGAGTGTGTGCTGCCACACCTGCACGCAAAACTGTGTATGTGTGCCACTTTGTTCCACATCCCATGTAATATATTCAGGTATTTAAAAGTGTTTGGTTTGTTCAAAGTTGTGTTGGGGGTTTTAGCCTCCTAGAGAGCTCGGATTTACTAATCCACAACACACATTTTTATCTGTAGTTCATTGGCAGGGCTAAATATTGACTTATCATTAAGTGGAATGACTGAAACCTTAATAATAATTCACATTGTCTAAGCACCTTGTGTTGACGCTGCGCTCCCGACGCTATTAACGAATGTATGCAAATCCTGCGTAAATCTGAAGATTAGAGCTGAAGCTCTCAGTGATGCAAGAGAGAAAACAAGAGGTGTGTTATAAAATAACGTCAACGAATAAACATCCATGCAAAAAATACACAGCTTATCGAGAGGTAGAGAAAATATGCTTGTGTGTTTCAAAATGTTAACACAAATGTACAGGCAAGTCTGATAACTCTAACAAAGACAGGGATTGAATTTCTGCTGAATGCATGATAATATAATAATGATGAAAGCTGCACTACAACAAACAAAGAGTGTTGATCTGTGAGCTGCTGGTTACTGTGGAAGGAAAACTGGATCAGAGAAAGGTGGAGAGTGAAGGGAGCAGTGAAGAACGACATTGAAAGGGAAGCAAGTAGGTGTGCTGGAAAGAGGAAGGAACTTAACAAGCAGAAAGGAAAATTTTATCTGTAAATTTTACTTTTTCAACTATTTTTATGTATAAATGAATAAAAATCCATTTTACAAAATAAAAGTATAAGATATTCAGATTCAGAAAAAAGTTGGTAAAATTAGACACAACTCAAGATATATAGGTATGAATAGGAGATGATGAATGCAGGAAGAAGACACTTATAATGACAGAATATTGATTGAAAAAAGAAGCTGGAATTCTCTTGATAACTTCAGACCTTAAGTGTTTTGCATTTATAACCTTAGAGCACTGGGCTTGGAGTCTGGCCCAACACAGGACAGATAGGATAAACATTATTGGCCTGATGTAGCGTAAAAGGGGATGGTTTGAATGAAAGAGAAAATAGAGGAGAGGATGAGAGATGAGTTGAGAGAAAAGTTATTCTGGAAATGTGTTGAGCTGTTTGTTTGCGCGTCATTGAAGCTGAAGTAAGACGCTGTGGGAATTGGCCACCAGGACCCCGCTACGATCTTCAACAGCTGCCGCTGCTAAGTGAGTTACCAGCCGTCAGACTGCCTTTATGTCACACAATCACATACACAAACGTTTTCCTGTCACCCAGCGCCTGTGATGGATGTGTTGAGGACATAATGCACTGCAACGTTGCAGTTGAAAATATGTGCCATTCTCAACTTTTGGCCTTTAAGTGGACTGATTGCTTAAATTAACAATGTTTAATGTGCTTAAAGTGTGAATGCTGATTAGAGCGTGAAACAATAAGTTATTTATCACTCCATAACTAGCTGCAGCCCCATTAAAGAGCCGAGTCCCTCAGTGTTTAATGTCTGCTGTTAAATAAAATGGGCACCACAGCTGGGGGTAGATGGTGCCACAGAAAAGCATGTCATCAACTTTTAGCATAACTTTGCTTAACTACTCATAAAGTACAAATTTATTTTAACAATCAAAAAATGACAAAAGGCTGAGTTTCCTCACCATCAAAGTTTCTGTTTCGTTATTAGAAGCTTTCAGGTTCTTCTGTAGGTTTTTTCTACAGTGTGATTTATCATTCTACAATCACTGCAGAACGTTTTTGGTCAAGCCATTTTATGCTCATTTGGATTTATAATGCATCACCACAGCAGGGAGCTGCTGACTCAGTATCACATTATATTATGAGCTTAATCCATTGCTAGGCCAAAGCCTTGTACCGGAGGTGGGTTTTAGTATGGACGTGGGTTTAGTATGAGCCACCCAGGGTGGCAACTCACAGGGCCCAGCATGATGCACCTACACAAAAGAATTCAAGATGGTGACATTTGGTTTACCACCGCTCATTTGCATGTCATGCAGTTGTGCAAACATGTTACTCCGTATGTCAGTCACTCTTTCAAACTGGATAAATTCAATGTAAATTGTGAACGAGGCAAGTTTGCATCCCTACAACACAAATTTTTGGACATACAACTCAATAAATATTCAATTTGTAGATACAAATTTTTACATTAAAGATACAGTATGTAAGAATTTTACAGTGCAGTACTCACACAACAGTTTTAATGTCCCACCGATTTTGAAAATAAGGTCACATTGTAACAGATCTCAATCTCAGCTGGCTGGGTGGTTGCTAGTTTTGATCATTTAAAGCTAGCCCAGACCATAATCATTATTTACACGTCCAGACTTCCTGGTTCCAGAACGATTCCCATGTGAGTCTGCAAGGCTGCCAAGTCTTCAACACAAGTAGCTGTAATTCCGCAACGACCAGCAGCAAAAAGTAATAAACCACCACATCCTTCCAACTGATCAGCCGAGCTGCATGTGATGGGGCGTTCAAACGCACTTAGGAAAACTCAATGTTGAACAAATAGGCCTTCAGGCATTTCCCAAAAGTTGAACAACTACAAGAGAAACAAGATGAGGATCAACATTGGAACTGGTAACCCAACAGAAAAATCAGGGAGGGGAGGGGGTGAGTGGCTGAAAACAGACATTTTTTTTCTACATGAACTGTGGGGCTTGGATTTGACAGCAAGGTCTAATTCTTACATACTGTACCTTTAATGTGCCCATAACTGTAATAAGTGTGTTGATGTTTTTTTTAGCTCAGATTGCTAAACTTGACATCAATGAATAAAGTTCTGAGGCAATAAGACAGTAGGTGTGTGTGTCAGGTTAGCGCTGTGCTTTCATTCCCCTGTTAACTGAAAATTTTGTCATTTGAGTTACGCCTGACATCAGTGTTAGTATTAAGTTAAATGAAAGAGGTTGGTGTGTAATGTTGGAGATTTTAAGGTTTTACGATGTTGATAAAAGGTCACAGGTCATGCTGCAGGAGTAAGTGAACTGAAAGTGACCTGGCCTGAATCAACACTTCTGTCTTTATCTTGGAAACCAGTTGCTTTACGACCTGTGACTGTTGTCCATCCAATGATGTGTTTGTTTACTACACTCTGACTTCATTATCTGACCCACATTTGTTTCCCTTCCTTGCTTCCTCCAGATGGGAGGTGTCTTTGTGAATAAAAAGGCAATGCAAACATGAACACATCCAAATCGTCTCAACGCCTTGGTTGGGCGTTTTCCTTTGCAAAGCTCATTGAAACCATACCTCTGTGTCTGACTGATGGTCTTTTTGATAGTTATTTAACTTAGGGGTATTAAAATATCCTGACATGTAGGTTTAAGTTAATAAAAAGTTTGTTTTTAAGTCACTCAACTGAATCATTTCTAAATCATTACAAGGCTTCTAAATTCAAAGGTTAAATCAGTGTCATATTGTCAAATAACAGACAACTTTGAACAACAACTTAGACCTTTAGGCTCTTTGTTACTAGCAACCAGTCATAATGACAACATTTGTTCCCATTTCTTTAGCTGAATTTTTGAAAAGTACTAAAATTACAGTTTGATAGATATAAAATAGTTTATGTTTTTTATTTATTTTTGCACTAATAACTTGATGACCAAAGAGTTTTTAACTGTAAACAGAACATACGGCAGAGGACCAGCTGAAGGATGGTGCAGCTCTCAGATCCTGTTTCAAGAATTGTTTTCTTCTATTCCCTAAAAACGTGACTTTCAGATACAATTCATATGCTTTTTTCTCACTGGTCCATTTGCCTCATTTTTAAGCCCAGTATTCTGTCATAAGGACAAAGAACATTAAAACATGAGCATATAAGTGTGTGCAGGGCAGAGGTGGGGCTTCAGGAGAGGCTGGGAGGGCGGTACGCCCCTGGCGTCAGAGGGGCCCGGCTCAGAGGTATGATTTGAGAGACGGGCCTCTTCCACAACTGAGTGAAGCGAGTGAAGACAGGCAAGAACACGGGCCCTTCTACAACTGCTACCCAGAGGGGAATGGCGTTTGGGCTTAGTTTATAAAACCGTGCAAAATGCTGATATATGCAGGGTTTGAGTCATGGTTGCTAAAAGCTTTACAAGAAAGAGTGACTTTAGTGATGTAGTAGATGTAAAATATTGAACAAAATGTTGTGCTGCATGACTGAATTTATTTTCTCACTCACACGGAGCTTTATGATGTGCAAATTTACTAGTTAATCACCAGTATTTTATCCAAGTGCATTGTGGGTAAAACTCGTCATCAAAGGACCCTATCATTTGCTCCACCCCCCATCTGGCTCTGATATGTTCCATTAATGGTACATCTTGTTAAAGAAAGTCTCTTGAATCACTTATGCTTACCTGTCCCCTTTCTGACCCAAGTTAAAGTAATGAGAGGAGTCCTGGTTATTGATTTTTTTTCTTCACCATTTTCTTAGCTTTCATTTCATCTTTGTTTTTTAGGACTCTTGATGCTTTAAATAAGATTAAGTTTCTAATTGTCTATTGAGCAGAGTTCTTTATGTGGCACAAGTCAACTACAGTAACACAAATAGCTCAAAATTTGTAGCCATGTCAGCAGTTTTATTTTCTAGCTATATGTTGCAACTCAAGTTACAATTTTCAGTCTAAACAGTGAATTTCTGGAGAATGTGAGAAAACATTTAAAATGTGATATTCTGCTGCTAAACATTTGCAGAGTGATAGCATGTATTCTAAATGTCACCTTGGTGCTGAAGGTGATGCTGTGGCAGACAGACATCACCTATCACTGTCAGGAATGGCAGCTCTCAGAAAAACACACTTCCTCTTACTTTACAGTCTTTCAACAGTGCAGCTTGAATATTACTGTTGAGCGCTGAATATATGAGAGGAACAGAGATATGCAGGGATGGATGGAGAGAACAGGAGCAACGGATGTATATAGGAATGATAAGAGAATAAACGCAATAATATTCAGCACCACCTAAATTCTATTTCTGCACAGATCAGATAGAAAGAAGAGAGAAAAAATATGGAGTTTGACAAGTAAAGAGAACCAACACAGTGTATGGCACAGTAGTAGTTGTGGTTTGTTCTCTTTAAACAGTTTTATGTCAAAAAGAAATGCACAGTAAGTAATAAGGGAAATGTAGACTATCCTGTTGAGGTATTAAGGGCAGGTTTTATAGAAAAAAAGGCAAACGTTTATTTTTTATTTTTTCAAACCAAGACAAAATAAAACAGAACAGAAAAAGTTTTACAGGAAAAAAAAAGACATTGGGACCTTCAGTTTGAAAATAATGAAGCTTTTTATTTTTTCTAACTTAGATTTTGGTATCAAATATTTGGGACATTTTACTACACAGGTGTTGGAAATGCATTCATGAATACAGTTTAATAAATCTGCATACAGTTGTCTAGATTTTAAATGGCTCATTCATGAGGCAACGTCAGCTTCAGGAGGGTCTGCTTCTATTTAAAGATTCTAACTGACTATTTCTGACAGCTTTTCTGAAAAACCTGTGCCTTGATTGTTAGCTATTTATCTTTAGGTGTATTATTGCTTTAGCTTCTCAGCTATATATATATATATATATATATATATATATATATATATATATATATATATATATATATATATATACACAATTGCTACACAGCTACAATCAACCACCTCCTCTACATGGATGACATCAAGCTGTATGCTAAGAGCGAACGGGACATTGATTCCCTGATCCACACCACCAGGATCTACAGCAATGACATCGGGATGTCATTCGGGCTTGAAAAATGTAGTAGGATGGTTACAAAGCGAGGCAAGGTAGTCCACACTGAAGGGGTCTCACTCCCAGAGGGAACAATAGCAGACATTGAGGACAGTTACAAGTACCTGGGAATACCACAGGCAAATGGTAACCTCGAGCAGGCAACAAGGGAAGCAGCAACAGCCAAATACCTACAAAGAGTGAGGCAAGACCTAAGAAGCCAGCTCAATGGAATTAACAAATCCAAGGCAATAAACAGTTATGCCCTGCCAGTGATCAGACACCCTGCGGGAATAATAAGATGGCCAAAGGATGAGATACAGACCACAGATGTTAAGACACGAAAGCTCACCATGCATGGCGGGTTCCATCCCAAATCCAGCACCCTGAGACTGTACGCATGCCGTAAGGAAGAAGGCAGAGGACTAATGAGCGTGAGAGCCACCATCCAGGATGAAACATCGAAGCTCCATAAATACATCCAGGACAAGGCCTCAACGGATGATGTACTCAGTGAATGCCTGAGACAATGGCAAGATGAGGAAGTGCTGGAGGAGGAACCATCATGGGAGGACAAGCCCCTACATGGGATGTACCACCGGAACATAATTGAAGTGGCTGACCTCAAGAAATCCTACCAATGGCTGGAGAGGGCCGGCCTACAGGACACCACAGAGGCACTCATCCTGGCAGCACAGGAGCAGGCTCTAAGCACCAGAGTGAAAGAGGCCCAGATCTACCACACCAGACAAGACCCAAGGTGTAGGCTGTACAAAGAGTCATCTGAGACAATCCAGCACATAACAGCAGGGTGTAAAATGCTGGCAGGGAAAGCATACATGGAACGTCATAACCAAGTGGCTGGCATAGTATACAGAAACATCTGTGCAGAGTATGGGCTGGAAACCCCAAGGTCAAAGTGGGAAACACCTCCAAAGGTGGTGGAGAATGACCGAGCAAAGATCCTGTGGGACTTCCAGATCCAGACAGACAGGATGGTAATGGCGAACCAACCGGACATTATGGTGGTTAATAAAGAGAAGAGGAAAGCAGTTGTGGTGGATGTGGCGATACCAAGTGATGGCAACATCAGGAAGAAGGAACATGAGAAACTTGAGAAATACCAAGGGCTCAGAGAGGAGCCAGAGAAGACTTGGAAGATGAAGGTGACAATAGTACCCGTGGTAATCGGAGCACTTGGGGCGGTAACCCCGAAACTGGAGGAATGGCTCCAGCAGATCCCTGGAAGAACCTCAGACATCTCAGTCCAGAAAAGTGCAGTACTCGGAACAGCTAAAATACTGCGCAGGACCCTCAAGCTCCCAGGCCTCTGGTAGGGGACCCGAGCTTGGAACGAATGGTTCAACGCATACCCGCGAACCGTTACACCCCCAATATATATACATACCAATTCTTTTTTGTAAATCTGTACACAGCTTTAAATTTCATATCTTTTTTTTCTCCAACCTGAGATCCTTCCACGAAGGATTTTCGACAGGTTAGATGTTTATTGAAATCATTAAAGTGCAACTCACCCCCAAATTAACTTTTTTTGCTCATAAGCTCTATAAATGAGTGTCTAATAGTGCTGTCTACATGTCTGGCTATCATTTTTGGAATTTGAAATAAAACTCTAAATTTTCTACCAAAATCCGTTAGTGGAGCGCCCTCCTCAGGTTAAAATGTTACACTGCACTTGAATTTGACTCAGGAATTGGTGTTGGCTGAAACTTTATTTTCCTTAAAGGTCAGCATTTTGCTGCTGTGGAGTATAAAAGAAGCTCGGTCTCGGCCACACCTCCAGAGCAAGGTGGAGTTTGAATAGAAGTTTGAAGTAGTTTGAAAGTGTTTACAACATTTATCAGAGCTCATTTTTAATGTAATGTTTGTGACTGTGTGAAAAAAGTTTTTTTTGCACATTTCTGAATGATTTTCTATTCACGCTGGGATACTTTGATTTATACCTTTGGCACTTCTCTGTAACACGCATTTTCTGACAATGAGGTACAGCTGCACCTGGTAAGTCACACGATATTACTTGAGATAATCTAAATGTAGATTTAGCTTTAGCCAACAACAATATACCACTCAGAGACGGGCCCCCTAAGCCTCTGCAGGCTCGAAACAATACCGATCAGAGCTGCTGTGATTACACGTCAATTACAACCCAGCCCGCCACCCTCCCACGTGCGTGCTGGTCTGCCTCCACTTGAGGCATTTTTTAAAACAGGAAGTGTGGGTAGGGCTTATAATCTGGAGGGCGTGAGTCACTCTTTAAGCTTTTCACATAAAACCCAGTCCAAAACATAAGGGGAGAAGTGTTTTGTAAAAACTAAAGTAAATGAAGTAAATAAAGTAAATGAGCTACTTTAGTTTTAAAAGGAGAGGAGTTTAGTGACATATTCTTCCCATGGAGTCAGTTAAAAAGGAATGCACATGAACTTTATTCATTTTCTTTCTATTTTTTAGGTTTCATCTGCTGTGGTTACGAGTATTTAAACTCTTCAACCTCTCTTTGTTGTGTGGACAATGAAGGATATCCTATAATACACCCTGCTGGCAATGCCACAGTAACTCTGCAGTGCTGTGGGTCAAAGGTCATACATCAGGAAGAGCTGTGCTGCAATGGCATTGGCTTTGACCCCCAACGATATGTTTGTGCTGACCGACCTACACCTGGACTTCTTATACAGGTGGGTTTTAGTGTTAGACAAAATGTCAGTTTATTGTTTACTTCATCCTTGTGTTAAAGAGGCCATTTTGTTAAAAACTGTTTTTCTGAGGTTTCTGTTGAATGTTTTAGCTCCACAGGTGTTCTTACCTTCATAGTAGATATGACAACAGGTTAACAACTGCTCTTTCATTTTTAATCTCTCAAACTACGCAGGTGGCGATAAAACCCGAGTTCAAACGGCCTGTATATATTTCGTCACAACTCCTTTGCTCGTTAGTATTCATCAGCTCCGGCAGTTGAAACCATGCCTATCATGTTGCTGGCTAAAAGCTGTAGCATAAGACGCATCAAACCGGAAGAGACTACGTATGCTGTTGCCATGCGCAGCAGGGCAGTAAACAGTATACCTTGCTCTCATAGGCTAGTTTGTTAACCAATCTGAGTTAAACAAATTTGTATAATGAATATTAATGAGTTGCAGTCCAAAGCTTGACAAAGCCAGCTGAATCTTGATGTAGATAGAATGAAAGGTCTCCTCAACCATAACCCTAACCCAATGTTTCCAAAAGTTTTTTAGATATTACAGGTTCATACTTCAGAAATAACCACAAAGTCATGAAATTTGTGTGAAATGGCCTCTTTAATATCAAATTGTCCTGACAGTTTGCAGAACCTATATACTTTATTCAGACATTAGTAAAACTACATTTCACATGCCAAAACTGTATTTTATATCTCATTAAAAAATGCTGTACATTTTTAGATTGGTGTGTAACTTAATAGTGGTCTCTAAAATATTTTTACACTTTGATCAGTTTCTGTTTGCAAGTGTTATTTATTGCACATGACTAAGAAAACAAATGCATCTGTTTACTGTCCTTGGAAAAGCACATGGAATCACATGTACTTTTGAAAACACAAATATGCAGCAATACCTTTAGGCTTTATTAAACATATAGTGCCTACTATAGTGCCATATTTATGGGATGGTACAGCCAAAAGGGGGAGTGGTTTCAGCAAATCTCAGTATAGTTCATGGAATGAACTCAGTTGAGTCTAGACATGAACTAGATACAGCACTGATGCCCTTCATTCAACCTAGTTCAGGTTGAGTTTTTCAACATGGAATGCTGGAAAACCTTTGTAAGGAGAAAGATTTAAGTCTGTGAGATCAAGTTCCAAGAACACTTAAAACTCTAACGACTCTAACAAGGCTATTCATACTGCATGGTCCAAACAACGTATATGCCCAAAACTCCCAAACCTGGTTAGAATTGAAGAAGTCTCTTGGATGAGAGAAAAAACTTTTTCAAAAAGAAAAAAATAGAAGTCCAGTTGCTTTTTTGAAAAACTTTTTTTGGATTGTCATGTCCTGGATGAATGAGAATCTACACAAACTTAAAATATATTATGCTTAAAAGGTTTTAATCAGTTGACAAGTAGAAGGTCTGAATACTTTTGTAGATTTAATGTTTCAGTATTTATCTTAATCTACGAAAATAATAATATTGAAATCTAACCACTTGTGTTTGGTTTGTTAGAAGATGGCAAGTCGATTAATGTAAGAAAAAAGTTACATTAAGTTTCTCTAACTAAACAGAAAAGAATAAAACGTGAAATACAATGACTCTAAATTAGTCAAATTCAGATTTGTAATTTGTTAGGTTTAACTGCTTCATCTAAATCATGACTATTTAAATATTTTTTTATTATTTCTCTGCTCATTTGCTGAATATTGACCCATTGACTGAAATGATAAAGAGCAGATCACCTCCTTTAGATCTCTGGTCATCAAGGTTTGGTCTGAATTTTTCAGTCTCAGTACACTTTGAGTGTCAAACCCACTCTCATTGTCCCATCAGGAGCTGCAGAACATGCCATCCACCATTTATCACCTGAGGTCATGTGGCGTTTGTGTGTTCCTAAGTCAGCATGAAATGACACATGCAATCACACACAAATACACACACACACAAAGACAAAGGGTTGGGATGCTCATTAGCTCTAATGATGTCATTAAAACTCATGTAAGGCACACACATCATGCACATATAATACTTGTGTGTTTGTGTTAAAGAGAACCAGATTCTTTAGACTAACATATAAGAAAGATCATTGCAATAAATTTATAGAAACATCTAGTAATTTAGCTAATATCCTTTCTTTTTTACTCTTCTGTTCTGTCTTTTTGTTCACTTTGATGATGCCGGGTAAAATTTTCTATTTTTTTCTCTCCGTCTCTGTCTGAGCAGCATCAGTGTTTACAGGGTGCCGTGTGTCCCGTGGCTGCCGCAGCTACAGCTTACTGTGGCTCCTGTGACCTTGATCCATCTCTGACATCCTGCACATGGATCCTGACTGCACAGACGCACCTGGACACACAATCCACCACACACACACCATTCATCAGCAGCTTGCAGGAAACTCACACAACTGGCCCGTCAATACAAATAAACAGAAGTAATAACACTTACAAAACAGGGAACATGTACCATCAAACACACACTGAGAACACACTGCTCAAGAGAAATCTGTGCCCATCACACGAGGAGGTGGTATACAGTGGAGATGCCGGGATTTACACCTATACAGGTAAGTAAAGAACTTATTTTTCAATCTTATTAAAAAAGACTGATTCATTGATTGATTTATCTTGTTTCTGTCACTAGTGCCTTAGGTGTGTTCAGTTTACATCAAATCTTTGACTAAATATTTTTGACTAAATCTTTAAGACAGGTTTTGTTTTAGAGTAGGTTTAAAAGTTGTCTTGTTATTCTAAATAACACTGAAAATCTGAATTACCTGTCAAGTCTTAGCTTTTCTTCCTATGTGTTTGTCTTTATTCTGTCGAGAAGATACACAAAGTCTGATTGGATGTATAACGTTTCAGCTGCTCGTTGCACCACTAGACATTTTGAGCCACCTGGCTGGTTGTTCCTGCTTTTCAATACTTTTTTCTTGCATTTGTTCTTTCAACTCTTAAGCCTTGGTCACAATGACCCGCACTAGCACCTGGGAATACTCTACTACCAAATTCTGGACCCTTTCCTATAGCCTCCTTGATGCAGCCTTATAAGAATCTAATGTTTGTGTCTCATACGGAAGTTCGTGACCAAGTTGATAGGTTGGTTCAAGACGAACGCGCCATGAAGACCCTCTGCATGTAATGACTTTCAAACAACCTGCGCACAGTGCATGGTGATCAGGGGTCATTTACTTTTTATCTACTTTTAACTTACTTCTGAAATTGTGGAGAACTGCATGTTTTTCAAGGACATAAAACAAACCATCATTAAAAACTGTTATTTCCAGAAAATTACACTTTTCATGATGCTTTACGGTTGCTTCAGACTGAAGGTCCAGCCTATGGAACTGAATCCAGTTCTGGCTCTAGAGGTGCCTCATCTGAATCCATTCTTATGGCATCTTCTCTCCAGGTCCTCAAAAGCAGCAGCTAAAGCTGGTAGATCTTCTCCTTCCCACAGCTGAAGCTGTAGTAGGTGCAGCAGTAGCCTTCACATCTTTCATCTTGAAAATTAGAAGCTTTCCCACAAATTTCTGAGCAGATGTGATGATCAACACACAGAATTTTGGAGATACTGGATCTCTGCCGTTTATGTTTCTTGACAAAATGCACTGACAGCCAAAGGATCTTCATAACAACAACTTGAAGTTGCCATGAGTTGCACATGGAAGTGCCATTCGCGCATCTTATAACAGTAATTTTTGTAAGATCAGACGAATGTTCCAACGCTCCTGTATGAAGAGAGCAAGAACTCTGTGGCCAGTGTACTGTAGAAAATCACCTTATATTCTCAAAATTCATCAAGTTGCTCATGCAGCAGCTGTACCAACTTCCTGTAGAAAATAGTGCACGAATGTCAACAAGCTCCAGAAAATTTCGTAGGAAATGGGAGATTCTTTCATGCGGGCCATTTTGGCCGATGCTTAAAGTAAAATTGTTCATATATTTGTAACTTTACCGGTGCATAACCCCAGAATTACAATACCAGAGAAATGGATCTGAATGGATCTTTTACTGACAACAGCTTGTTTTTTCTAGTGTATAAAAAAATATTCTGCAAACTTGTTAACTTGTAGATTAAAATATTTGATCTGTGAGATCACTTAAAGGGATGTGCAATGGTGCAAAACTTTTGCCTTGCAAATAGAATGTCCTGGGTTCGACTTGTGACTGAAATCTTTCTGTTTTCACATTCTCCCTGTGCTTGAATGTATTATCTCTAAGGACTCTGCTTTACTCCAAAGAGGAGTAATTTACTCAATATAAAGTTTTCATGTAATTTTGTTCTTCTACATAATTTAATTACAATTACATGAAATCTGCAGAGAAGAAGAAAAAAAGGTGGATCAAAAAATCCTTTGAGAGTTTTCTCCCAAACACCAAATGATGCATTCTATACAAAATGTCGACTCTAAATAGTTATTTATCTCTATGTGGCCTTGTGATGGACTGTTGACCTGTCCAGGCCCAGGTCTATGGACAATATAGTCCATGGAGGCTTTCCTTTTGAGTTAAAACTTTACAGAGATCAAGTTGTTTAACATTTCTTTGGGACAAATGAATAAGAAGGAGCAACAAATACAGAAACAACAATGTGCAAAATACATGGGCCAGTTAAAGTGAGGGCTTGAGAAACAACCTTTCAACCACATACTTATTCACACATACAGTATACTGTACACTAGGGCTGCAACAAACGATTATTTGGATCATCAGTGAATGGGATGGAGTCTCGACACAATTACTCTGATTAGAAGGGAAATTTTTAAAAATTGCTACAGAAATTGTTTTCTCTGCTTCCTTCACTTTATTTAACCCGTTTTCATACAACATTAGGAAGCCGAAGTGTTCCCAAAAAGGATATTCTAATTAACTTAGAGTTACTTACGCAAGTTACACGAACACTGAGCTCCCCCCTTCCTCGCTGATGATTTTGATGTGCCTCCATTTGAGATGCTGCTCCGCTAATAGCAATTTGCTCACACTGATTGTTAAATAAGTTGTGCGAAAAAAACTTGCACGACTGGAGAACCTACACAACAAATCAATGACGGAATTTGTTACCTACGCATATCATCATCAAATTTTACCGATTTTATCGATTCGTTGTTGCAGCCCTACTGTTTACACTGAAAGCAGCTTTTGGAGTGTATGTTAATAGCTTCGTCAAGCTAACTTGTTCTATTCACTTTCGTGTCATTAAAATTTAGAGATGTGTGTTTAGATGCTATTTCAACTTTATCTGCTATTCATCAGCCTAAAGGGAGCAGATGCATCTGTGTGGTTGTGTGCACACTTGCTTTGATTTCTTTATATATTTGATTTATTTAACGAAGGCTAACCGTGGTTGTGGATATTTTTGCACGTGTGTTTGTTTATATATAATTGCAGATAGTCTGTGCTTGTAAATCAGTGTAAATGTTATTTTAGTGTATCTCTGTAGGAAATGTAGCTGTGTGTATTTGCTATGATTACTTTGTGTTCATGGCATGGGGCAGTTAGGATAAGAGCTTCTACGCAATGCTGTGACACCATCTGGACAGAGGCACATAAAGCTGTCGTTACCCACCAAACACCAGATGTTTCTCATGTGAACACACACACACACACTTAGTATCATGCCATTCACTTCTACAACACTAGAAAAAAAACGATGTCATACAGAAAAAGATGCACCTCTACCATAAGTAACAATAAACATACTGTTCTGTCTTTACACATCCCATTTTTAGAAATGTTCACTGTCAAGTAAACTTAGAACATGTCTGTACAAACACTTTATTTACATTAGTGCACCACTGTATTTTGCTCCTTAAGTTATGACAGTAGTAAAGACAAGAGGCCCATATTGGCCATTACAACATGGGCATTTAACACAGCAGTCCCTTCACACTCCTAAAAGTAATGCACGTATATGTGTGCAAGTGCATTTATCTGTGTATATACCCTCCTGCAGCTACACCTCATCACCAGAAGGGTTGTAACAGCCTGTGTGTCAGGGGATTTCAGTGATAGCCCCACATTTACAACTTTGCACCGTGGTAGTGCGTTTATGTGGGAAATTTTACTGTTTGCATTACGACTGCTCATCCATTTTCAAAAATGTGTCTTAAACACATTTGTTGTCTGTGTCAACAGTGGTGCATAACACACATATTCTATAATGGACATTGTCTGTGAGGCGTGAGGAATCACTCTAGTGTATATCAGAATGAAAGCAAGTCACCAAAGTTTGTCTTATATTGTTCATCATTTATGTTATTTATCAGGGTTTTAGACACTTTAAATGTTTATTACACAATGTCAACATAATTGTTGAATACAGGCATTTGTTTTATCAACTTATTGTTATTTTATTTTGTTCCATTTATTTGATTAGCATTCAATTATTAATTAAATACAACAACAGATGACAGATAGTGATTCATTGACTAAGTAACATATTTAGAATATTTATTATTAAAACAGATTAAACTATGTAAACTATATTAAGCCAGTAAATATCAAATTAAGAGCAACCCCTTACTGTTTAACAAAAATGTGTGTAATGAAGATTCAGCTAATTACTGATGAATCCTTAATTGGTACCTGCCACTAAAATGCATGGAGGCCAATGCATTGAATCGGCTTGTTAATCACCTCTAAACTGGACTATTTATTACCTCCACCAAGGAGGTAATGTTTTCATTGGGGTTTGTCTGTATGTATGTCTGTATGTATGTCTGTCTGTGTGTCTTTTAGCAGGATAACTCAAAAACGTATGGATGGATTTAGATGAAATTTTCAGGAAAGGTCAGAAATGACCCAAAGAACAATTTATTAGATTTAGGGAGTGATCCGGATTACCGTGTGGATCCAGAAATTTAGAATATGGACATAGTACTTTCTACACTACGTCCACTTGGCGGAGGTCTGCGCTCTCAAAGTGCTTTTCTAGTTTATTTACTACTCATAGATTTATTCATTTAGTACTGTACCATCAATTTTAATGTGGCCCAAAGAAGAAAGCTCACCCACACATTATACATTCAAATGTCCAACTCAATCGCAAGACATGTACTGTTACTTTTATTGATATTTGGAGTTACCATGGTGACATAGTTTCCTAAAAATCACACCCATTAAAACTCTAAAAGAAAGACTGGGTAATCCTGTTTAATCTTTATGCTGTTGGAGATTCCACACACTTACCTATAGACTTCCTTCAAAGTTTAGATTGGTCTCTAGACATTAAACTACAACATACTGAGGTAGTCTGCTCCTATTTTTTATGCACAAAGTGGCAAAAACCTTGTGAGCTTCATAAGGAATTTTCTATTTTGTTTTTCTGCTCTTTGTATTTTTATTATCTGCCTGTTTTTTGCCATCTAGACTCTGATCTGGAGCCCTTCACTACCTATGAGTATAGAGTGAGGGGCTGGAACAGCGTCGGTGAAGGCTCCAGCAATGTTACAACAATAACTACTAGTGAAGACAAACCATGGGGGTTGGCCCCGCCCCTCTGGAGTCGGCTCGGGGATCATGATGATGTCATCCAGTTGCAATGGCAAGCTCCTGCCAGACCTAATGGTTAGTTTACATGTTTTTTTGTTTGTTTTTGTTTTTTAGTTATGTTGGCTAACATTAATTAACCAACATTTCTTGTATTACATAACCTGTTTTTCAATTTTTCCAGGACTGATCACCCATTATGTTATTTTGCGGGATGGAAAAGAACGTTACCGTGGAGACGAGAAAAGTTTCATTGATGTCAGAGGGATCAGGCCTTTTCAGGAATACGCTTATCAGCTAAGGGCATGTAATCGAGCCGGTTGCACAGAGAGTTCAAAGGTAAGACTGCATATACTATACTTGCTGCAGTAATATTATTACACTTGACATTAGATTAAATGCTAAATTTATATAGATAGTCTAAGATCTTTTTTATTATTAAAAAATACTGGAATTATTCTTATGGGGACTGGGCTCATGAGCATTTTCATAAAGGTTGACATTTTTTAGAAGCTAAGAACCAACTGCATGGTAGTCATAGTCAGCAGGTGTTGATTGATAATACTTTTTAGGGCACCCAGATAAAAAGGTTTTGTCTTCAGATAATTCATATTGTGTGCTTTTTGATTTTGTCTTGATTTGTCAACTTCTCATATTGAGTGTCTTTTACAGTCTAACAGCCTAATTCAGATACTTTCCTTTACCTAGCTTAGTTGTTTAACTTAACTTCTTAACAAAGTTTTCTACTAGGTGAACATTAAATAGTTGAGAACGATGAGGAAAGTCTCCATGAGTTGAGTGCCAACCTGTACATTTACAGAGTTATTTTTATTTAACCCTTGCTTTGCAAAAAAGAAATGAGCAGTAAAAGTTGGTTTATGTGCTTGTGTGTGTGTGTTCTTGTTTTTCTACTCTACTGAGGACCAGTTTTGAGATTTTTACTATCCTTCTGGGGACCGAAGCCTGGGCCCCATACGGGGGACCCCCCCCTTTTTAGGGTTAGGGTTCAGCTTTAGAGGTATGGTGTAAATAGAGTTTTTGTTAGTCTTAGGGTTAGTTATAGATCAGTAACTGTTAAGGTTAGGAAAAGGGTTTGGTTTAGGTATAAATCCAGTTACTAATATCAATGGATGTCAATGGACGGGCCCCACAAGGATAGCAAAACAAACATGGGTGTGTGTGTGTGTGCGCGCGCATCTTAATGCACTAAATACAATTTTCCCAATTTTGAACTTTTGACCTGCTGATTTCAGTATTGACAGAGTCACATTTTACCTTAGGAATCATAAATGACAGCACACAAAAATATTTGTGTCCTCTTCCTCACTGCTAGCTGCCTGAGAATAGGATTTATAAATAGATTTATTCTTGTACCTCCACCCCACAAGTTGCTCCGGCGCTTGATAAATGTGTTTTTCTGCTTTTTCATTCCTAAAACATATTTGAAAAATTGAAGAAATTACCTGTGTGTGTAAATACTTACACAGGAGGTATGAACAGGAATATTTTAAGAGATGTAAACATACAATAAAAACATGCTTATCACTAAAACCAAAGACCTAATTAGACCAACACTGTAAGAATTTACTTCGTCCATCATTGGTTTAAACTCTCTGCTGAATTGCTGAAAAGAATTGTGGGATATGTAAAACTTGAAAGGATACATCAGACCCATCCTTAAAATTCGTTGAAAAATAGTACGCATTTCGGGGAAGTATTTTAAGAATCCTTGGAGTTTGGACAGTTCTCGTCGCGGCGATGTGATGTAACATCCTTAAAATACAGCCTTAAGAATGCAGACCCTGAATTTGGACACAGCCAGAGCCTCAGGTGTGCAGAGATTTACCAGTCTCTGTCAAACTATCTAAAAACTGTGAAACTTTTCATAATGTTCCTCAAATGAAAAGTATAAGGATATTGAAGATCTCAACATCTAATAGAGTCAATAATATCATCAATAGAGTCAGACAATCAGGAGGGGCCTCCGATAAGTAATCTATACAGTAAAGTCAGCAGTAGACACTCCATCCAAATTGCAGTGCGAAATATTTCCACCTTGGGAAAATTTTCTGCTGAACTTCTGCAGGAACAATTTGTTATTTAGCCTTTTTTCCAAGCACATCCTCTGCTGCTGTAGGAAGTGCTCTGGATTTGCTGAGCCTGTGAGATGTTTATGATAGTGGTCATAATACCTTCACACAGAACTCTCTGCCTGTAGCTGATATCACTAAAACAATTAAATTCTCCAGCTTAGTGGTGATGAAAGTTCATATTGAAAAGTGTTTTCCAGGCATTTTTTAAAGGAAAGTATAACTTCTTATTGTTTTAATGAGGAAGTTCATCCAGCTGTGGTTGTGTTGTTGCAAATTTCAGTGGAAAATGTTTGTTGAACTGGTTGTTAGGGATAAATTCATGTTGGGTGACCTAATGCATATTACGGATGAGCGATAGTATGGATGGATGAAACAGGATTATACAAATGGAAAGAAAAGATAAAACTGAGAAGAAGATGGCTTGGTTTGGTTTTCCTATTGGAGTCTTTACTGATTCAGTGTTTGACCTGTTTTGATCAGAGCAGAGTTAGATGTCTACAAACCTCAATGAACTGAAACAGTGCTACAAAAAAAGAGTGGGCCAAAATCTTTTTTAAATTATTTCAAGGAATAATGGGGCCCTCACTTTAACTGGCCCATGTATTTTGCACATTGTTGTTTCTGCATTTGTTTCTCCTTCTTATTCATTTGTCCCAAAGAAATGTTAAACAACTTGATTTTCTGTAAAACTTTAACTCAAAGTAAGGGATTGAATAAAAAGCCTCCATAGACTAGTCCATAGACCTGGGCCTGGACAGGTCAAGAGTCCATCACAGGCCACATGGAGACAAATAACCGTTTACACACACTTACATCTAGGAACAATTTAGTGTCAACATTTTGTATAAAATGCATGATTTTCTCCTTCTCTGCAGGTTCCATGTGATTAATGTGTATGTATGTGTAATTAAATTATACAGAAGAACAAAATTACAAGAGAACCTTAAGTTGTGGACTTGGTGTCCACAGTGGGACATTAAAGCAACTGATAGGTCAAGACAAACAAGAGACAAACAAAAGAAGAGACGGTATAATTTCTGTTTAAAATATTATTTTAGTTGAACTCTAGACTTCCTTATTAAATACCTATTTACTGTGTGCTGAAATGATTTTGGATCCTAGTTGGAAATTTTGTTTATATAACTGAGAACTCTTTACAAATCCTCACGCCACTAACTCCATGTCTACCTTCCATGTTCCTTTTGTCTGTTACCCTGTCTCACAAACACACACCAAAAGTCACACAAAACAAGCGCACACACTCCCAGCAGAGGATGGGAAAGAAGTGAGTTGGATTAGTTTGTACACCAGTGAAAATTGGCCAAACAGTCCCAATTATGGGATAACTTGAACTAACCTAATACACCACTGCAATTACCTGGCATCCGCTCCCTCGCACAAAACAGACACACACACAAACTCACACACAACCACAGGCCCACACAAATTCACACCTACTGTGACAACAGAAGGTGCTGATCTAATATGGTTGGTCACTTAGAGCAGGAGGAAGAGCGATTGGTCCCTCTCTGTCTTCCAATCCTTTTGCCTTGCTCACCCTGCCATTTGTCTCCTGTCATTCGCTTTCTGTAAGCGTCACCGTTCCCAGATTCTCTGAGCAGTTATCTCTTTAGTTTCCTAACCTCTTTCATCTTTAACTCCTTCACCCTGTCCAACCACCAGGTTCGTTTTACAACTGCCATGTAGTTAATTATATCTATGTGGTGCACAGTACTGTTGTTCTTCTTATGGTGCATTCACACCGGCCACTTTGTCAACGTCAAGCAACGCTGATAACTCTCCAAATTTGACGTTTGAAGTTGAAGCTCATAACGCCTGCCAGTCAGAGCGCATAGGCGTTAAAGCTCGTAAAGCCTGACCGAAAAAGAGCGCGAAGGCGGGGCTTCCTTTGTTATGGGATGTTCGAAGCTATTGCGGATCATATTGAGACAGTGGCTTGGATTTATTTACTTCATAGATCTAGACAACGTCGACGTCGGGTGCATCAGCCCCATTTGTGGATACACCCCATTCTTCAAATGCGTTCTGAGTTTGGTGAGTTTAACCATTTGCTCCAGGAGCTACGTTTGGATGAGGTTAATTTATCTTCCATTTTGGCTGATCCCGCTTCTTCCCAGCTACGTGCTGTGACGTCTTACGTCACTACGATGAGACGCTCTGATTGGTTGACATGCCGCTTCAAGAGCGTTATGAACGTCAAAAGGTCAGCTAGCTGAACTTTGAGCTTTTCTAGCTTTTCTAGCTTTTCAAGCGTCAACGCCTGAAATGCTAGAAAAGCTTGAAAAGATGCCGCTCATAACGCTCACAAAGCGACGCAGAGCCATTGACGTCTGTCTGACGCCCGTCCACCATAGACTTTACATATAAACTTGCCGCTTATGAAGTTGATGGTTGGGCCGGTGCCCAACTATCAACAATCAAGGAACCTAAGACACATGGAGGGAAAACAGGAAGTACAAATGATAGCAAAATAAAAGCAAAACTGGAAATACAAGCACTGAGAAAATAAAAGCAGAACGTGAAACTACAACGAGACAAGGGATCTGAACAGGAGGGAGTACGAAGAAAACTAAACCAGAAACAAAGAGGAACCAGGGGAAAATACAAACACAAAACCACAGACACAATCTGGAGAACAACTTCAGGAAATGATAAAAACATAAACAAAACCCCATAATCAAAACCAGGAGGGAAAACAAAACCACAGAAAAATAAACCCACTGAATAAACTGAAACCAATACCCCAAGACAAAACTGTGACTAAAAGTTTATCCTTTAAAGGTTTTAAATCTTTTTCTTCTGATTCCAAATAATTTTACAACTTGCCAACTGTCTTCATACACTGTAATTATTAGTGGCTTTGATAAATCCCAAAAGGTCAAGTTTATACTCAGAGGTGTTTTTGTCAATATTTTAGTTAAAACATTTGTGATGAAATCCTAATGATGCAACACCTCCCTGCACCTTCCTTACTATCTTCTTCTCTCCCACCTTTTAGATTCCTCTCTTTTTCCTCTCTGTTTTTTGTGTGCTTATGTGTGTACCTGTGTGTGTTTGTCTGTGCATTCTTGTGTGTTTGTTTAGTTGTTGTAGAAGTGCTCTAATTGCATAGCACTGTGTGGGACAGCTGGTGGAAGTGCTAGTGACAGTCTATTAAGGCAGGATATCCCTGTTGCCTTTAGAGGCAGATTGCCCTGTGATTCTGTGATCTCCACATTCAGCCAACATTCATAGAAAACCACAAACACAACACTCCGAATCTACAATAAGATGGTCATTCTTATCACACTACTAAGAAGCACTTTTTTCCATTTTATCATAGAAATGCTAAGTCACACTGTTGATCGGATTGCATACACCATAAAAAATGGTTTTAGGTTAAGACATTTCAGATTTCCATTTGAATATTTATTTTTTAAACAACTACCTGCACAAGTCTAAATATGCAAATAAATCTGCAGTTATAACAGACTGAAATCTTAGAAATGTCTCCAGACCTTTTAAAGCTGTCGCTTTCTGAAAGGTGGGAAACATGTTCCCAGCAACACAGTCAGTTACCAGTTGAAACAGTCCCGATTTCTTATTCTTTTGCATGTTTGTCACACAAAATATTTCTGATCATAAAACACATTTAACCATTAGTCAAAGACAACACAAGTAAACACAAAATGCAGTTTTTAAATGATGGCTTTTATTATTTAGGGAGAAAAAAATCCAACCCTGACTTTATTTTCAACAATTATTATTTTCAATTTTTCTCCGCCCTCAATTTCTGCTTTGGTTAAGTTGCGCTGCCTTGATCTTCCTTGATCTGCGGTCGCCATCTTATTGGTGGACGAGCCGGCTCATGTATATGCATGAGATCCACAAGGCACTTTGCATTGACCATTTATGGCAGAAAGTGGGCATGTTGAGGGTGGGATGTGATCCAGAAACACCTGAGCACATTTAAGTGTGATTTATAAAGCAGAGATTGCGTGCAGCTGTGCGTACGCCATGTTTTATAGGTCCCAAACTTACTTTTTTTTTGCTGAGCTTAAGTACGGTTTTAGTAAGGATTCTACGCAAAGTAGGACACTAGCTACGTTTACATGGGCACATTTAATCGGAATAAACGCCCAATCGGATAAAAAAGACGTCATGTAAACATGTCAATCAGAATGTTTTGATCCGATGCAGCCTGATCCGAAAGAAATTTACTTCCGATCGAGAGGGGTGGTTTTGTCCGATCTTCATTCGGATAGACGTGCATGTATACACCCATTCGGAAAGAAAGGGTGAAAAGAGCCCTTTGCGCATGCGTACAACTTCAGCGTGACGTCTTTCTGCTTTCGCAGACTCAAGTAGAAAACATAGCGGGAAGTAAACAGAAGTGGTCTGCTGGTGCAGTCATCCTGTCATCCTGCTCTCCTCTCCTGTGGTGGAGGAGCAGTAGTAATATGTATTCAGCCGCTAGCTTGGTTAATGCGACCAGTAAAAACCCAAACATAAAGGTAATCACCCGCAGAAGGTTCATATTGGGGAAAACGTGAGTCAGCTCGAGCACACGATGGGGCGGGAAAGACGTGCAGAAAGGACAGAGTTTGTTTACTTTTTTTTCTTCCCCCGGAAAGACAACTCGCTGTGCGCATGCTCAACTCATTTAACCTGATTGAGTGCTTGGTGCATGTGTACTCATGGCATGATCAGATCATTTCAGTTAGTGTCCATGTGAACAGGGATTTGGGAATTCAGATCGACCAAGATTTTAATCAGATTGGGGAAATTTGGCGCATGTAAACGTAGCCATTGTTGGAGCATGAAGGAGGAAGAAATTGTACAGTTCCATACATTTATTTGTTGTTAAACCTCCTTAGAGTCTCTTTAAACATAAAAAAATAACAAAAAAATGAACAAGAAACATGAGTTTGAAGAACTCTTCTGAGGGATGTGGGGCTAACAAAGAGCAAATGGTAAATGGTAAACGGCGTGTACTTGCATAGCGCTTTGCTCAGGTCCTACGACCCCCAAAGCACTTCACACTACAGTATGTCATTCACCAATCACACACACACACTCACATGTTTGGTGAAGCCAATTGTAATCAATCTTTAATGAGTAAACATAAAACTCAGAAGGTTTTAGTGAGTTAATGATAATCAATCACAGTCTGTGGATCATTTAATGAAAGTTGTAGATCTACAGTCAGCAATGGATAAAAGACTGAAGCCAAAACTTTGTGACTGTGGAGAAGAAAATGTTCACAGTCACTGATATGTGGCTGCATGTAAATACATCTGTGGGCCTTAAATATTTAGACACTTTTATTAGAATTCAGAAGCATTTCCAGTGAATTCATGGTAATTGAATATTTAATTTTTTCTCTCATTTTGATCTAAATAAAATTCACATTTTAATGTTTTCATGTATTGTACTGAAGACAAAATTTCCAGCTACAGTGGGGCAAAAAAGTATTTAGTCAGCCACCAATTGTGTAAGTTCTCCCACTTAAAAAGATCAGAGAGGCCTGTAATTTTCATCATAGGTATACCTCAACTATGAGAGACAAAATGAGGGAAAAAAAATCCAGAAAATCACATTGTCTGATTTTTAAAGAATTTATTTGCAAATTATGGTGGAAAATAAGTATTTGGTCACCTACAAACAAGTAAGATTTCTGGCTTTCACAGACCTGTAACTTCTTTAAGAGGCTCCTCGGTCCTCCACTCGTTACCTGTATTAATGGCACCTGTGTGAACTCGTTATCAGTATAAAAGACACCTGTCCACAACCTCAAACAGTCACGCTCCAAACTCCACTATGGCCAAGACCAAAGAGCTGTCAAAGGACACCAGAAACAAAATTGTAGACCTTCACCAGGCTGGGAAGATTGAATCTGCAATAGGTAAGCAGCTTGGTGTGAAGAAATCAACTGTGGGAGCAATTATTAGAAAATGGAAGACATACAAGACCACTGATAATCTCCCTCAATCTGGGGCTCCACGCAAGATCTCACCCCGTGGGGTCAAAATGATCACAAGAACGGTGAGCAAAAATCCCAGAACCACACAGAGGGACCTAGTGAATGACCTGCAGAGAGCTGGGACCAAAGTAACAAAGGCTACCATCAGTAACACACTACGCCGCCAGGGACTCAAATCCTGCAGTGCCAGACGTGTCCCCCTGCTGAAGCCAGGACACGTCCAGGCCCGTCTGCGGTTTGCTAGAGAGCATTTGGATGATCCAGAAGAGGATTGGGAGAACATCATATGGTCAGATGAAACCAAAATAGAACTTTTTGGTAGAAACTCAACTTGTCGTGTTTGGAGGGGAAAGAATGCTGAGTTGGATCCAAAGAACACCATACCTACTGTAAAGCATGGGGGTGGAAACATCATGCTTTGGGGCTGTTTTTCTGCAAGGGGACCAGGACGACTGATCCGTGTAAAGGAAAGAATGAATGGGGCCATGTATCGTAAGATTTTGAGTGAAAACCTCCTTCCATCAGCAAGGGCATTGAAAATGAGACGTGGCTGGGTCTTTCAGCATGACAATGATCCCAAACACACCGCCCGGGCAACGAAGGAGTGGCTTCGTAAGAAGCATTTCAAGGTCCTGGAGTGGCCTAGCCAGTCTCCAGATCTCAACCCCATAGAAAATCTCTGGAGGGAGTTGAAAGTCCGTGTTGCCCAGCGTCAGCCCCAAAACATCACTGCTCTAGAGGAGATCTGCATGGAGGAATGGGCCAAAATACCAGCAACAGTGTGTGAAAACCTTGTGAAGACTTACAGAAAACGTTTGACCTCTGTCATTGCCAACAAAGGCTATATAACAAAGTATTGAGATTAACTTTTGTTATTGACCAAATACTTATTTTCCACCATAATTTGCAAATAAATTCTTTAAAAATCAGACAATGTGATTTTCTGGATTTTTTTTCCCTCATTTTGTCTCTCATAGTTGAGGTATACCTATGATGAAAATTACAGGCCTCTCTGATCTTTTTAAGTGGGAGAACTTACACAATTGGTGGCTGACTAAATACTTTTTTGCCCCACTGTAGCTGGAAATTTTGTCTTCAGTACAATACATGAAAACATTAAAATGTGAATTTTATTTAGATCAAAATGAGAGAAAAAATTAAATATTCAATTACCATGAATTCACTGGAAATGCTTCTGAATTCTAATAAAAGTGTCTAAATATTTAAGGCCCACAGATGTATTTACATGCAGCCACATATCAGTGACTGTGAACATTTTCTTCTCCACAGTCACAAAGTTTTGGCTTCAGTCTTTTATCCATTGCTGACTGTAGATCTACAACTTTCATTAAATGATCCACAGACTGTGATTGATTATCATTAACTCACTAAAACCTTCTGAGTTTTATGTTTACTCATTAAAGATTGATTACAATTGGCTTCACCAAACATGTGAGTGTGTGTGTGTGATTGGTGAATGACATACTGTAGTGTGAAGTGCTTTGGGGGTCGTAGGACCTGAGCAAAGCGCTATGCAAGTACACGCCGTTTACCATTTACCATTTGCTCTTTGTTAGCCCCACATCCCTCAGAAGAGTTCTTCAAACTCATGTTTCTTGTTCATTTTTTTGTTATTTTTTTATGTTTAAAGAGACTCTAAGGAGGTTTAACAACAAATAAATGTATGGAACTGTACAATTTCTTCCTCCTTCATGCTCCAACAATGGCTACGTTTACATGCGCCAAATTTCCCCAATCTGATTAAAATCTTGGTCGATCTGAATTCCCAAATCCCTGTTCACATGGACACTAACTGAAATGATCTGATCATGCCATGAGTAC
>SSNP01000308.1:133971-176471 GCA_006937955.1 Pachypanchax playfairii
GTGTGTGTGTGTGTGTGTGTGTGTGTGTGTGTGTGTGTGTGTGTGTGTGTGTGTGTTAGGTGGTTGCAGTGACAGTCCAGGGTGTTCCTGAGGATGTGAAGTCACCTGTAGTAACTGCAGTAAACTCCTCCTCTCTTTACCTGAGCTGGTTGGAACCTTCACGTCCAAATGGTGTCATCCGCTGGTACCACCTGAACCAGACTGGTGTTGGAACCATATTTACACACACTGATAAAACTAAAGATTGTACTGTGACAGGTAAGATATGCATCATTTTCTTTGTTTTCCAATGTTTTCATTCGTATCCCTGTTCCTACCATTCTCTTCCTCCTTCCCTTCTCCTCGTCTTTTCCACACTTCTCTATCTTTTTTCTTATCTCTTTCCTGAATATTTGTAGTAGTTCTTTTTACTGTCAATTCTATTCTCTTTTTGTGCAGCTCATCTTATACTTGTTTCCTCTCTTGTTTTTTTAACCATGTGTTTCTCTTAACATAAACATTTACAGAAGCCATCAATGACTGAGCTTTAAAATTATTCCACACACTTTCTCTAACTGAGCTTCTCAGACAGACACAAAACGTCTCAGTTAAAAATAAAATAGTGGGGTCAGACATACACACAGAGGAGAGAGACAAACAAATGTTAAAGAATTGTTAATAAACTAATAGGCCTGTTGCACTGCCTGGTCAAACAAACAAAATGCACAATTATATTTTATTGCACCACCTTTAGCTTTAATTACAGAAAGCATACTGTGGCATAGACTCACATTTTTGCAGTGTCAATTTTTTTTTCAGTCTGGATTTGCAGTATTTATTTTGTTAAACTATTGATAGGTGAGATGGGAAAGGGACCAATTTTTATTTAAACTCTGATGAAGCAAAACTAAATTATTGGTTGTTTCAAGCGATACTTGTGAGTTACCATCATCTGATGTTTTTAATCATGTATCTTCTTCTTGTGACTGACTTTCCTGTTTAAGTGCAAAGAATGCTGTGTACCAGAGATCATTTATTTCCTTTAGGATGCTAAAAGATATTCATCCACTGAAAGACTTTTGGAGCCAAAATCTACACTATAGTGTTAAAATATTGACATGCAGTTTTATAACATCAATCTTGTCACATTGGATGTAGAAGAGCTGATTGAGCACACAGTTTGTGAGAAAATGGACAGAGGCTTTAATCTGAACGTTTTTTGTTGTAAAAGAACATCTGTGTCAATCCTGGACCTAAAAAGCTGTCAGACAGTAAATTAAATGACTTTCTCTCCGACTTTCTATGGCTTCACCACTTCCATCGAGATAACTCAGTGAAACAACATGGCAAGCTTCAGATCGACATGCATCTAAAAGTAGAAATTTAATATGTAAATTGACCCTACAAATAAACTTAACCTAAATTTAATTATTTGCTTCAAGTATGCTCAGCAACTCACTGTAAATTTTCATCCATATTATCTACTGTATTTACCAGTCTAGCAGTATACGTTCCGCCATCAGCTGGTGTTTACACTGTGTTACATCAACTTCTATGTGGACTTACCTAAACAAATGACATTTCCCCAATAACAAACCCGCATCACTAATAATCTGAAAGAACCGCTGTCTCACCTGCTTTTATTTAGCAGTCAAGTGAAAGAAGCTAAGAGACTGAACAGAAACAAGACATCAGGTCCAGATGGTGTAAGAGTCATTAAAGTGTTTGTGACACGCTCAGATCTCAATAAAACTCTCAGAAGCATTAAATGTTTAATGAATCATGGTACAAATTTGTGTGTTTTGACACTTATAAGACAAGTATGAATGTTTTCATGGGTTTCGGGCAAGTCTCAATTTTGAAGGCTAATGAAACCGGAAGTGACAAAACATAGGAACACGGCGCTTCCTTTACATTTTGCATGGACATTGAAAAGCATTTGTGATCCTCTGTTTTTGTTGATAAAATGGTTCCTGCTTCCTTAATATATTTTCTTAAAGAGGCCCTTCCATTAAAAACTTTTTTTTTTTTTAGGTTTCTGTTGAATATTTTAGCTCCACAGGTGTTCTTACCTTCTTAGTGGGTGTGAAAACAGGTCAACAACTTCTCTATCAGTTTTAATCTCTCAAACTACGCATGTGGCGATAACACCAGAGTTCGAACGGCCTGTATCTGTTTCATCACAACTGCTTTGTTTGTTCGTATTCGGGCATCTCCCGCAGTTGAAACCACGCCTAGCATGCTTGTGGCTAAAAGCTGTTAGCATAATATGTAACAAACAGGAAGACACGACGTCTGACATTGCCATGTGCAGCGGGGCAACAAACAGTATACCTTGCTCTGATAGGCTAGTTTGTTAGCCAACCTGAGTCCAGCAAATTCGAATAATGAATATGAACGAGCTGCTGCTCAAGGCCTGACAGAAGGGGCCGGAACCATCTGTTAATCAGTGTTTCCTGATGTTTTTTAGATATAAAAGGTTTCATATCACTGGTTAATACTTAAGAAATAACCACAAAGTCCTGAAATTTGTATGAAATGGCCTCTTTAAAGCAGTACTAAATAACTTTTCAGCAGCCGTGTCTCAGACAGCCTTTGTTGGAACCAGTGTTCTGCAGAAATGTGCTACCTGTTGCTTCAGATTCCTTCTGCACATGTGCCGTTTCACAGTCTTTACTTCAATAAACAAATTTATAATTTATTTTTGGTTTCTAATTTTTCCATAAATACATTTTACATATTAAATAAATTCTCCCAGGACAGGAACACTAAAGTTGATGTTATTTTTACTGTCTTTGCATTGTCAGAGCAACAGGCAAATGTTTGGACACACCCAGAGGAGAGAGACCTAACAATGGCCGATAAGGACCCAGAGGGCTTTTATATAGAAAATATCAGGGAAGGATCATAAAATTATGTTTAAAAAACTAACAAGTCACACTCACCATAAACAAGAATACTGTATAAACCTCAAATGACACCTCGTTATGAAATAAGTTGTCAATTCGTACTATGGCAGCATTTTTCTACAGGGCCGCATAAATAACCAGAACACCACTTCCAGATGCGACCCCGAATTACTGAAGTTATTAAGTGTAATATAGAGGGACTGGAGGGGTCCAGAACGATGTGTAATATGAAGCTGAACACGTTTTTCAGTGAGTATCCACTTAGACAAGTTTCATAACAGTAGCTTAAAGTTGTAAAAGTTATTTTGTACTGCTTTAAATCTGACCCAGAGAATGGTGAATGTCACACTCTCAATGAGCAGAGTTCTGAGTATGTGAATGTTAAAAACAAAATGTGACTGGAGTTTAAAATGAGCTGCAGCTTCAGATCAACGGGATCTTTCTGTGCACTCTGAAACGAGCTGCTGCCGTGAGGATGAGTCATGAATGTTAGTTTTTTCACAGTTGTCACCACACAGACACTAACACTCACACACTCACACACACGTCACAGAATCAGACAAAAGTAACTCCATGGCAGATTTCTCTGTGAATTTTGGTCTCTTTTCTTTCTCCTTCTCTCCTTTTGTTCTGATCTGACTGTTTATCCATAACATTTGTTTACATCCACGATGACACTGAGACTGACTGTGTTTGATTGGCAGAACTTGAGGCCTGTAGAACAGATTTTGGCTCAGACATATACAGCTGTGTCCATCAAAACTAATTCTCTTCACATCGTCCCTTCTCCAGAGCCGATTTCTCATTCAGAAAGAGGCAAACACTCAGAAACGACAGATTCTTGATCTGATTCTGCATTTTCTGCCAAAGTAAATCACAAAGTAATCATTTGTTTTCATCTTCTGTTTCTGGTTTTTGTCACTTCCAGTAAAATTGCCTTCCTCAAAATTGCGCAGTGATATTCTATAAGCATCCATATTTGAGACTGGAAATCTGCTCATCCTGACTTACGTGGAAAAGTGTCCACAGGACACAAATGTAACATTGATTAATATGAAATAGTTTAAAAAGATATACTTTAAAGCTGGAGTGCGTAACTTTTACATGTCCGTGAATGTCCGTTTCAGCCAAGCAACTATCAGAGGAGATGACACAATGCAGATTAAGCCGATCGGCTCCTCAAACATCTCACGGTATTTTTCAATATATCTCATTTTTACTTTGCGTGTCGACTGCGACATTCCCGCGCTGTCGCACATGAAATTACGTCTTTTATGTCACAACAAGAAAAATAATAAGAAATAGAACGCAGTGTCTCGTAGCAGCCGGCAGAACGTGAAGGTCGACATGGCGGAGAATCCAAATAAACAGCCGAGAGACACTTATCGGGAAGTGGATCCTACCACGAAAAAAAAAAAATTCCTGGACGTTCGGCAGAGGGACTATTGGCTAAGAAAGTGACCGAAGGAGAAGGCAAACGCGAATTTGTATCGGCGTCGCTTTCCTCGGTGGAGAGAAGAGATCTGGCTGATGTTCACGGGTGCACATACGTGGTCCGCAGGTCCGCACACACTGTCAAAATATAAAATGCGCACCAGATGAAACCCAGAGCGCCGAAGTTCCAGCTGATCAGCTGATTCTGTCTCTATCTGTGTCAGTTTGTGTCTGTCAGTTTGTGTCTGTCAGTTTGCCAGTGTAACGGTTTTTCAGTCAGTCAGATCAGTGTAGCTGATTGCAGGATTCTGCATCGTGTCAAAACTGAAAAAATTGACTGAATAAGACAAATAGATCATTGTGGCCCCAACAGCTGACTAATAAATTTCAACACCAAACTGTTAAATGTAGATTAAAGTGAACAATCAAACCTGTAAACAATCCAACCTGAACTCTGAAGGTTTTTTTACCAGTATTTTTATATTTTACTGGTTTCTCTTGCTTTTTTCAACAATGAAATGATATTTATTGAAACAAATATAGAGCCAGGTAAAGTAAACAGACTGAATTTGAAGCTTGATTAAGACAGATACCGGTTGGAATAACAACGGCAGAGATAAAGCGGTGGCAGCTGGGCTTACGTCATATGGAAGCGCCAGCTTTATTGTTGTAATGACGCAAAAATTCCGCTAGGGGGCGACAGAAGTTACAGAAGTTACGCACTCCAGCTTTAAGGTTTGTGCAGATCAGCTATGTAAGATTCTGCAGAACTTCCTAAACCCCTAGTTGGACCTCGGAGGAGGTTCTGGTGCTACCGAAGACATCATGCCTTGTATTTTCCCAGTATCTAACTATTGTCCTGTTAGTCTACCATTGCAGATTATTAAAGTCTTGGAGAGACTCATGTTGGTCCACTTGGGTAATTAAACAAGCATCTTTCAGGAAAGGACTACATCACAGACCACAGTTTGTGAAACTGAAGAGTTGTATGTCTGAGCAGGTGACCAGCAGCATAGGAGCACCACAGGGGACTGTACTCTCACCCTTCCTTTTCATTCTGTACACCTCAGACTTGCAGTACAGGTTAAAGTCCTGTCATCTGCAGAAATACTCTGATGACTCTGCAGATTTTGGTTGGATCAGAGACGGACAAGAGACTGAGTATAGAGAACTGGTGGACCGCTTTGTGTCCTGGTGTGGAAACAATCATCTTATCTTGAATGTGAACAAGACAAAGGAGATGATTGTGGATTGTAGGAAGAGCAATATGCCAACACCCATTTCCATCATGGAAGAAGAAGTGGAGGTGGTGGAGGAGTATAAATATCTGGGTGTTCAACTGGACAACAGACTGAACTGGAGACACAACTGTGATGCTGTTTTTAGGAAGGGACAGAGCAGACTGGACTTCCTCAGGAAGCTTAGATCCTTCAACGTTTGCATCAAGATGTTGAAGATCTTTTATAAGTCTGTTGTTTAGAGTGTGATCACACCTGCAGTCACCTGTTGGGGGAGCAGCATCAGAGCAAGTGACATGAA
Organism: Pachypanchax playfairii; assembly: GCA_006937955.1. Taxonomy (NCBI): domain Eukaryota; kingdom Metazoa; phylum Chordata; class Actinopteri; order Cyprinodontiformes; family Aplocheilidae; genus Pachypanchax; species Pachypanchax playfairii. Next base: position 139,833 of record SSNP01000308.1, read on the forward strand.
GAGGTTGAACACATTGTTAAGGGGGGCTGGTTCTGTTCTGGAGACTGATCTGGATCCTCTTGAGTTGATGGTCCAAAGCATGCTTTGTAAAATAAAACATAAGGCAGAATGCAGTACCTTTCCAATGAAAGGCTAAAATATTTGTTTACTTATATTAAGTTGGACCCTTTTGATGACTTTGTGTATTTTTTTTCCACAAACCATAATGCACTTGAGAAAACAGGGATGGCAACAGAATATTATCACTACAGACATATTGTCTCTTTTGAGACAGGAATAAGTCTGTTTAGAAATGCTTACAGTTCCAAAGCTGATTTGATTATCCCCTTTCTTAATTTAGAGAATCAAACGATGACATCTTTTGAAGCTAAAATTCAGTGGCATTTACCCCTCACAGCTTTTTGTGCTGCTCTTTCTTGGATTCAGACCAGGTATCAGCTTTGCCAGTAGCCAACTGACTATTCCCACGATGCCTGTGGTTGGCTTGCTTGGTCAGGAGTTGCATGCATGTGTATTTGTATGTGTAGGAACAAGGCAAAATAGAAACAATGCCAAATAGAAATGATAATGTGGTGTAACATTGTACCAGCCCAGAGTGCCAGTATAAGCAACTAGCTAGTGTGTGAAATTCCCGTAAACTCCTGAGAGACGTTGGAAAACCATGAAAATCAACCAAAACCACTACTGGGACAGTTCTGTACTCCTTCATCTCCTCCTCTGTTTTTGTGCTTTGCAGCTTTCTTTGTCATGACACGTGCTTTTCTCAGAGATATGTTTCTCTTTTGAATGCAGATTTTCTTCCAATTTTTACACCAGTGTCCACTCTTTCACAGTAGATTCATTAGATTTGAATCAAATCTTTTTATTCTTTTCATAGAATACATTTTTGGTCCCAGTGGGGTTTTTTTCAACTTTTTTGTTATTTCAAAGTTGTTAAAACAGCTTGATGAGCTTCAAACTTAAATATTTCATTTAACTTTGTGCACTTTGTCAAAATATATATTTGTATTTATGTTACAATTTTAAAATAAAAAAATATTTATTATCTAGTTAAATTAATTTTGTAACATTGTTTCTAAAAAAAGCTGAAATAAGTTATTTTTGGATCTATTTAATTGTAGTTCTTTTTTTAACAATTTTTTTCATACTTTTGTGTAAATATTTTTAAATCTGTCTTTGCTTTCAGTTAAATAATTCCATACACAATTTACATTATCTCTTAATAATTGTCCAATATGCTTTTGGTTTGGACTTACTTGAAATTATACTGAAGAGTAACACAATGATGCAGTAGAGATTGACAGAGGGAAAGAGAGAAAGAATGAAAGAAATCAAATCGTTGGGAAGTGGGAAAAGAAGAAACAGCTGGAGTAACAGAAAGAAGATAGAGGAATAAATCTTAGTGTTTGCAGTGAAATATGAACAGAAATAATTGCTGTGCTCTTCCCTCATATTTAATGTTTAATATGCCACTATTCATCTTCCTCTGTGTCTCTCTAGTGGTTTTCTGTCAGAAACACATTTTCAAAGAGCTCCTGTGCACACTCCCTTTCAAAGCACAGAAAGCGGAGTTTTTTTTAATTTAAAAGATATTTTAAATCACTTATTTTTAAAAATTATTTAATCAAGTGCTTTTCAGCCAGGCAAAATATGCCACATTAAGGTAAATGCTGTTATAATTATGTTTGTCTGTTAGTTTATAGAAAAATCTACAAACAGATTAATATCAAGATATTTCATTTTCTTTATATGGGTATAAAAGTTAGAAAAATGTATCATATACAGATAAAATAGAAGGACCTGTGTTTTTTTTGCCATTTTTTCAAGTGTTAAAATCGGTGTTGTGGGATTAGATTTTGAATCTTGTCAGTATAACAAAAAGTGATATTAGTTCAAGCTTTTGAATGACAAGAATCTGAAAATTCTGAAACAAATAAACAGTGTCTACTTTTTTCCTGTTTATTACCTCTTTGCCTCAGGAAATAAACTATTACTAATAGCATTTTTAGCAGTTCTGAAAAGTGGTACTTCATAGAGAGAATTAAGCACTACTGTACAGAGACACCCCATGTGAATCAATATTAAGTATTGCTATCATTAGCTCGCAATGAATTATTGCCTGCAATTATATAGATTATGGCATTAATCATGTGTTTAATTGGTCTTTTGTAGGCTCGTTATTAATTCAGAACAGCAGGGAATAGAGTATGTTCTTTTATTTATTAATGCATCTCCACCATGTCCCACTCTCTGACTAGTACATACTAAAGACAGAGGCATGTAGAGACAGGAAAAGGAGAAGAGATGGACAATAGTGTAGTTGTTTCAGCAAGTTGAAAGGATCTTTTACTCCTTCGCTTTACAGCTTCACTCGCAGAGCTAATTTTAGAGTTGAAGAGTAGAACTCAGTGGGATATTTGAAAGAATGGAAAATTCTTCTTAGAGGTTCTGCAGAGCTACATGTTACCTGGTGATTTCAACCTGCTTGAACTCTTCTACGATAAGCCAGAGGTTTACCCACCTTGTGTCTGTTTAAAGAATGAAAAACAATTATTCATGTGTGAAATCATGCAGCTTCCCCCTCATGCTGAGCAAATTAGGGCTGCTGCAAACAGTCATCATAGACGATGACATTGGTTGCGATCGTTTGTCTGCATCAAAATTTTTAGCTGACTCATAAACATTCTGACTTTAGCTTTTGTAATTTTTTTAAATTTTCAACTAAAGTAACTGTTTTTAAGCAGCACAAACACAAATGTGAGCATCTGAAACAGAGGCACGTTACCGCTAAACATTTCTTTTGCAACAGTACGTGTTGTATGTGTGCACGCAGGGGCTGTTGATGAGCTGCCAGAACAGAGAGAAATTGTGAGTGTTTCAGAACCTAAATGCAGGCAAAAACAGAAGGATCTTGGTGTGACAAATGCAACTTTTTATAAGAAACAAACGATATGGCAGAAAAAATACTAAATAGGAAACTTGCCCTTGGAGGAACATTTAACTGGAGCACGAGGAAAACACAAGCACATTCAGGGCAGGCAACTGTGGAGACTTCAGTGAGATCTGACAAAGAGTAACTGAACCAGGGAACTATGTAACAAGGAGAGTTGATTACAGGTATGAGGAGAAGATGAGATGAAAGGCCGATGAACCGATTGCTGGATGACTGGCAGGTGGGAGAAGCAGATTGAGATTACAATGAACTGGTGTAAGGAGAGAAAACTCCAAATAAGAAACTGTGACATGAAGACTTAACTGAAAATAATCACAACCACACGAATAATACAAGCATGAAAATGTAACACAGAACGGATCGTTTTACCTACAACACTCCCAATATGAACAAGAAAACAACTTGTCCCACAACCCCCATAAAAAACTGTCCTAAGTTGTTTTAAAGCAGAGAAATACTCTTTGTGAAGTTAAATAGTTTGTTTGCCTGCTACTTTTTCCAGTGAATAAATGTTTAAGTAATCTTTAAGGCAACGATCGGGCCAGTGTTTGACTGATCAGTACTCAGAGTCATGATGTTGGTTATGTGTAGCCAACTACACCAGTTTTACTACTTCCTGTTTAAATATGTTTAATTTTGTTGTTAATGGTAATATGTAAATGAATATTATTAGAATGAGACAAAGTTGTATATAATGTATAGAATCGAATGCAGGAAGGAGTCCTTTATGAATACTTCTAATTTTATTCCATAAGTAACTGATTATATGAACATATGGACGTATTTTACATTCACAACAGGCTGAATAGCTTTTTATTTGTTTAAGTAATAAGATCTTAATTTTGTTATGCTGAAGTTTGTACTTTCTGAGCTTTATGTTTTACACTTTGCTATGGGTTCTTTTTATTTTTTATGATTTTTTATAGCCTAAAGCTAAAATAAAACTGTTTAACTATGTTAGAAAAGACTTGTTCTGGAATGTTTGGAACCAGAGTAAATGCACTAAGGAGGGGTTTGACTTGTTTGAAAAAAGTTGAGGTAGTTCTTCTAACCTTCCTTTCTTCTACCTGTCTATCTGTTTTCTGTATGTTACTGTGTATGGTCATGGGGGGTGCAGTGCTCATCTCCAGCAATTACTGTGCAGGAGGTGGAGTCACACCCTGGACAGATGCAGCAGTCCATCACAGGGCCACATGAGACAACCAGTCACAGACACACATCTAAGGACCAACTGGAAGACCCCGACTAATAAAAACATGTATGCATGAGGAGAACATGCAAACTCCACACTGAAAGGTCTCAGTCAGATTTGAAACCAGGACATGCTTGTCACTGCCAACCAACCAGCCCAAATCTGTTTGTGTGTCTGTGAGTGTGAACCTGATCTCATTGTTGCATCCCACCCGTTCTCTGCATTAGAAGCCAGAGACAGGAAGTCAAACTTTAATTATTTAGAAGCATTGTTCTCAAAGCGTTCTTCTATTTCTCCTCCCTTTCTATTTGTTTTTGCTTCTTCTTAAAACATCATCTGGTTCTTCAGATTTTTAACCAGATCATGATAGTTTAGCTGTTTGGACACTTTGTTTCAGTTTCTGTCTTGCGCGTCTCATCTCTTTCTCTCTTTTTTCCTTTAGTCTTATGCAGATGTTCTCTCACTTCTAACTTCTTTTATTCTTCTGCTGGACACTTTCCCTCCTCTTCTCTTTGACTTGACAGTCTCTCCTTCTCTTTTACTGTATCAGGTAGCAGCCACGATTTTGTGGCTTCTGCCTGTCACACTCTCAGATTCTCTAATGTAAACTGGCAATGGCAATCTGTCAATAAAATACCATATAAAATCAGTTATTTTAACAACACAGACAAACCTAAAAAAAAAAAAACCCTCAGCTGTTTCATTGTCCTGGCACTTGTTTGTTCTTGTTCATATGCATTGCCTTACTCTTTAAAACTTTTCATGAATGTAAGAACTAACTTGTTCTCTTAAATTGAAGGCAGAGTTCCTCCACCATCTTTTTCTTTTGTTTTTAATACTGTCACACACACCAGATTCTACTGTGTCCAGCAATCACCATGACAGTTACAGTCTTGTCCCCCTTTATGTCAGCGAGGTGTTCACTTCAAACCCTTTTTCACACTTTTAACTTCCGGTGGTAAATGATCGAAGCTTCTTCTGTCTTTCTATGATCAAACATGTAGGTGTGCTCACAGATACACGCAGATGGAAGCGCACGTTCTTCTAGCAGACCAACACTGCCCTCTTCAGGATGAGTGTTGAAAAATTAATTGAAATTCCTGCAAGGAAAGTTAAAGGTGTTCGTTTGGAAGCTTCTTCACACTTACATCTTTTAAATAAGAAGTATTTTTCTTGTCATAGTGAATATTTAACTTAGTGAGAGCAGCTGGTGAAATAGGGTGACTATCATACTAAATCAGGGGACAACTGATAAAATGACTTTTACCATGTTCTGTCTCTTCTCAGTGTCTCGACAAGGTTGTATTTGATTGGAAACACGGTAAAGAATCTGATTATTTTTGTCATAACATTTCCAAGAACTCGAAAGCTCAAACTCTTCCTCTTTTCAAAATGAAGTTCATAACTTCGACCATTTTTACCTTTATGTCTGGCCTCATTATCTTTCTCGTTTGAGCAGTCTCAAATTTAGTTGTAGGAACGTAAAGTGAACAGTTGCTGCTTTATTCAATGTTGCAACAAATGGCATTACTTTCAGTGTCGATATACTTGCTATGGTAGAGAGTACACACACTTATACACACACACTTAGTTTCACAGTTTCACAGTCAAACAGTGTTACAGAGCCTTACACCTCAACCTTAGCACTTTCGTATGGCTGGCAGATTTCCTTTATTTAACCCACACACAGGGTAACGCACACAGACACACACACATTGATCAGAGGTTAGACTAAACAAGCCAGGCTGTGAGGTGTGTTAAGCAGGCTAACCAGCAGAAAGAGACACAAGGAAGATCTGGTGAAGGGTTTCATTTTGCATTGGACTGTGTGTGTGTGTGTGTGTGCGCACGAGAGAGACAGCGCAGGATGAAGGATTGGTTTGCCATGCATAGAGCAGCTGAGACATACTCACGTTTGTCTTTCTGTCTCTCAGCTTCAAAAAGAGTAAAATATATACAGTTTAAAATAATTTAGAAATTATTAATTTTTTTTTCCAAAGGAATAGAATTTTATTTTTTAATTTATTTAAATAAAATATAGTTTAAGAAATGTAATTTATGCACAAATGAGATTGTCTGGAATTTTCAAGCTACTTTATAAATATGTTACTTATATTTTGATCATTCAGTGATAAAATTACACAAATGATCTATAAATAGTTTTTATTTATTTGGTCTTTTACAGTCAAATTTAGGAAAATATCTCAAACGATTTAGCCATTTATTTTGAGGTAAATCATTTTTGCATAAACATGTACATCTTCTCTTAAAAATTGCATAATAAAACAAATAAAAAATTCAGTGTAATACATTATGCAGTCACCATTTTTAAAACGTCAGTTGAGTTCTTTTATTTATTTATCTTTTCTCTGAATTTGATTTTCAAGCTGTTGTAAGCCGTCATTTAAGTGAATGACCATAAAGTATCAAACCAACCCTGGTGACAGCTCTAAAGATTAGCATTTATTCTCATCCATTCACCTCACCTTAAAAAATGGACATGAAATATATGTAACTAAAAGAAAAAGTTGCACCCAAAATATCAGTATTGAAGAATTAATTTTATTCAGTTATTTGTTCTATTTCAGCAACTTTTGGGGTTTAAATCTTACAATAAAAGCTGGTTTTCTTTGTTGCACTTAAGGGAGCGTTCATTCGCTGTGTGATTTCTTTTAGTCTGCATAGCAGGTCCCTATAAATAAATCATCTCTGNNGACACTGTAGCCTAAACGCATACAGAGGTATCATAATTATCATAGATCAAAAGCTGATGACATTACAGCGTTGGACCAGTCCCATCTCATGTCAGTTGCACGGCTGCCCATCTTTACGTTGTTTCATTATTGAGTTATGGCATGCATAATTTAACACGGACAGATATAGATCCATCCGCTGAGAGAGGCTGCGGAAGGAGCTGAGAGAAAGCAAAAGGCAGGACAGGCTTTTTTCTACAGCTTTGACTTTTCAGACTTTTTTTAGTTCAGGGTTTCTCTTTTCATCCTCTGTCTCACAATATTGTTCACCTTTCCTACACACACACACACACACAATACCACCCCAACGTGTTTTTTAAATATCCGATTTGCACGTTAGATTTGAAAATAAAAAATGTGGAACTGTATTTCTGAGATACTTGTAGTTTATTCTGCCTTCACTTTTAAACCTAAAGATTTGTTTGTTTTATGTCTTAATTCGTGCGCGCGTGTGTGTGGGTGTGTGTGTGTGTGTGTGTGTGTGTTACAGGTTTGAGTCCATACACAAACTACAGCTTTGTGCTGGTTGCCTGTACAGCTGCTGGATGTGGAGCTAGTGAACCAGCCACAGGACGCACCCTGCAAGCCTCACCTACAGGTACACTCACTCTAATAATAAATATTGTAATCCAGAGGTAATTCATAGTATCTCTTTCATAATTTGACTTATTTTTTCATCCTAATAATTTTTTCTCCACATAAACTTTTTCACTTCTTTGTGTCCTCTGTGTTGTCATACGTCTCCCATCATCTTCTTCTCTGCTTGTTCTTCCGTTTTTCTTTCTACAAAAGAGTCAAACCTGATTTGTTGCCAGAAATAAATTACCTATATATAATATTTTTTTTCTCAATAAATTAAAAATGCATACATTCCCTAATATATATTTGTGTTAATTCTCTTCTATAGACATTTTTTTGTTTGGCTTTTATCCTCTGCAACTTTTAGTACGCAGGTGAAAGATGTTTCTATTACAGCTGAACTTCTGGTACCACTGTAATTGTTTTTTGTGTCCATTAGATTTCAATGTTTTTATTCCATAAATTTCTTATAAGGTTGTGCTTTATTTTGTTATTATTATTATTATTATTATTATTATTATTATTATAATAATGTTGTTGTTGTTAGTGTTAGTAGTAGTAGTAGTAGTAGAGCTGTAAGTTGTTTCAATTTTGATCCTTTTTCTGTGTTTTGGGGCTGTTCTTTTTCCCTTTTTAATGAATGTTTCCTGTATTTAAACTTGTTTTTTGTTTTTGCATTTTGATTTTCTTCTGATAAAATAATTTCCATCTCATGAGGTTTATTTATTTTTTGCTGTCACCTTTTTATTAAAAGAACCTTCATTAAAAAAACGTCATTTTCTTTTTCATTAAAAAGCCAAACCCTTTTAGATTTGTTCCTGAAAAATCTTTCTTCTGCTTTTGTACAAAAACATTGCTTTGTATTTTTAATGCATCACTGTCAGCAGTTTGTTTAAAATAAACAGAAACAAGCCTCCTTATTAATTTTATTATATACACAATTAATTATGGCAGAAATGCTCATTTCCTTCTCCTCTTCACTTCTGCTTTACTCCAGGTGTGTGGACAAGTCCAAGACACCTGATAATAAACACATCTGCAGTCGAACTGTTCTGGGATCAGCCTTCCCAGCCTAATGGACACATCTTCCAGTACAGGCTGATTAGAGATGGCTTCACTGTTTTTATCGGAGACCATCAGGATCGGAATTATACCGACGCCGGACTCTTGCCAAAACACAGGTTGAGAGCTTTCACACACATTTTAAAGATAAAAATAAGAATGTGCTTAATTTAGTCACACAAACAAAGTTACCACTCTTATAGCTCATAAAACTTACTGTTAAAGTTTTATTTTTATCATTTTTATCACTATTTATGTTGGGGTCACCCTGTTTCTAAAAGCGTTCTCAGCAGCTCAATCCGACGTGTCTCTTGAGGCTGCACTCTGTACATCTGTTTGTGCCATTTAATGAGCAAATATTTGACATACCAATGACAGATGCAAACATCACCACGAGTGTGAATTAAAATCACGAATCAGATCTGGCTTTTGCTTGCAGACAGCAGTGGAGCGTAGATTTTATTTATCTGTTTATTTTCATTTAACCTTAATTAATCCGTGCCTTTTTTTTTTCCTGGAATGGATTTTCATCTTTAATTATGAAAGGGTAAAACTGTACCTTCTCTCCTCCCCCTCTTTCTGTTTCTCCACAGCTGCCTTTCTCATGAGAGAAATTCTTTCTGCCCCAAATAGTATTCATCCAACCCCCCCACCCCACCCCACCATGTTTGACTGAAAAAAGAAAGGAAGGTAGCAAGGAGATAGAACTGTATGCGTGTGTGACGTTTAATTTTCCCTAATTCTAGATAGTCTGCCAGAAGGCATTCCTGCCCGGACTCTTCGCTTCTCATCACTTGTCTTTCCTCCTACTCCCTTCTCCCTGCCAGCCTCACCCCTCCCCACTCCCCCTTTTACCTCATTCTCTTCCTCTTTCCCTTCTTTTCCCAATTTAGCCCTGCGCCAAGAATTACACAAGGAGCACCGGCCCCATTATCCAAGCAGACTTGTGTGTGCACGTGCAAGTTTGCAACCTGGCATTCCTTTCTGTGTGTGTGCATGTGTTTGTGTGAGGAACAGCTCAAAGTGGCCATTGATTATTTATGACAATGTTGATTAGCTGTCACTTTGCTTCAGCAGCCCAGGAAGTGTCTAAGATGACGAGAGAATTAACCTATTCCCTCTGGCTGGCCCCGCTGGACACACATGCACACACACACACACACACACACACAATCTTCTCAGTCAACCAGATGCACTCACCGATTACCTAATACACACACAATTTTACTTTTGATATCCCAAGGTGGTGTTTACATTTAGGTAAATATCTTCCATTGATGAAGTGTTGAACTACATTCTCCCTCTGAAACCGTATGCCATAATCAAAGTCTTCCTTTCCATCACACTCAGTCTCTTCTTCACTGCTTCCTCTAATGATTTCCACCACTCTCTCATTTCTTGACTTGGTTGTGTGTCCCAGTGAGGCACATTTATTTATGTTTTTTATGTGTGTCTCTACGCTGTGTGTCTATCAGAGTAACAAATGAGTAGTTTTAATATGTTTCCGTGAGTGCGTTCTAACCCAGTGCAGAAGCGCTAATGGCCTCCTGTTTAAAAGGCTTTGCACATGAACAATAACCCAACATCACCACCTATTAATGCATGTGTGCCGGAGTTTATAGCAAATTAAAGGCTTTTAATGTTAAATGGTGGCCCACTTACACAGTTAATGTAGGACTTACCACCAACCAGCCACATGCTCTTAAAAGGGAAATCTATCTTATGATGTCATGAGCAGAAGAGGTGGAGAGAGTGGCGGCGAGACATTTCAAAGATAGAGGGAAAGGTGAATAGCAATGCACTGAAAGAAGAAGAAATTAAACTAAAGTCGAGCTACTGTTAGAACTTGCACATTTCCAATGCAGGTTTACTTTAAAGTAATAACATTTAAACCATGCTTTTAATAGACGGTGAAGTTATTTTTAGCACAAAGGGGTTTACAGATTAGGAAAGGGTTAAAAATGCTTTGGTCCCCTCCAGTTCTTAAAACTATCCATCCATCTTATCATCTTCCTCTTATTAGTTGTTGGGGCACGCAACAGGTTCAAGAGAGAATCCCAGGCATCCCTCACCCCAGTGACACTCTACTGCTCTTCATGGGTATCCCTTGACATTCCCAGGTCAGAAATGATCTATAATCCATTCAGCAAGTTCTGGGTCTGCGCAGCGTTCTCCTCTCAGTGGGACATGCCCAGAAATCCTCCACAGGGAGGTGACCAGGAAACATCCTACCCAGATGCATGGACCACCTCAACTGGCTCCTTTTGATGTGGAGGAGCAGTAGCTCTACTTTAAGCTACAGATGGTGGAGCTCCTCGCCTGAGCTCTAAGGCTGAGCCCAGCCACCCTACAGCAGAAACTCATTTCAACTGCTTAGATCTGGGATCTCATTCTTTCGGTCAGGGTCAGACATTGACAGACCAGTAAATCAAGAGCCCAGCTCCTTCTTCACAACAACAGACCAAAGCAGTGTCATTATCACTGAAGATGAAACCCCAATTTGTCAATCTATCGCCTGCTCCATTCTGCCATCACTCGTAAACAAGATGCCCAGATGTGCATTTTGATGAGACACCACATTATTCTTGTCAATCTAAGTAGTATTTTGATAAGATTCACCTGAATGCTCCAGACCAGAAAACTCCAAACTCCGACTTTCATACAAGTGTTCACACTTGCTGATGATCACTTAATCATGTGCAATTGATTAGCAGCATCTGGGTGAAGCTTACCCACCTAATACCTCTGGATACAGTAAAGGGTTCTTTATTTTATGTTCATATTTTGCCATTGTGCTAAATAAATCATGGGAACTGTAAAATGGAAAGTGTTGTAGTCATCTAAGGTTTTAAAAATCTAGTTTGAAGAATGCTCCCTGCAGGTTTGCAGTGAGTCTTTGTCTCAAGTGGAGGAGTTTAAGTAGGACCAAGTGTAGGAACAAAGAAAACAAGTGCACACAAACCTTAGTGAACTGTAACGCAATTGTTTCTCGCAAACTGTGACACTGATAAGATCAAGCAGATGTCAGTTACTGAGTGTTTTGTACAAAATGCAAAGAACACCTAAAATAATTTGTAGCATCAGTGCACAGCTTTAACTTTTTCATCAACTTGATGTCATTATGAATAAACATAGAGTTGGTGCTTGAACCTTACATAACGTCAATAAATGTGGTATATTTGTATGTATCCTATGTAACACTTGAGAATGGGTCATTGGTTTAAAAAGTTCTCAAAAATGTCATAGATTTTTGCTTTGCTCCAGGATTGTAACATTTTTGTGCATTCTAAACTTCTCCTTTAATCCCTTGTTGCCTTTGCCACACTCTCTTTTACATCTCTTCAGGTATTTTTATGTACTGGAGGCTAGTACAGCTGGTGGCACTGGTGTGAGTGACAAATACGCTATTGAAACACCAGCATCCTGTCCCACTGGGATCCCACCCCCTTACAACATGACGCTCTCAGGTCCTTACTCCATCTCTCTTGCTTGGTCTGCTCCTGGTGAGTATCCCTCTATGTAAAAAGACATAACAAAATGATGGATGCAGTCATTTATTGTCCTATCAGTCAGGTTTTTCTTAAAATTTCTGTTAGTTGTCTCTCACATTGCTCTTGCAAACATTATTTCTGTTATAGTTCTTTAAAAACTCTGTTATTAGTTTTAGTGTCTCTATGTAAAGGAGTATTTAGCAAGTTGTTAATAAACAAAAGAGAAAATTTCAGGCTGAAACAAAAGCTTGGAGTTGTTTTCCATTCACCTTCTGGCCTTTCAAGACCTGAACACATACGCAAGCGTACAGGAGCGTGCACCTGGGGCTGAGTTTCATGCTTATGGGGCAGTGATTGTCTGCCCTAACCCATCTATCATTGACTATTACTCTCACATTAGGTTGATTTCCCATTTCAGAAACTGCTTAAAGAGCCAACTAACAAAGAGACTCCACTTTGTTCTGTGTGTGTGTTTGTGTGTGTTGTTTTCCTATATTTGTGTCTGTGTTTATGCATGCATTTTTATACACGTGTATTTGTGTGTGTTTGTGTGTGTATGCATGTAGATTTGTGTGTGCATGCACATCATTGTGAGATATTTCCATAGGCAGGCCTATTCTATCGTCATTATGAGTTGATTTTAAAGGTGAGGAAATATCGGCTGGGTTCTCACGCTTGGTTAACTCCCTCAGCCCAGAGTCTGGAGCGGATTTTCTTGTGTGTAAATATGGCTGTGGATGTGTGTGTGTCTGGTTGTGTATATTCTTATGTGTTTGTGCCTTTATATACATACACTGGCTGCCAAAGTTCTGTACATATGGCTATTAAAGACATTTACTCGAGGTGTTTGATTCTAGGATCTGGTCCTCCATTGTAGAATTTGTGATCGTCCACATGTAAACATGTGTAGCTGAAAGGGACAAATAGTGTACTTGATGTATGGTTTTTGTTCACGTATTTGTTGTTGTGAGCATCATCTATATGAAATAGGACAACAGCAAAACAACTGAGTGGCTGTAAGTAATTGAACTTAAATATTATATGTGAAGGCGTACTCACCTATATAAAAAAATCCTTATTCGCTAAAGTCACAGATGTGTATGTGTGTCGAGTGTGTGGGCTTGTGTGCATATGTGAGTTGGGGTGAATAATTGAAGTCTTTCATTTGTCGGGTAATCAGTTCGTTCTCAGGATATCTAGAGTTCATGAATGTTGAATAACCCATCACAATACAGTTGGGCTGAATTATGGAAAAACCTCCGGTGAGAATATTAACAAAGTCTAAGGTATGTGTGTGTGCTGTCTGTGTGAGTGCTCTCTGTATACATTTGAGTGCATTTGTCTGGTTTTGAGGCCACAATGCTGGGATTGTAAAGCCAAGATCAGTCAGTATAGGTACCAACCCCCATTGAGAAGCCTAAATGAACTGAATACAAAGGATGGTAGACACCTAAGACCTGTACTCCTTACCTCGGCTAAGTCATAAAATACCCTCTGAAAGTCTTCTAGACAATGTGAATGCATGATTGCATACTATCTCTACTGGAACCATCACAGGTACCAAGAACCTGGTTTATACCACAGTAACAGTGGTAGTAACAGTGTAGGATGAAGGTGACATCCCAGACTCACCCAGAGCTAAGAATGACAAATATATACAAATATAAAATAATATAAGAAGCATATGCGAGTAGGCCTATCACAACACCGATGGCCCATTGCTGGAATATCTAAGAGCTGACAACAGCAATCTCCCAAAACAAGAACCAGTACACATCACAGTAGCAGAAATCCAAGATACTGTCTCAGATACAATTTTCTGTTTGATGTGCTATCTGTCACTGTTAAAATAAACTTACCATTAAAAGGATACTGTTCTGAGACTTTTAATTTCTTTGTCATTGGACAAACTTACAAAATCAGCAAGGGGTCAAATAATTATTTCCCCCACTGTATGAAGAGCTGGAGTGCACTAGGCACCGATACAGTCCACACTTAGTGGCATATGAAACTGACTTCTCTACATGAAGGCCTAGAAACACAAGTGAACTAGCTATAGACATACGGGACCCATCTAGAATGGTTACCCCAAGGCCAGACAATACTGATCATGAAAAACCCACAGAAAGGGCTGATACCATCCAACTACTGGCAAATCACCTGTGTCAGTAAAACATGGAAGGTCCTGTCAGGCATCATAGCAGCTAAGATGAATAGGCCCATGGCTCAATACCTTAGTGGGACACAGAAAGTAATATACACTTATACTAGAGGAGCCAAAAACCAGCAACTGGTCAACAAAACAATTGCTTGGGACTGTAGGACAAGAACCACAAACCTGGGCACCTGAATTGACTACATGAAAGCCTATTATTCTATGTTACACATAAATCTTAAAGTGCTGGATATCTACTACAGCATCATCAGAACACTAAAAGCCTGCATCAAGTGTTCCCTGAAAGTGTGGAAGAAAACTGGAGAGGCCAATTTAGAGCCAATATTGTAATTAAGCATTAAGTAAGGCATATACCATAGTGATGTTCTGTCCTTGCTCCTGTTTACATAGGCCTTAACCTCCTCAGCCAGATCAGTGCAAAGAAGGGCTTCAGATACTGGTTCCAAAGTGGAACATTCATTAGCCATTTAATATACATGGACAGTATCCAGCTGTATGCCTAAAATGAGTGTAGCTACAGAAACCTTGAAATCACACAGTCAAATTACAACCAGGAAGAATCAGCAAGGAAAGTAGTCATCAAAGCATCTACAAAGATGCAGTTCCTAAAGAACGTGCTGAAGAGCAAGAAAAAAATCCAGGCCATCAGCGGTACCTGATGGCGGTACCTCTCTGTCCAGAAGCGCACAGTCCTGGGAACAGCTATGTACTGCATAAAACATTCAAGCTTCCAGGCCTCTGGTAGATTAATGCTTGAAAATTAAAGTGAAACTTAAGACACTGCCTTTGAATAGTGGTTCAACAGAATCATTTTTAAAACAAACTAATGACACTGGCCTGGTCAAAAATGATGGTCTCGCTAGAAAGCATTGAAAATATTTTCACATATGGACTAGTTAAACTGAGGTGTTTCCTGTAATTAGTATCACAGCTGTCTTCAAGTTTGTAATCAATCAGGCTGCCTATTTAAAAGATTAAAAGTAGTCACTGTACTGTTTGGTGTCTTGGTGTGTACCACAATGAACGTGGGCTACAGAAAGCTAAGAATAGATGTAAGATTTTCTAACCTTATACAGCATTTTATATGGTCAGATTGGTGTTAATAACGAGGTCAGAAATTCCATCCATTATATCATTTTTTTCAGGCGTAAGAGTTTCCAATCAATTAAATATAAGCATATGTGTTATTTCACAGCTCAACTAAACATCAGCCAACCAGTGAAATACAACATCCTGTTAAATCCAGGGAGTCACAGTGCCATGGTGCGTCATGCTGGACGAGCCTTGCACCTTACCATTACTGGATTAGAGCCTTTCACCACTTACTACATTAGAGTGCAGGCCTGTCAAAATGGTAAGTATTGTTTGTTTCATTTAAAGAGGCCATTTCACACAAATTTCATGACTTTGTGGTTATTTATTAAGTATTAATCTGTTATATAAAACATTTTATATCTAAAAAGGAAACACTGATTAACAGACCTTTCAGTCTATCTGCATCAAGATTCAGCTGGCTTTGTCAGGCTTTGGGCAGCAACTCATTAATATTCATTATTCAAATTTGCTGGACTCAGATTGGCTAATAAACTTGCCTATGAGAGGAAGGCAATACTGTTTCCTGCCCCGCTGCGCATGGCAACAGCATACGTAGTCTTTTCCAGTTTGATACATCTTATGCTACAGCTTTTAGCCAGCAGCATGCTAGCTGATGAATACTAATTAGCAAAGGAGCTGTGACGAAACAGATACAGGCCGTTCGAACTCGGGAGAACTTGGGTGTTATCGCCACATGCTTAGTTTGAGAGATAAAACTGAAAGAGAAGTTATTGACCTGTTTTCACACCCACTATGAAGGTAAGAACACCTGTGGAGCTAAAATATTCAACAGAAACCTCAGAAAAAATGTTTTTAATAGAAGGGCCTCTTTAAAATACACTAAAATGCCTGAAAAAATGTAAAGGTCACATAAGAGTCATGAGATTATATGTTAACAATGATTTCACAATTAGGTTGTTTTTCTGTGGATGGCGGATGTTGATCAGTCGATCTTTTAGAAACATTCAGGCTCAAGGAAACTCGAAGTGCTTTTCCTGAGACAATTTTTAAAAGAACATACAAACTTGACAAAGAAGAAAACAATTAGATATTAATAAAAAGTAAATGTAAAATCTATAGGATACCATAATAAACCCTGAAAATCTGGATATTTTGAATATGAAATTGATTGAATAAGAAGGACTTAAACCAGCTGCACCTTGGTTCCTGCTAAAACATTTCAAGCAGAAAGCAGATTTTTCCCAACGTGGTTCATAGGAAAACAATGTTATTTCTAGAAACATTCTAAATTTAATAGAACAGAATGGCAATAAAAGTTATGTCACGATAAATCATCTGTTTTGTTCCTTTTAGAAGGATGTGGCGTAGGAAATGGTCTGTATATTCGCACTTTAGAGACGATCCCAGAAGACCTACAGCCCCCTGAGGTAAAGGCTGTAGGGCCTCAGGTCTTGGAGATCAAATGGTCTCCTCCTAAAAAGCCGAATGGATTCATCACCTCTTACCATGTCTACAGGTAACATATAGAAAACTACTGACGCACACAGCATTTGTAAGTACATACACAGAGATAAACTAAAAAGTTTGTTTTTATCATTTTTGCCACTAGTTAAGTAGGAGTCTTTTTAATAACACCAAGATGACCAATCAACAGATTAATGATCAATAATACTGCAAGAAGTAAACAAACTGTTTTTAATTGCTGTTTATTCAAACTGTGAACTGATTTTGTTTTATTGTTTGTTGGTCTGTCTAAGCAATATTAAGGTTTTTTGGAGTTTAAGACGTGACAGACCGTATATGATTTTGGAGGCAGAGTGGACAAGCAGAGTGCCAGAGACATTTAAATAACAACAATAAGGCTATAGGAGAAGAGAAACAACATAGGCTACATTCATACTGCAGGTCTTAATGCTCAATTCCGATTTTTTTGTGAGATCTTATCTTTTTGCAAGGTCGTTCATATTGCCAGAGAAATCCGACCTGAATGTGACTTGCTGTCTGAACAGAATGCGTCTTGAATGTGTCACGTATGCGCATTAGAAGGAACAGTGCCTCCTTGCATTTAGCTCTGAGACTTTTTTTTTCCTTTGGCATTGGAGCCAGATTCGTTTAAACCGGCGCTCTGCCATTTCTTTGGAAATGTTTTCAAAAACCGCGTGTCTCTAATAACACCCCTCAAGTTTGGCCTGAATAGAGCTGTTTCCCCAAATATTAATTAACTCAGACATTTCGGTTTCTCTCCATTGACTTTTCTCCGCGTCGTCTGCCATTACTGTTGTTTACTTTTTGCTCCTGCGTCCTCGACGCAGAATAGTCACGTATGTCACGTATTGATGATGTAGAGATCGGATGGAAGCAACCTGGCGGTTCAGACTGAAGTCGCATCCCAAAAGATCGGATACGTATCGGATTTAGGACCACATGCTGAAGTGGCCTGGGTCACATTTGAATGAATCGGATCTGTGTTATTCAGACTGTCATAAAAAAAATCAGATACAGGTCACATAGGGGCAAAAAATCGGATTTGGGTCACTTTAGTCTGCAGTTTGAACGCAGCCTTTGAGTCAATAATAAGAGGCAAAAACTAACACAAAACAAAACAGTCCAAATACATTTGCTGCTGATAATCCCAATCATAGGGATATTATATATAACTCTAAGAGTTTTTGATATAATAATGTTTAATTATACACCTAGGTTTGTTTGCTCATGATTCTCTTTGTGGGAGTATATCTGTATCATGTGGACTGACGGCTCTATAAAGGTACAATAAAACAAGAGCGTGGTTTTACCCAACCACCAGCCTTTAGTGCTATTAAGATTAAAAGACTAGTGGCATTGATGTATCTGTGTTCCATTAATAAGCTTGTGACCCCGTCACAGTTCAGTTTTCAGTTTTTATTTTCATACATATTATAATAACTGTAGCAAATGAGTGTCAGAAATACAAAACTTTATTAACAGCCTTTTTGTTTTTACATAATTATATTTGTATTGAGTTTACTTTAACGTGTTTACACGCTGTTAGTCTCTGTTGAGTATATAATTTTACAGTTGAGCCAAAATTAACATACATACACTGTATGTCATGTAGTATACCATTTGCATATATAATAAACATACAGAAACACTTAGAAGTTTTGGGGATTTGTCCTCAAGCAAAAGTCTGTTTACCAGACTGTGCACAGTGTGTGTAGGTCTGTGCATGTGTGTGTGTTAAAGCATGCTGAAGGTCGTGGTCTGCTTGTTGACCAAAAACTGTGTGATCTGTATGCAGGGTCAGATCGGACTAAGCCCTTTAAGTCCTCAGGAAACACGCATTAGCATATCACTACACACACTAACACAGACACTCACACTCACTGACACATCTGGAATCATCAGACTCAGCCAGACAGGGACTTGGATAAAACAGAAAAATGTCTGTCTTCCTCTCTCTGATACACATACCTGAAGCCCTGCGTAATCAAGACCAGCCAGCTTACCAAGACATTGAGTTGCTTGCATCAGCTAGGAGCTTAAACACAGTGTTTAAGACGTGACTCTACATTTTTTATTTCAGTTCCACAAAAACTAAGTGTTTATTTTCAAATCCCAATAGGATCTCAAAGTATGCTTAGATCATTTAAACACCAAGCATTTACCATAATAACATGGTTATGTTTTTAATATGACATGAAATTGAAATGGCATTTAACTATCAATTTCCTTTGATTTGTTGGCATTTAATAATTAAATAGGTTTTGGCAGCTCAAAGAAGCTTTAAAAGTTAGGATGCAAATTTTGGTAAATTTGACTAATTCTTTTGCAACCTATTTTATGGCATTTGGTTTGCAGCCTTGAGTGTTAAATTTCAAGTCAGTTGAAAGCATTTTGATCAGTATTCTTGTTGCAGTGTGCCACAGGCAACATTTGAAGTTGAAAGTATGGTCAATGGATCAAACTCAGACTCAAAATTAAGATACCTCACTTTACAAACTGTGACTGGAGTTTTAAACCTTTGCTTCACATCTTCAGTTTTCTGTTGCCACTTGGTTTGGTTTGGTTCATGGTTTTAAAATACCTTAAAGGAAACATCTTAAAGCTTTAGAACTGTAACTGATCAGCACTTCCTCTGCCTGTTGGCTCCTTAGAAGTTTACACTTACAGAAGATTGAGAGCAGAGGTCACTGTCCTGTGTGTGTATATGAAATAAAATATTTGATACACTAAGAATGCTCATTTTTCCTCTAAACTTAAGCGTTAACACACATACTCTCTTCACCGTATTTTAGGGTTATTGTGGTTCCATTTTCAGCAGCACTGAAACATCTAGAGCAAACATGAACATATTTCTTTGAATTCCACTGAACGACCCTGCACTTATGCATATGATGACTAATGGTTACCTTGTGTATCATAAAGGAACATTTATGTGATGCTGGCTAACAGAAATAAACAGTGGTTAATCCAATAACTTATCTCACTGTAGGCGTCCTTTAGGAACAGAAGAGGAGCTGCTGGTTTTCATCTGGTCAAGTGGCTCACTTGAATTTGTTGATGCAAGCCCCAAACTAAAACCATTCAGCTACTATCAGTACAAGATTGGTGCATTTAACTCTAAAGGCTCAGTTCTGAGTCAGTGGACTTTAGTCCAGACATTACAGACAAAACCACAAGATATGGCCCCTCCTGTCGTCACACCCTCTGGTAAGTTGGACATGTACTTAGCAATTAATGTTAAAATGTTTCTGTATGTTGTACCTGTAACTCAAACTCTTCACCTTGACAGGTGCATATTCAGTACATCTGAAATGGGTTAAACCAGGCCAGCCTAATGGCCTGATTTCCCATTATAGACTGGTTTACATCAAGCACCAACAAGACCCAACTCTCAAGTCAACTAATGTTACTGCTCTCACTGTAGAGGTAAATACACAAACAGTAAACACATTCTTTCAAATATCAATCCATGATGCATAAACATTTGTTCCCAAAAAGAATTTTAAAACATCACTACATTAACTAATTATTTGAAGATAAGTCAAAATTATGTAATAAGAATGTAACTATTAATTATAGATGGTGTGAGTGTGTGTCATTGTCATTTACAGTGTATGTGAAGAAATTTAGACTCTGCCTGTGGTGCCATTGCCATCTGTTTGTCAGTGAGGGGTCCAAAGACACACACACATGTACACTCATACACACACTGAGATTCACAACCCATGGTCTGCTATTCTCCAGGGCCTTTCTCTCTGATCTCTGTCATGCTCGATGTTCTAACACTGTATAAGCCAGATCTTGTCAACCAAATGCACAAAAACCAGCATACAAAAACACATGCAGCTAATCCACCATACACATACAGCACACGTGCACATATACTATTGTTTTAACACATGACATGTTGTCTCAATATCAAACAAGTTCACCCAAAGCTCCAATTGTTGTTGTTCATCCTCATGGCTTAATGTGCATTCATAATAAAGACCAAAACTCTTTTGCATAATTCTAACAACATCTAACAATCTATTAAACACTAATATTACAGAGATAAAATTAATTACAAAGAGTCAAAGAAGGTAAGGAGATAGAATATGTTTGTTTAAAAAAATAAAAGCATTATTTAAAAGATAAGAAGATCCACTGGCAGGACGAAGAACAAGAGTTTCTAGATAACATAAGAACAAACAAAAGAAGGGAAAGAGCAAGTGGAGAGTTGCAGCAGAGACCAGAAAGTGATTGAAGAAGAGGAGGGATCAGACAAGGGTGATAGATAAGGAAGGAGAATGAAAGAAGGGACAAGAGGTAGAAAGAAGTATGGATCTATATTCTGTCCATACATGTGGCCTCTTCTGCCTCGGTGACCTTTGGCTTGTCACTCATAATTAATACAAGATGTAAATGGAGACCTTTCACCTTCTCATTGATATGGAACAGTCTGTGTTTGTGTGTGAGTGTGTGTCTATGTAAGAGAGAGAGGAGCTCATTGGCATGGCATAGACTCGTTTTGGTGGTGCTCATTTGTCACAGAAAGCTTTTAACAAGTCTGCTGCATTTTCCAAGATTATACAAAGAAAGAAAAAATAAACAACAAAGTTCTCACTCAGGTAGAAGCAGTAGACATTTATGAATTAGTAAATTTGTGGTGGGAGCTGTTTTTGTGTCTGCCATGCATTAAAATGTAGTTTTATAAAAGTCTTACTTCTGAATGAAGCGTGTGAACAACTGTTATTTGTGGATGGACAGTAAACAGAAAACACACAGTTTCCATTTTCTATACTTAGTGTTTGTTCCTATATCCTACAACATTTCTTTTTTTTTTTTGTCGACATACGGTTTGTGAAAATGTGCGTCTGTATTTGTGTTGTATATATTTGTGTGTATTGATCTCAGACTGGGCTGGAAACCCTGCTCCGTGCCAGCTTGACTGATTAATGGGGTCGTCATGGCAATCAGACGGAATGAGGGTATGAAACGCAGGCAGCCTTCCTCACTAGAGCCCTACACACTGCTTGGCACACACACATATAAAAAAGTCTCTCATACACACTCACAGATTCACTCTGCCTTACACCTTTCTGGCAGACATGTTTGTCACTCTGCAAGACCAAGCAGCTCTGCCTGATTGCTGTAGTTCTCCTCCTTATCATGAACTCTGTGCTTAGTTTTGGGTTTTAAGAGTTGCTATTTTTGTTATTTTGTCTCACCTCTTCATGAAAATAAACTAAAACTACACATTTTTTATTATCTGGCTGCCTGAAGCTCCATTTTAAAACGATAGTTGTTGTGTTTCATTTTACGTTACTTTACTTTTGATTCATTGTTTTTGCTTCCATTTCTTCTGACTCTCATATCATTCCCTCTTTTATCGCCACTTTTCCTGTATTTCTACACCTATTAAAGGAAGTCTGCTTTCTCATCCACCTTATCCTCGTTCATCTGTGTTTTCTTCTGTCCACTTATTTCCTCTGCTCTTTAACCTCCCTCATCAGGACGCCATTCTACCTCCAACCTCTTCTCTTCCTCTCTTTAAACATCTTTTACTTCTATCTTTCATCCATCTCTGCTTTTTAAATGTTTTCTTCTTTCTTTTTGTCTTCCCTTCCTTCTTCCTCTTTACTGTCCTTTCATCCCTCCCTTGGCTCTTCCAGATGTTGCACTGCGGCCCTTGGGATTGCTGGTGAAAGGAGAGCATGGGCATATGTCTGTGTGTTTGTGTGTGTGGGTGTGTGTATAAGTGTTTTTCTTACTCTGTGTGAATACATATGTCTGAATATAGTTTTCTGTGCTTGTGTAGATCCAAAGCCTTATTGTTTGTGTGTGTAAATGCAACAGTGTGTATCTATGTGTGTGTGTGCTGTATTAATACATCCCATTGATCAGAGCAGGACCCCTGACAGTCATCATCCCTGAGAACCATCTGGCCGACGCCTGACGCTCCCTCACCCAAACAGAAGCTGACACTCTATTAATCTGCTACTGCCATGCATGCACGTGTGAGTGTATGTGCGTGTTTCAGTGAATCTTTAACGGTATGTAGAAAACGCCACTTAAAGGGTTTTTCGTCTCATGCAACATTTTTTGCAATATCCATGTTGCTGCGCTCAAGTTTGCATGTGTATGTCAGTATGCATTTGAAATCCAAACCGCGTACACATACAAACGAGTGCACGCGCCACTCTGCCATCCGCCAACAACAGCCGGCACTGAAGGGAGCTGAAGGGTGCTTGGAAATTAAGGTTATTACACAAATTGAGCCATATGGTCTAAATATTTCAGAGCTGAAATTTACTAGGCAATAAAAATGGCCCCTACCTCGGTAATGGTGTAAATTACAGCTTAACCACCAGCGCTAATGATGTCCTTCTGTACGCCCCGTAACCAACCGTACATGAAGGACACATTGTTTAAAAAATACCTCAGGAAAAGCAAAAGAGAGAGGGAGAGGGGGGGAATGGAAGAAGGGATGGGGGTAGAAGGGGAATGTTGAAATGAATGGGGGAGACGAGGAAATGAAAGAAGTCAATGAAGAGAAGAGTTAGTAAACAAGTTAAAAAATAAAGAGAGAGAGAACAGTGATTAATAAAGATAAGGGAGAACAGCGAGTGAGAGAGCTAGCAGCATGTTTACAATCTGTTAGTTTATCATTAAGAACCCGTCAGAGAGTGTGGAACAGCATGGGACAGCCGGCGAACTGTGTTTCAAAACCAATAAGAGGCTTTACAATGTGTATGTGTCACATTACACAATCAAATATGTGTGTTTAAGCGTGCAAAGTTGGAGAATTGAAAAGAATAGACATGGTAGATGTCCATCAATCCTTTGCCTATACCCACTTGTTCCTGTTCAGTGTTTCGCGGTGGCTGGTGCCAGTTATTAGGTGAGAGGCAGGGTCACACCTTGGACAGGTCACCAGTTCATCACATGGTTACATAAAAACAGACGACCATTCACACACAATTAAAGCTAATTTAGAGTTGTCAGTTAACCTAACATGCTTTTGATTTGGTGTCAGACAGGAAATTGTCCTCTGAGCTCGTACCAGCAGGTATAACTTTATGTGCAAAAACTGTGTACATTGTAGATAGTTTACTGAAAAAGTTAGACAAGCTCAGAGGATAATTTCCTGTTTTGCACACAGACGACAGTACCTGAAGTACACGCCCTGTTTTAGAAAATATCCCTGTGAAATATAAAGAATACAATAATAATCTTTGTTTTTTTAGATAGGTAGGTTCCAAATAACCTGGCTCTTCCAGATCTATGTGTAGCCCCACGTATCCATTTGGCGCTGCACAAAAATCTGAGATTGCTCCGTGTGAAAGCATCTGAAAAGGGGGAGGGAAATCTGGTATAATATTTTGAGCTAATTTGAGTGTCATCCTATCATGATTTGTCTTAAGCCAATCATTGTAAATCAAGCGCTTGCAAATCCAATCAGGAGGAAAACACACATTATCACCAAGAAATGCACACATTTTTTTACCTTTGTTCATTTTTCAAACAAGAAATTGTCTCTAGTTCTCCTAAAAAAATTCAATAGCCTCTTCTACGTGTACATTCACCAATGCAGCCATGTTTGTTTTGCTTTGCTTGGGCACTTACTGCTATCGTCACACTTGAACACCCACCCCAAAGCTCTACGCTAAGAAATGATTTATCCGAACCACCAGTGGAGTCGAGTTTAGTTGGAGCAGTACAAGATGGATTTTCGTGACTTTGGAAAACTCCAAATCTCGTGAAAATCCATCTTGCAGAGCAAGGTTAGGATCCAAATGTCATTAATTACATGTGTGAACTGAATAATACCCTGGTGAGTAACTGGACCATGTTGATTGAGGATTTCCCGAGACACAGATAAAAAGATGTATTTCCTCTTGCTAAAAGTAGTTTTGGATATCAGTAATTCATAGTAAAACTGTAACCTTTACATGAGATAAGCACACAATGGGACATAATCACATATTTAACTAATCTGCATTAATTAGTTGAAGTGTCCAACCAACCTTTTTACTGTCTCTTAAAGAGGCCATTTCATACAAATTTCATGACTTTAGGGTTATTTATTAAGTATTAATCTGTAACATGAAACATTTTATATCTAAAAAATGTTAGGAAACACTGATTAAGAGACCTTTCAATCTTTCTGTGTGAAGATTCATCAGGCTTCGCCTGCAACTCATTAATATTCATTATCCAAAATTGCTGGACTCAGATTGGTTAACAAACTAGCCTATGAGAGCAAGGATTTCTGTTTTTTTCCCTGCTGCACATGGCAACAGCACACCGAGTCTCTTCCTGTTGATACATGTTTATGCTAACAGCTTTTAGCCAGCAGCATGCTAGGCGTGCTTTCAACTGCGGGAGCTGATGAATACTAACGAACAAAGGAGTTGTGACAAAACAGATACAGATGGTTCGGACTCGGGAGAACTCGGGTTTTATCGCCACCTGCGTAGTTTGAGTGATTAAAACTGAAAGAGAAGTTATTGACCTGTTTTCACACCCACTATGAAGGTAAGAACACATGTGGAGCTAAAATATTCAACAGAAACCTCAGAAAAACTGTTTTTAATAGAATGGCCTCTTTAAATATTGGTTTGCTTTTACCAGTTAGATGAGACATCATTCAACATGAGATCTGTGTGGTGTTGTCAGTGTTTACATGTCATTCTTATATCACATGTATGTTATAGTTTTTGTTTTAATTCGTAAACCCCACTCACAAACGTGTGAGTCAAACCTTTGAAATCTTATATTCTCTAAATCTTAATATTTGATCCAAAACCTTGTTGACCTATTATTATAATAGAACATATTCATACATAATAAAACAAGTTGCTTTTAAGCCTTTCTTACTTTATGCTTGAGCATCCACTTGCCAGTGCCTAACAGTAGAGTGAAAGAATAAAGGGCGGTGGCAAAGGAATGACAAGGCTTTGCCCTTGCTCTCAGTGATACCTTTTAACAAAATGCAGAGTTAAGTGTGCAGAGGGTTAAGAGAAGAAGGAAGGATTGACGAAGATGATAAGAAGCATCAGATGTAGAGTTTGTTAGACCCTCAGCCTATCAGACCCCTTATTTAGATGTCTCCAACTCTGATTGGAGGGCTCTTAGCATTCTGCATAAACACCAAAATAATCAGACTGTAACACTTTTACATCTCCTTACTGCAAATTTTCTATCTGCCTACTTATCTGTGTCGTCGCTCCATACTGCTCACTCATGTCTGTGCTTGGTTTCAAATGACAGCTTCTATGTTATACTCATCCACCATCTTTGTCCCTGTTTTCTGTCTCTGTCTGTCATTCTCATAGTGAGTTTATATTCTCATCTCCTTTTCTTCCCTGTCTCTTCCTGTTGTCTCTAAAACACAAACACACACATGGGCACCCACTCTTTCTCACAATAATAACAGGTTGGGTGTGTTATTGTGTCTCTGACTGTTAAGAGGCCACACCATCCACTGTAGTGCTCTCCACTTGTTTTAATGGCTGTTTAATGCTGCATCTGCAGTGTGATGGGCATCACTTCAGAGGAATACTGAGACTGAATGAGTGTGTGTATAAAAGAGAGAGGGGGAAAGTGTTTCTGATCTCCGAGCTCATTTAGCTCTAGAGAAACGAGTGTTTGGTGTGCTTGTACCTAAATGACTTCTTTTTGTTTAGCTAGAGAGCCGAACTGTCTTGTTTTAGTGAAGATTAAGACACTTCCTGCGTCTGCAATGCATTTTCACTGCCTGAATGTGATTCGAATGTTTTGTGTGACAAGGCTACAGTAGTGCCTAATAAGACTCTGGTCTGTGTCTGTTTCATGAATTACTCCATCCAGTGGAATTTTAAATATCTTCATTTATGTTTTATAAACTTATTAATGATTATTATCTCTTTATTTTTCTAACTTTTGTTAAAAAAAATTTTCAAACTTTTTAAAACTCATTTACAGAATATATGGAGTTTGTCTAAATAGCAAGGCAATATTTTAAACTGTCAGTACTAGTAGTTTCTCTTAACATGCCTGTCAAAGTATCTAGATAATATACAAAAACATGCTCATACAGATTAATTTCAAAGTATTTATGTGGCTTTAAAGCATTTCACCCTTTTCTCACCATAATGAGCCCACTAGTCTTTGGCTACATTGGCCACACAAACACAAACTTACACACCTATACACACAACATGATAAATATGCTGCTCCTGGGGTCCAGAGCCGCCAAAGCCAATCATAGATGTCGGTGTGGAGTGGACATGCTTGCTCCAAACCCCTACAGTCCCTCTGTACATCTGTGCTGGCCACAAACAAAATGCATGCCTAATGGCGCTCTGTGTGTCAGTGGGTGTGTCTCCATGTGGCTCTGTGTGTGTATGTATCGCACAACTGCTTGTATGTGTCAGGGTTTGTCTAACGCACCCTGACTAGCAGGGACACCCATGCAGGGCATTTGTAAACAGACACAGGGCAGTCGTTCCAGCAGCAAGGAATTAGGTATGCACATATAAATTTGCACAAACACACACACACCAATTTGGCTTTTAAAGCTTGGCAAGAGGGTGTGAGAGATCAGTGTGTGGTGCACTGGCTCACCTAGGAAACCTCTGAAAACAATTACTGCTCTCACAGGGCTGGTCAGGACACAGCTTGGACTAATAGACTGGACTATAGTAGTGAACTGAACTGAGCTGAGCTGAATCGAGATGAACTGAGTCATATTTGATTAGAGCATGTTTCATCATTCACTAGAAAGAACTAAATCTCATAAGAAAAGATGAAACAGTGTGGTACTTTAAACATCCCAAAGGCAGGGTTGGAACTCATTCACCTGTCAATAACCCGGCTTCTTTTGTGTATATTCTTCATGTTACTTTTATCCTATTTTGTGTGTTTGAGTATGCGTGTGTGTGAATGAGACAAAGAAAGGACCTATGCAGTTGTTGCCGTGCACGTGCATGCATGTGTGTAGCCATATGCTAATCCTGGTGTGTCTCTCTGTCTCTGTCTCTCTGCGGGGCCCGATGCTGGGGCCTTTGTGAGATAATCAGCATAATTCTTTTGACAAATACACATGGTTATTCTTAATTAGTATCACACACTGTCCCCCTGGCTGCTCTGTGCCTCTCTACCTGAATATCACACACACAAATGCAGACAGATGTGCAGCTACACACACACACACATTTCTAGGGAAGGACAAGTGCAAAACAAGATGCGAGCAGATGTTAACTTGTTAGTATAGATGTAAATTCACAAACAGTAAAGATTTGATTCTACAAATATTCGTATGGAACACACACCCTTTTTGTGTAGGTCTCAGAAGCAGAAACACACACCATCCAGTTGAACCCTGCTGCAGCTCATCTCACACTCAGGATGAGGGGGAAATGATTGTACAGATTGCTTCCTTGTACTCAGTGCTAAGCTAAGTTGAACGATGTAAGATTGGTGAAGGCTTTAATGTTTAAATTAGCAAGACCTCTTCCTGTCTGTTCTTCTCTGTCTCCTTCTTTTCTCACTCCGTCTTGTTTACACTCCCCATCCTCTTCCCCCTTTCTCTTGACTTCTTGCTCCCCTCTCTTACATTTTGTATGATTAACTGGTGCCTTTGATCATCTGCACACACATGCATTTTTACAAGAACATACTGAACAGAGTTGACAAGAACCCCTTTCTTTCATATTTGACTCTGTAGCTCATATGTGTCTTCATAGGAGTTTAACTCTCAAATCTAGACTTTACAGGAAAATCACTATTTACTAAAAAGCATCTTTTTCCTGACATTGTACTAAAGCTTTTTAATGTTCTAAAGAAGATCCTGATAGTTTTTTTTTTTTCTGCTTCCAAAATGGCCATGAAATATTAATTTGTACAAAACCAAAGCAGAAAAATCACATTGCTCTGACACATCAAACTATGCAATGTGAAATTGTTGTACAGGTGACCAAAACTTTACAAGTTTCAACCCTTTTTTTGTACCCTGATGGTTTATCTTTACAACACAGATTGATGGGGATTTACCTGTTATTCCTCTTTCTATGAAGGTATTTGTTTTGTTGCGTGTGCATTTTTGCTCACTTTATGTGTGAGAGAGTATGCAAGAGAAATAGTTATTGAGGGAGCTGTTAATGTAATAGTTGTGTGTTTCAGTGTCGGTTCATTTGTTTTCAGCTCGTCTACATGCTTGTTTGTGTGATTTTCATAGTCCTTGATTGTTGGTGTGTGCGTGTGTGTGCATGTGTGTGTGTGTGTTAGAGGGTTGTTAGAGAGCAGGCTGTTAATGTGGTGTGTTTCAGTGATAAAGTGTTTGAATGTATTGCCATCTAGAGGCATGTAGCAGAGTCTCCATGCTCCTATAAAATCTGCCTGCGCCAGATGCTGCTATTGACAATGTGCATATGTTAACCGCTTTATAGGCCACATGCCTCACATATTTCACTGGCTTTTAAGGTAGAGAGATCTCTCATTCTGGCTCACTTAATCTGTCTCTCCCTTTTGCAACATCTATCTTTTTTCCACTCTTTCTTTAATCAGTCTCCTTTACTCTCCCCTCCTTCTTGTTCCTTTTTATTTGCTTCATCAGTTATTAACTAACTCCCATCTTGCTTTTTCCGATCCATCTTTCCTACTCTGATTCCTGCACTGCCTTGCAAACACATATTTTATTTTTTTCCAGGGGTTTTTTGCACTCTTCAATCCTTTTTTCTATCTCATTGTGTCCCTCCCTCCCTCTGTCTAGTGAGAAGTGCTGTGGTTTGCAGGAGGATTTAGCTTGTGTCGAGGTGTCGAGGGGCTTATTAATCCTGTTTTACTGTGGATGAAAAATATGTTGGCTTCCAGACATGAATATACTCAATACATGCATTCTGGTTGTTTTTCAGACAGTTCATCCTTGGTGCCACGCTACGGTAATTTGTCAGGGATTTTTATTCGATTCAGTTTGAATTGAAGTCTTTTTGGTCCTCCTGCAGTCGCGTTGAAATGGGTTACCAGTTAATCTCTTTACATAGGCTTGGTTATGTGAAAGCATACAGTCCTGAATAGCCAAAGTTTGATCTGCAGACTTAACACTTGAGAAAAATCTAGCCTTCTGTGTTGCACGTTCTCACAAAACACAAAGACAGTCTTCTCAAAGCCACTTCAGAGCTCAGAGCTAAACAAACACAGTCAGACAGGCGACAGCGCTACATCCTGGAGCCTATTGCTCACAGACTACCATGTCATCACACGCCAAGGCCTTTTCAAACAACACTGTGTCTTTTATCAATTAGTAAATGGTGTTTTCACTGCGTCTCTCACACACACACTGTCCCTGTGTCTGCCAGGCAGTTGGGTCGGGTCCCACTGCCTGAAGCTACTGGCATACACCCTGTTCCTCTGTGTGTTTGTGTATGTGATATAAAAGGGTGCATGTGTGACATAAACACTCAGTCTGGAAGCTTTAACTTCACCCATAAGGGACGGCCATTTGCCTGGTGTCTGCTTACTTCACCATGCTAGCGCCTGTGTGTTGAAATGTTGATATTACAAATCCCATGTTGTGTAGACTTAGTTTTCATTGTTTTGTTCTTTTCCTTCTCTTTTTTACTGAACGATGGCCTGGTTTTATTGATGCAGGATTTGTTTGTGTAACTAATTTCTTCTTGCTGTTTTCCATTTTGGCATTTGACCCTTGTTGTTTCTCTGTGGCATTTTACTACAGTTTATTTGTTCTGTTTGTCTGAAACTCCAGATTTCTTTCTGATCCTACTCGCTGCCATCCCGTTGTATTACTTTCTCATACTTATATTGGTTGTTCTGTCTCTCAGAGCTCAGTCCTGGAGGCAACAGTCTATGGTTTTGAACCATATACTCAGTACAGCCTATGTGTGGAAGCTGTTAATGGGGCAGGTAGGTCATTTAAATAAGGTGATGGATAATATAATTTCCAATGAACACATTGACTGAGTCTAGTTATTTTTTACAACTTCAGGCAGTGTTTCGAGCCCATGGGTGGATATCCGAACGCTGGAGGCTTCTCCAGCCGGCCTGGCTAACTTCACAGTGGAGCAGAGAGAGCAGGGCAAGGCGTTGCTGCTCAGCTGGGATGAGCCACACGCTCCAAACGGAGTCATCACGGTGCATTCAATGTTCATGACTAAATCACTCTGTGCACACCAAGTGACAGAGTTGTATTGCCATCAGATAGATACTAAAACTGTTCACCCTTGCTGTAACAATTCCCCTTTTGCGTTTTTCTTCTTCTCTTTCTCTTTTTTCTGCCAGATGTATAACTTGTACAATGAGGGGAACTTGGAGTTCAGCGGTCTGTCACGCAGTTTTCTTTTTCGTCGCCTGGAGCCATGGACCGTTTATTCTCTGACTCTTGAAGCTTGCACCTCGGCAGGCTGCACACGCAGCCGCCCTCAGTACATCACCACAGCAGCAGCACCACCCGCTTCACAGCTGCCCCCCAAAACCCTCTCCATTGGCCCAGACCATGTCTCACTTGCTTGGGCTCCCCCCTCTCAACCCAATGGCCCAATCAGAGAGTATTCCTTACTGGGGAGAAGTTTGGAGGAAAAGGGGAGGTTGAGAAGTAATGAAGAAGATACTGATGGAGGGAAAGTAGGTGGAACTAAAGCCAGTGAAAATGTTTCTTTTGTTTCAGTGTCTGATCAGTTTCAAGTTAACCTGAAAAGATATATAGATCATTCTAGCATTGAAGTAGGTTTCAAATTTTAATGAAAATGATATTTCTGTATTATTCAAACATTGTTCATCCATGCAACAGATGCTCTTCAGAGAAACATCCCCACAGCAAGCTGAAACCTTCTCCCACACTGTTACTGGTTTGCGTCCCTGGACCCAGTATGAATTCAGTGTCTGTACTCACAACCCAGCTGGCCAAACCTGCAGCCCCTGGGTAACCGTAACAACCAGACAAGCCCCCCCTCGTGGTCTAGCCCCTCCAACCGTAAGACATATTCAGGGCCGGCCCAGTGAGGTGGTCGTGTCCTGGGCCCCTCCCTCAGAACCTAATGGGGTTCTACAGTCTTACAGGATTCAAAGAAACAACGTCAGCTTTTTGTTCAGTTTTGACCCGACTGTCCTCTCCTACACAGATGAAGACCTGAAGCCTTTTTCAACATATAGGTATTGTTTTCTATTATTCCAACCTTTTTGTATCATTTTAGTAGTTAAACAAAACACTAATAAGACAAACTGCTCCTTTTCTTATAGTTACTCAGTAATAGCCTGCACATCTGAAGGATGTATCACCAGTCCCCTGGCTAACATCACAACGCTTGAGGCCCCACCCGCAACTGTAGAAGCTCCCACAGTGGGAGCCGTAACATCCGATAGCATAAACATCTCTTGGAGTAAACCACTGATGCAGAACGGAGAGGTGACAGAATATGTGTTGAAGCTCAGTAACAAAGAGGCTTATCGTGGGAGAGAGCAACATGTGATGTTGTCAGGTCTGCAGCCACATACATCCTATCAGCTGGTTCTGTTGGCTTGTACCCGAGGTGGTTGCACTGCCAGCATCACAAAGACTGCAGATACTGAAGAGGCTCCTCCAACTGATCTGGACCCCCCGATTCTCAAGGTGTTTTCTTCATCTCAGACTCAGATTTAAAATAATTAATAATTATATGTCATGTTATATGTCATTTTATTCTAAATTACTTTTTATGACAAATTTCGATAATCAAATCAACTTTTTTACCCTTTACAATCAAGAATTTGCAGCTGTTTTCATGTTCTGCTATCTTTACCATATCTTAGCTTTCTGTTCTTTCCTTAAATGTTTTTTAAGTAATTAAATATTAAAAACCATTTCATTTCACTCTTTTCTTTAAAGGTTACTGGCCCAGAGTCAGTGGAGATTAGCTGGAGACCACCGGAGCTCCCTAATGGCATCATCACTGGGTATGAGCTCCGCAGAGATGGTGAAGTTATTTATGTTGGCACAGAGACCCATTACCACGACTTTACCCTTCTGCCAAGCATAGAGTACAGCTATGTTGTCATTGCCAACAACAGCAGAGGCGCTGTGAGCAGTGAAGTCGCCACAGCAAAGACTCACCCATCAGCTCCTTCTGGTGTGGGTCTCCCAGTGCTAACACCCCTGGAGGCAAGCCAGGTACACCATCCATTTACTGAGTCTGTATAAACAACTACATTCAAAAGGTTTCAGCTTTTATGCTGTGCTCTTTATCTCACCAGGTGAGAGTAGAGTGGCAGATACCAGCCCGTCCTAATGGAGACATTGTTGGATACACTGTGTATCTACGAGATCCGGTCCAGCTCAGCGTCCTCACCACTGCGTTCACTCCAGAAGATAGAAGCTTCTCTGACAGACAGACCATTCTGCAGGGGCTGGCTCCTTACCATAGGTCAGACACAGCACATCACTTCAGTGTTGTTCCTGTGGAATCATATCTAGTCATAAAAAAAGAAAAGTTATTGATCTAAATAATTAAATTAGAGCAGGCAATTGTTTGTTTTGTGTAGTCTGGCCTTTTTTGGTCAACAATCCATTATTTATACTCCTTACCTTCTGGGTGTAGAATATGAACTGAGCTGACACGAGTTCTGTGATCTACTCCCACTTCAACTCTCAGAAGGATCATCTTTTCTACTCTTTAGCAACATTTATAAAACCAGTAAAATGCAGTTAATAGAGTGGTCTTAAGTTATTCATTTGTTAAGGCAAAATAACTGCTGTTTTTTTATCTTTTTAACCACCAGCCTTCTCCCATGATAAAGTTCTTTTTCTGAAAAGATCTTTTGGTCTATATCAAAGATGTGTATTTTTACTGTAAAACACCTTTTTTGCTAGTTGTTTAAATTATCACATTATTTAAAGAGGCCCTTCCATTAAAAACTGTTTTTCTGAGGTTTCTGTTGAATATTTTAGCTCCACAGGTGTTCTTACCTTCATAGTGGGTGTGAAAACAGGTCAACAACTTCTCTTTCAGTTTTAATCTCTCAAACTACGCAGGTGGCGAAAGAAACCTCGGGTTTTATCTCCCGAGTCTGAACGGCCTGTATCTGTTTCATCACAACTCCTTTGTTTGTTAGTATTCATCAACTCCCGCAGTTGAAACCACGCCTAGCATGCTGCTGGCTAAAAAGCTGTAGCATAAGACGTAGCAAACAGAAAGACACGACGTCTGACGTTGCCATGTGCAGCGAGGCAGGAAACAGTATTGTTTGCTCTGATAGGCTAGTTTGTTAGCCAATCTGAGTCCAGCAAATTTCGAATAATGAATATGAACGAGCTGCTGACGAAGCAGCCTGACGGAAGGAGCTGAAACAACCCGAATTTTAATGCAGACAGATTGAAAGGTCTGTTAATCAGTGTTTCCTGACGTTTTTAGATATAAAATGTTTCATATTACTGGTTAATACTTAAGAAATAACCACAAAGTCCTGAAATTTGTATGAAATGGCCTCTTTAAAGTCCGGCTTCTGGCTTTGTTAAAATGACACCACACTGTAACAGGAAATAGAGCAGAAGGCCACAAGATTCATGGTAAATGATCCGTTTCTTCCCTCCATCACAACTGGACAAAAAGAATTTATGGTTTAATTTTATATGTATTTTGCCTCTTAAAATGACTTGAATACAAACACCAGTCAGGTCTAATATTTTACGAGTGTTGTGGAGCAATAAATTTATCTTAATGAAAGTTGATAAAATGTTCATATAGGCAGCGAGTTTCAACATAACGTCATTGGAAATGTTTTTGTTTCAGGTTGTTTTCAGCATTTCAGCACTATGCACGTGTTTCAGAGTATCAGCTCCAATAAAAAGACGCTGTTTAGAAGAGAATCAAACATTTGCTTTTTAAAGAATGTTAAAACAAGCCAACTTTATGAGTTTTTCAACTATTTTTAATTACTCTATATTCAAATGTGTTGCAATAACTGAAGAAAATTAAGCAAGTCATTTTGTCATTTCAATCTGTAAAAAAATAAACTTAAGGAGGAATACAATTTAGAAAGCACATCAAAGAAAGCAGCAGAGTTCTATCTCTTGGTAACAAGAAAGATATTGATAAAATGTTTTTAAAAAACCAGATCAGTTACTGCATTATCAGGTTTCATTGTTCTCATTTAAATATGTGAATAACTTTCTGACAAACACAGCAGTATAGACCAAAAATTGTGTATCTTAGATCATGTTTGTATATGATCATGTGCTCATAGTGATGAGGTTCTGATAAAAGAGATTCCTCACACACTCTGATGGCTTTTGTTTCATGCAACTTGTGTCCATCCACACTTTTATCTCTTACCTTCTCACTGTCGTTTATTTATTTATTTTTCTCCTTAAAACATGCAGTAACCTCATTATGCACGTGACAAATTTGAAACATGCTTTAAAATACACAATTCTTTCTTTTAGCTGAATGTTTTGCCCTCTTAGTGCATGTGTTCTCAAAACAGGACTACATAATGTGTTCATTTTTGACATTTTTAAGAATCAAGAGAAATTAAAAGTTAAGAGAAAAACATAAATATAAGAAATGTTAGTAGGGAAGAAGGAAACTGTTGGTGTCAATATTATTATTATTTATTCTTTTAAATATTATTATTAATATATTTGTTTTTCCTGCCACCTGTGTGTGTGTGCGTGTGCGTGTGTGTGTGTGTGTGTGTGTGTGTGTGTGTGTGTGTGTGTGTGTGTGTGTGTAGGTATGAAGTGAGAGTCGAGGCTTGCACGTCGCTGGGTTGCTCGTCTAGCGACTGGTCCTCAGTGCTCACTCTGGAGGCTCCCCCTGCTGGTCAGCCTGCGCCACTGTTAGACCTCCAACCTGACACACACACCAGCCTGCAGACCAGCTTTCTCCTGACCTGGTCCCCTCCAGATCAGCCAAATGGCAGAATCCTGCATTATGAAGTACACCGCAGCAGGATGGACCAGACTGACTCCAATGAAACTGATGCAGCAACAGTTGTTTACAGAAATGTCTCTGCATCTTACAAAGACAGTGAACTCCAACCCTACACTGTGTACCAGTATCAGGTATGAAACTACATGTGTGCATGTGTGAAAGAACATAATTTAATTGAATTGAAATCTGTAATTTTTTCAATGACATTTAAAACAAACTCTAGACAATAAGACATAATATCTGGTTGTTTTAAATATTTTCGATGTTTAACATGTCAAATTTACATGTTCTAATATGTTTTTATAATGACTAGATGGGTTTTCTGGAGAATGTAAACATGAGAAAAATCCTCAACTGTTGGAATTGCAGAAATAGCAAATGTTTTCTGAAGCTTAAAGAAGGATTGAAAGGCCCACATGTTTTATATTCTCTCTCTTATACCAATATAAACTGCTTTCGGTCATCTACATCTAACACAAGAACAGAGGGAAGTGTGTGACTGTGAGCATCTTTTACAACATGTTGCTGTCACATCAGGATAAAGTATTCTTTCATATCGAGACTCGGTCATTGTTTCTGTTACAGTTAATCCTGCTCAAACATCCACTAAGACAGGATTTAAACAACAACCATTATATAAACACCAAGGTGCAAACATAAGTAATCAGACAGGTGTTAAATGGAGCAGTCCATATTTATGTTGTTGTACTTGTGCATTGGTACACTAATTGACAGGTTAGCCCTTTGGAAGCAACAATAACATTAGCATTCCTGTCTGTCAGACCTACAAGCTGAGGCCAGAGAACGGATGTAATTGATTGAGTTTGCCTGATTGTGGTGCCGTCTTTATTTACGAGACTTCTAATTTATGACTTGAGGAGGGAGGGAAGGAGGAGCTTTGGGAGATGACGAGCGGGCAACAGAGCCATTAATCACTGGGCCCTCTGAGCACCCCACTTCCTGATTACCAGCCAGCCAATCGAATTAACTGTTAGCCTCCTTGGT
>SSNP01000308.1:181471-233752 GCA_006937955.1 Pachypanchax playfairii
CGTTGGTCAGCTGGTTAATTAGGAGAAGCTCTAATCAGTAAGAGTTCATAAAATGCATTTACAATAAAAGGAAAAAAAAACATACATGTGCATCACACTTCATGTCACATGTTTCTTCTCACTCTTTTTGGGATGAAATTTGATGACATGACTGGATTATTACCAACAGGTGTGGGCGGTGAATTCAGCTGGTTATTGTGCCAGTCCGTTGGTCAGTGGAAGAACAGGACCTGCCCCACCTGAAGGTGTTGACCCACCGATGTTTGTGCATGTTTCTGCCACCTCAGCGGTAGTGGAGATCCATTCTCCAGCTCAACCCAATGGGATTATTAGTCTCTACAGAGTCTTCTCGCTGGACCACAACAACCACTCCCTGGTAACATCAACACATCTGCTTCTTTTTTCAACCATTCTTATTTTTCCATACTTCTTTTGAACTCCCTACAATTTGATATAACTGAAACACCTCCTGCCTCATGCTTTGTTTTTCCTTTAGCTCTCAGAGGGAACGTCCCTTCGACAGACTCTCCATGGTTTACGTCCTTACACTCAGTACTGGGTGGGGGTTGAGGCTTGCACCTGTTACCAAGTAAGAAAGCTACATGCTGCTCTGGTGTGCTGTTAGCCTCATCAGTTCTTCCAAATGAGGTCAATAAACTCAAGTGAATGTTCAGTTTATATTTGTATGAATAACTTAGACCCAAACTAAGTCTTTCCCAACCCCCAACTTTGGGAACTGCTGTTCTTAACTATATATTGTATTGCTTGTGTTAAAATGTCAGTGTGGCTGTTGTCGCTGTGCATGATACAGTTAAAGCTCTCTGATGTCTCTGTTTTGAATATTTATCAGTGTTGTAGTCGTGGTCCTCTCAGGAAGCTCCACACTCTGCCTGCCCCCCCAGCTGACCAGCCCCCACCTCATCTCATCACACTAACCTCCCGTTCAGTTCAAGTGGAATGGGACGAGCCTTTGTCCCCTAACGGAGTCATCGAGAGGTGAGGAGAAGTTCTTAAAACTGCACATTGCACAAAACACAGACAGAAACTATAATCTGTCTTTATGTCTGTGTTCAGTTGTGAGCTGCATCTCCGGTCGACTTGCCCGCAGCCCCCCCAGCCCATTCCTCTTCCTTGTACTGAGGGACCAACAGAAATCTGTTTCTTTGGCAAACAGCGGAGCTACAATGTTACAGGTTTACCACACATCTTTTAAAATACATGTTGTATCCAGATACAGTAGAATATTTAAGAGACCATTTCACACAAATTTTAGGACTTTGTGGTTATTTCTTAAGTATTAACCAGTAATATGAAACATTTTATATCTAAAAAACGTCAGGAAACACTGATTAACAGACCTTTCAATCTGTCTGCGTTAAGATTCGACTGCAACTCATTAATATTCATTATTCGAATTTGCTGGACTCAGATCAGCTAACAAACTAGCCTATGAGAGCAAGGTATACTGTTTCCTGCCCCGCTGCGCATGGTAACAGCAGCCGTAGTCTCTTCCATTTTGCTACGTCTTATGCTAACAGCTTTTAGCCAGCAGCATGCTCGGTGTGGTTTCAACAGCAGGAGCTGATGAATACTAACGAACAAAGGAGTTGTGATGAAACAGATACAGGCCGTTTGAACTCGGTAGAACTCGGGTTTTTCACCACCTGCATAGTTTGAGAGATTAAAACTGAAAGAGAAGTTGTTGACCTGTTTTCACACCCACTATGAAGGTAAGAACACCTGTGGAGCTAAAATATTCAACAGAAACCTCAGAAAAATGGAATGGCCTCTTTAAAGTTTATTTATTAACTAAGAAACACAAAACAACCTGGACCTGCTGTAAATTCCAATTTTGTGAACATGCAGACACTGAAGCCTACAAGCTTTTACTGGAGTAAAATAACAGATATTTTGTGCTTCTATTACTAAAACTCCTCATGTGTTCAGGTCTCCAGCCTTACTCTGCTTATGAACTGAGGGCTGCCTGCTTCAATAACATGGGCAGCACTGCCTCCAACTGGACTGCTGTTAGCACACTGAGTGAAGGTAACACAGTTACCTCAGATAAACAACTGCAGGAGGCCTTTAAAGAAAAGCTTAAATATCTCTGATCTCTGCTTCTTCTCCTC
Organism: Pachypanchax playfairii; assembly: GCA_006937955.1. Taxonomy (NCBI): domain Eukaryota; kingdom Metazoa; phylum Chordata; class Actinopteri; order Cyprinodontiformes; family Aplocheilidae; genus Pachypanchax; species Pachypanchax playfairii. The sequence continues at coordinate 183,601 of SSNP01000308.1, forward strand.
CCATCAGCCCCACAGTATGTCTCTCCCTTCTTGGTGAACAGTAACCTGACAGTTATTTGGCTCAACTGGACCAGGACTTTCTCTCTCAATGGCTACCTGAAGGAGTTCACAGTGACCGAGAGCCAGCTGAGGGTGTACACTGGTTTCTACAGCTACCTTCATATTCCACGCACCTCACAGAAAAGTGAGAACACATACAACATACACTTATGCAGACAAGCATTATTTTTATTACAACGTTTTAATGTCAGATGACCATATGATGTCAAACTTTGTTTAAGAGGCTCAACAAACAAACATATTATCCTCTGAAAAAGAGCCAGTCCTGAACAGAAAAAAAAGCCAAAGTTCAAATATTTTTGAGAGACTTTCTGATAAATTGTGGCAGTTTTGGTCGAAAGGTTATTTTAAAAGATTAAATATGTGAGTCCTTGCAAATAAACTAAACACAGATGAAGGTTGATTTTGACTTTTTGACAGTAATGTGTATCTGGTTATCTGCTTAAAACAAGGTTTTAAACAAGGTTTAAAATTTAAAGCCAAACAAGACAAATGCTCCCGAGAGGCTTGCTGCAGTCTTCCCCACGTAAAAGAATGGGACATTGTCATGACTAAAAATAAAAATACATCTCAGATATTTTTTAAGTTGTAGATTCTTAATTCAAGTATTTCTTGTTTTGTTTTTTTTTTCTTTTTGCTTCTGCATTTTGAAATATGAACTGTTCTGATATGTTATACTGTCTGTGAAATCTGTCTCTCTGTTGTCTCTTTGACTTTTTTGGTTTTTGTAGCTCTGTCATTTCAGGTGACTTGTACCACAGATAGTGGCATTGCCAGCACTCCCACCATCAGATACAAACCAACCACAGGCCAAGGTTGCACATACTCTCACACTCATTCTTCATTATTATTAAAAAAATCCAGTGGAAATAAGAAAAAAAACTTAATGGAAGTAAAGATACAGCTGAACTGATTTCTTTTTCTGAATGCAGGTCCTCTGGAGCCTGTCGATAGTGATAAACAGGGTGTTAGCATGTCAGCCAGCCCTATTTACTCTGAACTGTGGTTCATCCTGCTGTTCGCCCTGCTGGGTCTCTTTCTCCTCGCCATACTGATGGGCTTAGTGCTACGAAGGTATCTGGTGTAAACAGTTAACATTGTTTGATCTTTTTAATTGTTATGTGTTTCTTTATAGCTAACTGCACCGAAACATACAATCTAACATCTGAAAAACAAGAGAAAAGAAGGAATTCTCTTTTTTTTGTCTCCTTTTGAGAGCCTTGAAAAAGAATCCATCAGCTAGAGAGCGCCCTCCACTGGTCATGTTTCAGAAGACCAGAAAGACTGGAGGAGAGACGTACACGATGAGAAGCAGAGAGAAGGGCAGCGTGGGAAAACAGAAGGTGGTTAAACAGAAAAAAATGATTTACAACAAATTAACAATCAATTTTAAACTTGTCTACTGCTATCAGTTTCTTATTTTAACTATGATTCTGATTCATCATCTTCATCCTTTGTTCTCTACATTGGTTCTGTTCCTCTGTCTTTCTCTCAGAGGTCCTGTCCTGCGCTGTGCTCTAAACATCTCTCCGACTCTATGTTCCTCCTTGCTCACCCCACAGTAAGATTATTTTCTGTATATTTTACTCTCAAACCTTTACATGTTTATCTTACTGTCCCCCTTGCAGTTTGACACTGTAGCAGACTGTGTTGAGATCAGCAACGTTATACTTAAAAGCTACACTGTGTGCACAGAGGTACGGGTTTGTGGATTTTTTTTGTGGGCTGCCCTCTTTTCGCATGTCCTCTCTGTTTGCATCTGCATGCTTTGTGAATGTGCAAATCTCACACCTTTTCATAAAATCAGTGGTTGGCTTGTGATAGTTTCAAAATTCTTTAAGATGTATTTGATATTTTACATTAAATTATAACAAGCTTTTTTGCAGCAAGAATTCAAATATTATATAGAATTTTGATCAGAGCTCAAGCCAAAAGTCATTCCTTGCAGAGTGGTGCCCTCTGCTGGGTTGTTTTAGTGTTAAATAAAAAAAAACAAACGCCAGACTTGAAGAGACAATTTATATTTACCTCAAACCTGTTTCACATCAAGAGAAAATATTTGGGGTTTAGATTGTAGTTCTTTCCAATTCTGGGCAATCCGTGGTGATAGTTAACGTATTTGGATGAACCCATTTTGAACATGTGGTCATTCATACATTAAAACTGTTCCTCACAGGGTCTGACTGACACAAAGATTGTTGGAAGCAGCTCTCACTTCAGCCCCATGTCTGTCCTGCAACCACCCAGTCCAACAGCCCTCAATCAGGCCTACTCCCAGCATTCCCTGCACCGCAGCGTCAGCCAGCTGATTGACAGGAAGTCACTGATGCTGGAGGAAGGATACTGGGACAACCCAATGGGACACGATTCTGGACTGGTAAGGACAGAACTGTTTATTTGTTGTACAGAACAGGGCTGTTTACTGTTATATGGACTCTTTCTTAGGTTTACTTTAAACCTGAAACAGATTTGGGCCATTTAGTGTTATTGAAAATGGAAAATTCCACTGTATCTAAACTTTAATTTGTTGAGAATATAACTGTGTATACAATCACTACATACGGCTTTCAGACATGTCAGTTTTCAGGTAAAAATATTTCTTTAACAGTGACTTTTTAACTTCTTACAAAAATGGCAAAAAATTGTTTGTTTGTTTTAAATAGTGGTGATGACTACTTATTTGTAACTCAATATACAGCTGAAGGTTTTCTATAATCCAAGTAGATTCAAGTAAAAAGCTGGATTTTTTTGTTGTTCTTGAAAAAAATTTTGCTTCCCATCTGAGGATCTTTCTCAGTTAAAACTTCAAAAGCTATATCATGCAAAATCAACTTTTTGGAACTTTTAAACTATATTGTGATACTATTCCTTGTTTTTTTTAAAAATAGAGTGGTTTTTGGCTTAATTCACACATTTCTCAGTAATCCTCCTGCATCCTGGGGTGTTTCTCAATGTCAAGTCGCCTTGCCTACCGAAGCACTGCCTTAGTAGACGAGGTGTTTTGCTTACTAGGACACTGGAACAGACTTAACTCACGTGAGCGCGGCTGCTCGCATAGCAGCGTAACAGCATTCCTTCAGCCATGGAACTAGATAAGTTTATAAAAATAAAATAAAATAAATGTAAAAGCAAGTTAGTACCTTCTAGCTGCAACTAACCATATAAGTGATCTAAAGAAAAAACATTTTAGATATGAGCCAGATAGCAACAATTAGTTAACTTGCATTAAAACTGGAAATTTGCCTTTAAATAGCTCCTGAACCGCCATTTTATGAAAAGGAGGTTTATTCAGACTTTTTTGCCAAACACTACTACATAAACACTCGGTAACTCTAAATCAACCCCAGGTATGAGCTTGTATGTATTTATTTCTGCACTTTCAGCTCTATTAAGTTCCCACCACAACATTTCAGTCTGAACGTTGACTGGACCATTGAAGCATCTTGATTATTGTTTTGTATTGTGTTGTAGATTTGCTGATGTTTGGGGTTATTGTCATATTGCATAACCAAACTTTAGCTGTTGAACAACTGAACTAACATTTGGCTCTTAATGATTCTGTTAGCTCATCAACAGCAGGTTCAGGTCATGTTCTGTGTCCACAGAGTCCAAACACCATGACACAGTTTTATCCCATTAACAGCAAAGATCTGGAGGACATCTTAGGTCAACTGAACTCCTCCTCTTGCTGTCTGGACATCCTGCCCACTGGTTTTCTAAAAAAGGTCTCAAAGACCTTAGAGCCAGATCTGCTACAGATTGTGAACTCGTCTTTAACGACGGGTGTTTTCCCAGAACTGCTGAAAACAGCCGTTATTAAACCTCTACTAAAAAGGGACAATCTAGACAAAACACAGATGATTAACTACAGGCCGATCTCCAATCTTCCGTTCTTGAGTAAAATCATTGAAAAAGCAGTTTATCATCAGCTAAATGACTTTATTAGACAAAACAACTGCTATGATGTCTTCCAGTCAGGTTTTAGACAGCACCACAGCACCGAGACTGCTCTGACCAAAGTTATTAATGATATATGTCTGAACACAGATGGTGGAAAAATGTCGGTGTTGGTTCTACTGGATCTCAGTGCTGCGTTTGATACAGTCGACCACATTATATTACTACAACGACTGGAGAACTGGGTGGGTCTTTCTGGTCCTGTACTAAACTGGTTTAAAACATACTTGGAGAACAGGAAGTATTTTGTGTCAGTAGGTAATTTTACATCTGAGCAGACCAGAATTACTTGTGGAGTTCCCCAGGGTTCCATCCTGGGGCCTCTTCTGTTTAACATCTACATGCTCCCACTGGCCCAGGTCATAAAGAGCAATAATGTTAGTTACCATAGCTACGCCGATGACACACAGCTATATATCACAATGTCACCAGGAGACCGAGGTCCTGTACTGGCTCTCAGTAAATGCGTTGAGGAGATTAATGACTGGATGTGCCTCAACTTCCTTCAGCTGAACAAAAATAAAACTGAGGTGATTGTTTTTGGAGCCAAAGAGAAACGACTGCAGGTCACCACAGAGCTTCAGTCAATACACCTAAAAACCACCAACCAGGCCAGAAATCTGGGTGTAGTGATGGACTCAGACCTAAACTTTGAAAAACACATTAAGGCAATCTCTAAATCAGCCTATTATCACCTGAAGAACATCTCTAGGATAAAAGATTTAATGTCCCAACAAAACCTGGAAAAACTAGTCCATGCATTCATCTTCAGTCGGCTTGATTATTGTAACAGCATCTTTACTGGTCTTCCTAAAAAATCAGTTAAACAGTTGCAGCTCATTCAGAACTCTGCTGCTAGAGTTCTCACTAAAACCAGAAAAGTGGACCACATCAGTCCAGTTCTGAGGTCTTTACACTGGCTGCCTGTCCGTCAGAGGATAGACTTTAAAGTTCTATTGCTGGTCTATAAAGCTCTGAATGGTTTAGGACCAAAATACATCAGTGACCTCCTGACCCAGTATGAACCTACAAGACTCCTCAGGTCTTCTGGATCTGGTCTTTTATCAGTTCCCAGAGTCAGAACCAGACATGGAGAAGCTGCTTTCAGCTTCTATGCTCCACATTCCTGGAACAAACTCCCAGAAAGCCTCAGATCAGCTGAAACACTCAGTTTATTTAAATCAAGGTTAAAGACCCACCTGTTCTCCGCTGCATTTACATAAAGTTTTATTAGAAAGTCCAAATCCACACGGTTGCTTTTAAGCTGTCCTTTGTTCTAATTCTGTTTATTTAAATCATGTTTTCATTCTTTTACTTATGCTTTTGTTTCATGTAAAGCACTTTGAATTGTCCTGTACATGAATTGTGCTATACAAATAAACTTGCCTTGCCTTGCCTTGTTATACAGGAGAGGACATGGTTGACTCAGTTACAGTCCTCAAGCTGCTGATCACCTAGCCAGAAACACAGTCCTTTAGTCTCATAAACTGGTCTGTTTGTGAGGTTGTCCTTAATCCAGGTTATTATGGAGACATCTACCTGTGTCTTCTGGAGTTTTTGACACAATAGCACTGAATTGTGTTAAAGGCACTAGATGAATAAAAAAACAGTGCTGCAGTGCTGCCTGCTTTGTCCAGATGACAGTAGGTTTGTTGAAGCAGGTGTATGATGGCGTCTTCTACTCCAACCCCACAGCGATAAGCAAACTGCAGTGGGAACATGCTTGTCTTTAGTTGGACCAATATGAGTCTCTCCAAGACTTTCATGATGTGTGATGTTAGGACAACAGGCCTGTAGTCATTAGGGGCCAATGGGTGGGATGTCTTTGGTACTGGAACAAGGCAGGATGTTTTCCATTGAACTGGTACCTTCCCCTGGGTGAAGCTGAGGTTGAAGATACGCTGCAGAATCCCACAAAGCTGATCTGCACAATCTGGGGCTAACACAATCGGGACCTGCTGCCTTGTTCCTGTTTAGTCTCTCCAGTTGCTTCTTTACCTGACTGCTAGATACAGACAGGCGGGAGGTGGAGGCAACGGGGACACCAGCTTCTTCTGATGTTGGAGATGATGGAAAAGCACCAGAAACAGCATTTATGACCTAGGTAGAAGGTGAGACAGTTGAGGTGTGACAGGTAAGCTGTGGATGAAGGGAGGCTGGGAGCTCTGTTTGGCTTGCAGCAGGAGAGGAAGATGTTGGGCTTGTTTCTAAACCGAATCTGTTGAAGAACTTGTTCAGTTTATTGGGTCTGTCCAGACTTCCATCTAAGTGATCTTCATCCCTGACCACATCTCTTACATTGTTTTGATAGTGTAATGTTTTTGTGAAGGTGGAGCTCAAATGTGCAAAAGATGAACAACAGACAGAGTTCTCTTTAACCAGTTTATTATGAAGAGTTCTTAGTGGGACACAGGGTAGTCTGCACGCTGAACGCGCAAACACAGATGATGCTGCTTCTGCTGGTGCAGGAGGAGGAGTGCATAGCGTGGACAGGCAGTCCCAAACAGTACACAAAAAGTCCACCGTGCAAGCAGACAGATAAATCTGAGGTGTAATCCAGTGTTAAGTCCAAAACACAATCTGAGGTTACATACCAGATCTGATGAGCAGACAGAACAGTCAGAGGCTAAGACAGAGACATGTCAAAGGCAGGGCCATAAGGCACAAACTGGTGGTCTGAATGTTTTGCATTCAACAACCGTACAAAGTCCAAGTGAAAAACAGGTTTAAATAGTAAGACAGACAGGTGTAAGGAGTGAGTGTGATTAGAAAGGGACAGGTGTCAGTCCTAAACTAAATTACTGAACAAGGGGGAGGGAGTGAGTGTGCAGATACTAACATGATCACAGAAACTAAATAAACAGACCACAACAACAGAGCCTAAACTACAAAACTACTCAAATAAAGACAAAAAGGTGTGGAGAGACACAGACAACCAGGTGACATGGAACAGGACAGCTGGAGCTTGTTCTCCAGCTGTCCTGTTCACCTTCTTGTTGTTTCTGATCTTGATTTTAAGTTCTCTTTGTACACGTCTCAACATGTCCCTGTCTCTCTCCCCGAAAGCTCTTTTTGTTCTTGTTAAGTAGTTCCTTCAGGTTACTGGTGATCCAGGGTTTGTAATTGGGAAAGCACTTCACTGTTCTGGTGGGGATCATGTTGTCGCACAGAAGTTTAAAGACCCACTCCAATCATATTTTGAGCTAACATACGACTATAAAATTTTTACCTAAAATCACAAAAACTGTGCTGTTTCCTATGAAATAGTTTCTCCATACTGACAGTAGCTCATTAGCCTCTGTGTGGGCAGAACCGTTGGTGCTGATGATAACTCCGTCCCTTTTACCCATTGCTGAGAGATCTCTGTTTATGCTAGCGCTATAAGCCCCCCAATCTATTTCATACATCACAAAAATATTCTCTTTCCAATGAGTCACAGTAATTTAAAAGCAGAAATACTCAAAAATGCTATTTTGGACCTAATGTTCTCAAGATACATCCTCTGTTATCAGGAAAATGCCACAAGAACATGCTGACAACACAAAAAACACGTTTTTCATTGAAGTGGGTCTTTAAATAGTCAGTCATACACTCAGTCATAGCAGCATTGATGTCCTCTCCATGTGGCTCACAGAGTGCATCCCAGTCTGTAGCCTCAAAACATCCTCAAAGAATTTCTTCAGCTTCCTGTGATCACCTCCTAACAGTTCTGTTGATCACAGGTTGCCTCTGGACATTGGGTTTGTATACTGAGCAGAGAAAAACAACATTATGATCTGCCTTGCCAAGAGCAGGTCGTGCAAAGGAACTGTATGCAGCCCCCCCCCTGCCCAAACACAAACTACTTAACTTTTGCTTTATTTTCAAATTAGAAATAAATACACAGGCAGACCTTCAATAAGAAAACAAGTTATATCATATATGCAGGACACCTTAAACTAGATTATTAATTAAGCAACAAAGCAGAACAGAACCAGGGCGGGATCAAGACACCAGGACTAAACTTCAGTTAAACCAGACCTAAAACTGATCTGGGATTAAAACAGGACTGAACCAAGACAGAACCAGAATCACAACTAGATGATAATAATACTGAAAATCATAGGCCTGCACTACACTGACAACACCGCTTTATTGTGGCAACATGTGACTGTATCTTCAAGGCTTGAGCTTTGTGAACATAAAAGCCTAAAATATTATAGAATCCTGCCAAATAACTAAATTATTTATATAACTATTTAGCCTAGTTGTGCAAAAAAGCCTGCATGACTTAATAAATATAGAATTAGAAAAATTACAAACCTATAAGATACACTAGTGAACATGTTCTAATGAGTTTTGGCAAACAACTGTGTTTGACTAATGTGTCTTTCTCACCTGGATCTTGTTCCTTCTCTGTTCTGTCCTCATTCTCCATCTCACTCTCTCGTCCTTTCTCTCACTCTCTCGTCCTCTCTCTCTCTCTCTTTTTATTCTAACAATCAAGCCAAACATCAAGAACAGTTGAAATCAGATATTTACATCTACTTCAGATAAAAACACAAAAACACTTTTTTTACTATCAAACATCAAATTAGACCAAATGTTTATTTTTTTAGATTAATAAGTATAAAAAATTATATTTGTTAAATTTAAAAATAAAGAGAATCTTATTATATTTTAATTTCAAATTGCACCTAAATTGTATTGAAAATTTAGTCACACTTGTGGAGGTCTACAATTATTCTCCTGGCATTTTGGTTGAGTTCTCTTGATTCTCTCATGTCAAAGAAAGACGTGTGTCTCTGTGTTATGGAAGTGCTTTAATATGAAACCACAGGTGTGTCACCAGTAATCTGAAGCTTCTTAAACTTAGAGTGGAAAATACGTGACAACTCTCTCTCTTTATTCTGAAATTTAACTAATTCAAAAGATGTGTCAATATTTATTTATCTAAAACAAAAAGTTTACTCTAAATGGATATAATAATAAAAAACTTTTTTTTTTTCCTGAAGTGAATGTAAATATCTGGTTACAACTGTCAATCTGCTCTATCGAAATTTCTCAGTTTTTTCTTTGAAAGAAGCCACTATGTCCATTGTTGTACATCAGTATATAACTGAAATTGATTTAGAGAGTGTATTATTTAGCCATGGGGGCTTAGCAGCTGAAAATATGAAATAAACACACAGGTAAGCTAAAAAACAGCATTGTTGTTCTGCTATTCATTTAGTTATTTGTTGATTAGCCATGACAGAGTGAGCAAAGATATGAAGAGCAAAACACATAATGGCTGTAGGACCCAATCTACCTGGTCAACGTGGGCCGCGTACTTCGTCGACCGGGTAGACCCGATGTTAACGGCTGTGAATTGGGACGGGTCTAGCCTTCAGATGAACTCCCGCAAATGTGCTGTCAACTACGACTCTGGCCTGAACAGAAGTTAGAACTGCTTAAAATATGTTTGAAGAAACGGTCGTTAGTTGGTTAATCCCACAATAAATATGTATACTGTTATTTAATTTTTGTTTTGTATAAGGATCTTCTGCCTTCTGTATTTTTATTATTTCATGTTTACCTTGAATATTTGTTCGTAGATTAATGTAGCAAGTTTATATATGTTTAACAAAAAGTTGTAAGTATAGGTGTTAAAGTGAATTTTTGACAATTTGGATTTTACACATTTATTTTTGATAATGTACAACTTTTTCTTCTTTTTGGTCTGAATGGGGGTCCATGCCACAGCAGCCGAACACTTTACACCAGTAAAGAGGTGATCCATCTCAGCCCTGAGCTTTCTAAAAGCTGCTGTCTTTAATTTTGGCCCAAAAAGATATAAAACTCTGTTGCAATAAAAAAAAAATTAACAGAGCGCCGTACGGGACCTGTCATACGAGCCGAGACCGCAATACAAGCACTTTTACTGTAACATTTCAGACTAAAATAACTTTAGAATATTTCATATAAATGACCAAGGTCCTAAATCTAACAGTTTTAAGCTTGTAAGTCCAATCATCTCCAGGTGCAGCTCTCACTTTACTGTCCGCCATTGCTCATAAAAAAAATCTCCCGTTTGACCTGCAATGCATGTTGGGATATGTCGGCCAGTGAAGGATACACCGGACCCAGCCTTCAAATCATGGAAAAAAAGGCTGGATTCGTCAGCTGCATTCGAAGGAGTGGAGTCTTTGAATTGGGACAGGCCTAGTCGCGGCGCTGTGACGTAACCAGTTGACGAATCCGGCCTTCGAAGTATGCAGACCCTGAATTTGGACACAACCTATGTGTCAAGTGAGCAGCGTAATGTCAATCTTTGTGGTACATCGTCATATTTACATTATTTGTACAGTATGAGTGATCTTCTTTGGTACCTGGTCAAACTTCAGCTCTCCTCCTCTGCTGCACTTTTAACAGCAGCATGACGCATGCTGCTGAGTCGTATCGGTCAGCTCGTACCTAAATTGGGGGGGTCGCATTTTTGTGCTATGTGCTTTGAATATTGTGTGTAGTTTTTGTTTTATGCAGTCGTCAGTCAGGAATCTAACTATGAAAAATATGACACTCCAAAAAACCCAGGGCTTCTGAAAAAATAACCTGGTCTTAATCCCTATAAGCCAAACCCCCCCTCCCGCTCCACCGATACTATGGGCCCCCTTAGGTAGTTGGTGGCCCCATGCAGGCTGCGTACCTTGCGTATGGACAGCGGTGGCACTGACTGTATGCATCCCTGATATTTGCATAGAACAAGTCCAGTGTTTTGTTTTCTCTGGTGGAGCAGCTGACAAACTGTTGAAATGTTGGCAGTGTAGAAGAGAGAGAAGCGAGATTAAAATCTCCAGATATTGCCACAAATGCATTTGCGTGTTGTGTTTTTAGTTAAGCAACAATTGAGCCAATGACATCACATTCAGAGTTGCATTAGCTAATGGTGGAATTAAACGGCTACTAAAATAACACTGATGAACTCCCTTGGTAGGTAATATGGACAAAAACCAACAGCCAAGAGTTCAGTATGTGAATTACATTGATAATATTTTACAACAAGTCCAGGATGACACCATCTTTTTTTTAAAGACAGCAATCCCACCTCCTTTTCTTTTGCCGCTCCTCTTCAAATCTCTGTCTGTCGTATTGTTTGAAAGCCAGGCAGAAACACTGTCTAGGATATGCTCCTTTAGCCATGTCTCAGTAAAACACATGATGATGCATTCCTGATACTCTGGCTGGGTCTTCAACAGAGTTTCAAGTTCGTCGATCTTGTTAGCAAGAGATCTCACATTTGTCAATATGACTGATGAAAGTGAAGGTTTAAATTTCCTCTTTCTCTCTCTTCACTTTGCTCCTGCTCTGCATCCATGTCTTCTTCTTTTTAATTCAACAAATCTCATTTCTATAGTTATACATCATGACATGTGGTTAAAAAGTGACAAATTAAGCAAAAATCCTTCAATCAGCACAGAACCCAAATCAGAATAAAAAGTAATTCAAAAGAATAATATTTACAGAAGAAAAACAAGTAACAAATACTAAAAAAAAATACAAAAACTGCTTGTAATATCACAGAGCTACTCACCATGTGTAGCGCTATTCAAATAGGCAAATAGTTGAAAGTTTCAAACAAAGTTTAATTGCTTTTGCTGCTTGTTCCATCAAATAGACACACCTTTTTAGAAGCATTATTTTGTAAATCTGTGCCTTTTTTGTGGCTTATTCACGTCCCAGCTTTTCATTTTACAAGTCAAAATGTTCACTGTGTAAAAAAGCCAAGCTGCTGTTGTTGTGTGCTGCTTTATTCACTACAGGAGCTTCTCTTTTTTTTCAGTATGTAGAAGATGATGAGTTTGTGGATGCCATCAAGGCCTTAAGTTCGGTGAAAGAAGAGCATGCAACATTCACTGACACTCATCTTTAGAAGAAGTTTTCTACACCTGTCAGATATCGCAGTCACTGTGGAGATCAGGTCCCAGACGTTTGGCTGCTGGATTCGTGTTAGTAGGGTAACTTGTGGACACAGCTGGCCGTGATTGTGAAGCCTGTGACTGTTCGTTGCAGAATGAATCTCACAGTTCTGTGAAGGTTACTGTTGGATTAGAATTAAATCTGTGTTTGCCAACTGTATTAATGTAGTTATTTTTAGAAGTGAATAATCTCACTGTTTTTAGGCAGAGTTTTAACAAACTAGTCCAGAATGTGTTCACGTTACTCACTTTTTCATCGAACAGCAACTGTGCCTAGTACATGTATATGTTAATAGCTGCAGTGGCTCTTTAAATCTAAAAGACACATGGCCTTCATAGTATTCTAACTGGAATAACATGCCAATTGTTTATATTTTAAATGTGGCTGGGATTTACAGTTGTGCAGTTTGATTGTTGTGTTTGTGATGTAACTTGAAGGCCTTAAGATTTTGGCTCACTGACATAGTGGATTTACTGTTTACAGCAATTTAAATTTAAAAAAGGCTGATAGTGACATTGATGTTTTTCACTATTGTGAGGTTTGTTACAGACTGTGTTTATGTTTGTTTGGGTTTTTCTGTGGTTTACAGTGACTCATGTTGTTAAACTGTTAATTTTCTTTAGGAAAAATAACAAAAACCATGTTTAGTTTTTCAGCACCGATAAATAAACATTGACTTCATTTAGATTCTGCAAACTGGTCCAAGAAACACTATGAGAGATTCTGGCTGTGTACATTTGATGGGTTTTATTTTATTTTATTTTATTTTATTTTATTTTATTTTATTTTATTTTATTTTATTTTATTTTATTTTATTTTATTTTATTTTATTTTATTTTATTTTATTTTATTCAAGACTGTTGTATCTGAAAAGCTTTTTTTTACTCTGTTGGTTTTATTTATGATTGTATTCCAATTTCTTATGTATAGACAGATTAATGCTTGTGTATTTGCTGGGAGATTATTACAGTGTATCACAAACATTATTTTCTTGTGATTTTACATGTTGGAATTATGAAGATGTAAAAGTTCTAAACACAAACAACCTTGTTCTGTCTTTTGTTCTTTCTTGTTTTGAACAAGATTCATTAAATCCTGATTTCCCTGTCTGGGTTTAAGAAAGAGCAGGTGCAAGAGTCTACTGTGACCTGAAGTTTCATTATTTTAGATCAAGAAGTCAAAATCTGTGTATCATGGTACATTTTTAAGAGAAGAAAGCTATATTGACAAGGAAAAATAAATAAATACTCAAAACAAATTTGTAAATGTTTGCTTCACAATTAAATTAATATTGTACTTTTATATTAACTTTCATTCAAATTTTGAAATATGTTTTTGAAATCTTAGTAATTTGCTCAAACACATGATGAACACACATCAGTACATTCTATCACATTCATTGTTCATCATAATCATAATATTTTTCACACAAACTCATGTTTTCTTAAATCTTCAGAAGTTCTTGTTTCTGCTGAGTTTGTTCAACACAGATGCAACAACAGCACCTAAAGCCACACATGCACACAGTGTCTGCATTGAAACTATGCAGCCGTAATTTCGTTTTGCTCCTGCGTCCCTTAAGGGGACATCGAGGCAAGTTTGAAATTAACAAACTGGCAGTAACAAGCATGCCCTCGCTCAAGGACGCCAGTCTGACAAGGGCATTCGGAAAGCATTCACAGCCACATTCACAGCTACTGTCAGCCACAGAGGGAGGGCGAGGCTGTGAAAAGAGAGAGTGTGGAGTGATTGTAAGGGACAGTATGGCCGTGAGACACACACACAGCAGCTTTTATTAAACTCATAAATCACAATGACGACAGACGCCATCTCGGAGAGGAGACCGTCTGAACAGGAAGGTTAGTGAAATGAAAATGTGGAGAAGACAACACACGCTGTCATGGTTCTGGGGTGTTGTGATTTCATTGGTCTTTTTCTAGTTTGGACTTTTTCTGCTCACTGTTTACAGTGATTTTCATCATTTTACCAGATCTCTTGCTGATTAGCTGATTGTGGAGGTGGGGAAGGATGAATAGGAGTTCAGATAAATGTGGGAGATGAAAGATGGTGATTCCAGCTGCACTCAAACAATGTGTGAATCTTCACTGAAAGAAAGTGGTTTCATTCACAGGGATTAATCAGTAGTAGTAGATCCAGAGAAAAAGACACAACAAAGTTATTTAGAGTTAACTCACAAAATATAAACACATGATGAGCTGAGGCAGAGACTCTCACCAGAGGGACGTCGATGATTTGGCATCAAGTTGTAGCACATCCTATTGATATACTGCTGTGTGATGAAAGTCATCAAGTCAGAGAAAAGTCATCGGTTAGACGGACACTATTCTGTTGCACCTGTAGGGGGCGGACATGAGCAAGCAGGTGCTTGTTACTGCTTGTTAATGATCTTACAGCATCATCTGATGCTCATCAGCATCAAGAGTGTTAACTAAAGTCAGCAGGTCAGATGTGCTGCACTCTTCTCTTAATGAGCCAATATCAATCAAATCAAATCAAAAATACTTTATTAATCCCCAAAGGGAAATTCAAGTGTTGTTGTAGCTCAGTTCTTTTTCAGGGAGCCATAGAGAGTTCTAGCTGTGGACAGGAAGGATCTCCTGTAGAGGGTTCTAGCTGTGGACAGGAAGGATCTCCTGTAGAGGGTTCTAGCTGTGGACAGGAAGGATCTCCTGTAGAGGGTTCTAGCTGTGGACAGGAAGGATCTCCTGTAGAGGGTTCTAGGTGTGGACAGGAAGGATCTCCTGTAGAGGGTTCTAGCTGTGAGGGTTCTAGGTGTGGACAGGAAGGATCTCCTGTAGAGGGTTCTAGCTGTGAGAGTTCTAGCTGTGGACAGGAAGGATCTCCTGTAGAGGGTTCTAGCTGTGGACAGGAAGGATCTCCTGTAGTGGTCTGTGCTGCAGCGGATTATGAAGAATCTTCTGACTGAAGACACTCTGTTGTTGAGTTACTGTGTTCTGAAGAGGATGATGAGGGTTTCCCATCATGTTCTTCATCCTCCTTTGGACAATCAACTCAAGAGACTCCAGTTCAGTCTCCAGGACAGAATCAGTCCTCCTTATCCATCTGTTCAGCCTCTTCATGTCACTTGCTCTGATACTGCTTCCCCATCAGGTGACTGCAGATTTGAGCAGCTGACAAACTCCTCTTCTTTTGCAGCTCCTCTTCAAATCTCTGTCTGCTCATATTGTTTGAAAGCCAGACAGAGACACGCTGGAGTCCTTTAGCCATGTCTCAGTAAAACACATGCTGCTGCATTCCTGATACTCTGGCTGGGTCTTCAGCAGAGCTTCAAGTTCATCCATTTTGTTAGCAAAGAGATCTCACATTTGTCAATAATAATAATTTGTCAATAGTCTAGTTTTTTTAGTTCTTCCCGTGATTGTTTGTTGTCATTGCTGTCCTGTTACTCTTTTTACTGCTCAATTGCTTTTCCTGCCTGAAATAGGCTTTCTTAACTGTTCAAAACAAAAAAGTGCATGTCTGCAGCAGGATATTCAAAGAAACAATGTGTTGAAAAGTCAGCTGTAACTCCACATTCATTTTTATTTTCTTTTTTTCTGAGTCCAAGTTAAAAAAGTTACAAACTGTAATAAACTAATAGTTTGCTTATATGTCCTCTTCTTAAAATGAAATCCTAAAACACTTATCTTCATCCCGTCAGCCTGGTGTCCAGACCGGTGATTTCTTTTGGAAGCTTGACTGCTTGGGACAAGGGATCCAGCTAAATGGACATGTTCAGTGATAGGTGATTAAGTGGAGAAACATCCTTCACACCTTCTGCTGGGAACTATGTTCCCAAAACATTCATTGTGAATCTAAAGCCCACTTTCATCTCTATGATTAATGTAATTCGGCTTTGTGTTGTATTGGGCAACTTTAAATGAAAGACCTAATTATTTAAGTCAACACCCTCAGAAATAGAGGTACGAGACAAGAACATTTTTGTACCTATAGGTAAATTGTTTTAAATTGTTCCCTCAAAAGTACAATATTGGTCTTTAAAAGGTCAGAAACGCCCCTTAGTGTCAGGTTCTGGGGTTTTGTTTGTTTCGTTCCATGTGGTAGCTTTTGGTTTTCTGTAGTTATGTTTCTTTTACTGTCAGGATCTCTGCTGCTGGTGGGTGGTGTGTGGTTCTTTGCACTAATTGTCTTTACAGGGCGTGGCAGCAGTAATCAGTGGCTGCAGGTGTGGCTCATTTACCCAGCTCAGGAGAGCTGGGTATTTAGGCTGAGGAGGAACCACAGACGGATGCCAGTTTGTTACACTTCTCCCTGTGGTAACAGAGTGGCCAGAGATATTTCTGACAGTGTTTTTATGTTAGTCGTCAACTAACCTGCCTTCTCTTCCCTTCTCTCAGTCCAGTGTACTGGAGCGTTCCTCCAGCTTTGAGTGCCTCTGCGTGGTCATCAACCCGCCGGAAAGAGGACTCATCTCCTACGGGTTCCTGCAGTCGTGAGCTCCACGACTCACTCTCTCTCCCTGGCTCCATGTCTGTCTCTGGTCCCCTCTGGATCCACACCTGCCCGGTACAGCGCGCTGCTGTCACCCCTGCCACAACCTCTCCTGTGGATACAGCAACACGCCCCGGATCTCTCCTCAGTCTCATCTCCTGGATCACCACCACCGCTGCAGTGCCTACGGATCCCTCCTCACGCAGCTACAGCCTCAGCTTCACCGTGAGTTCATAAGCACATTCCCCGCACACTGCAGCTGGTCGTATCTATACAGCACGAACTGGTCTCTAACCTGTTTCTCCTCTGCTGCCAGGATCGAGCCTGTGCCCTGCCTCAGTTCCAGTCCTGTGTTTCTCATCGTGCACATTTCATTATCTTGTACTGTTGTCTCGTGCACTGTTAATATTAAACTCACTGTCACTGAGTTCTGTCTCCCGTGTGTGTTTGGAGTTGGGTCGCTCTTGGAGTTCAAAACAAACCCCGTAAAATCATGACACTTAGAGCGTTCAAATTGATATAAAGTACAAATTTGTACCATTTCAACTGCACCTACAACCCTGGCCAAGGCTGGTTAATCTCCGTTTCATCCATCATTTTCAATATTATGGTTTACATGTTGGTTTAAGACCATTTTCAATATTATAATATGTTTCTGAATGTTGGTTTTCGGGTTCAAAATGTGGTGTAATTTTACTATTTTAGTGGAACAACTTCCTAAGGTACGAAAATGGACCTGGACTACAGGGTACACCCCCAGCAACAGGAATTTGTACCCTTCTTGTCGCTGGGGGTGTACCCTGTAGTCCAGGTCCATTTTTGTACCTTATAAGGTTGTTCCACTAAAACAGTAAAATTATGCCACGTTTTGAAGTCTAAAACCAACATGTAAACCATAATATTGAAAATGATGGATGAAACTTAATGAAATGGAGATTAACCAGCCTTGGCCGGGGTTGCCCTAAGTTGGCCACTGTTGTCCCGTTGCCTGTCCTGTCTACCACCCACATTTGACCCACTCCAGTTCACATACAGGGCGAACAGATCAACAGAAGATGCCATCTGCACTGTACTCCACACCACCTGGATCTACAGGGACACTATTCCAGACTGCTATTTGTGGACTTCCGCTCTGCCCCTAATACTATACTCCTGGACAGACTGACAGAAAGACTGATGGATATAGGACCCCCAGCCTCCACCTGCTACTGGATCAGAAACGTCCTCTCCAACCATGTTCAGAGAGTCAGAGTTGGACCGCATCTCTCATCAGCCCTCTGCCTCAACATCAGCTCTCCACAGGGCTGGGTCCTCTGCTCTACACTCTCTACACACATGACTGTGTATCTCCCTATATCATTGTCCAAACGGTAGAAAAAGGAGTTTGAGGCAGACATAACGTTTTGCTCCATAATTTCAACAAAGTTGTTCTATCAAATGTTGTAGAAAAAATATTTACCAAGACTTGAAGTTAGTTGAATAGAAACAGGTTAAATATAATGTTATGCATGAAATGAAAGTGACCATACAAATGCATGTTTCTTTATCTGTGGATGGATCAGACCCCTAGCTGTTCAACAAGGACAAATTATGGTATGTTGATGGAATGTTAAGGAGTTAGTTCAACAATTCAGCAGACCAGACCAGTATGGTGGTCAACTTCTTTAAAAAAAGGAGCCCAGAAGGTATGTTCCAACAACAGGGTTCGCACATGCCTCAGCCTCTCTTGGAAGGTCTGTGCTCTGGTTCTGGAGAGTCTGTCTGACCAATCATCAAACATCAGATTCAGGGGGAGCAATGAGGTCTTTGTCTTGGTCACAGAACACTGAACCAGATCTTTACTCCCTCAAGGATATTTGAAGGTAAATGGGAGTTTGCACATGTGTTTTGTTGACTTGGAGAGGGCTTAAGACCTTATGGTGTTCTGTAGGTGGTACTTTACTTTTTCCAGATCCCTACTAAGGGCCATTCAGTCCACATGACACCAGATAGAGTGTTTGGTTTGCATTGCCTGTAATAAATCAGACCTTTTCCCGTAATTGCTGACTTCCACCAGGACTCCCGTCAGTTACAGACATCAGTCTCCCACTGAAATCTGACACTGATGGATGGAATTTATAGGCACAACCAAGGAGCAGAGAAAATCTGAATCAGGGGTTGTAGATTGTGTCCCTGTTTTCTTGCAGATAATGTGCTCCTTTTGATCCCATTGAATGAACCTTCAGCAGGTCCTAGAATGAAGCTTTGTATTTACAACTCTGCCATGATGGTCAGCTGGAAAAGGATGGATCCTACAACTCCAAGTTTGGAACAAGTACCTGTCCTATGGAGGAGTTCAAGCATCTCAGGGTCCTGTTCATGAGTGAGGTTAGAACAGGGCATGAGACTGGTAGATGGATCAGTAGAGCATCTGTTGTGATGCCACGCTGTAACAATTCATCATCATGAACTGTGAATTTACCTGCCAGTCTACGCTCAAACTCACATCTATGACCAAAATAATGAGATCATGAATACCAACAGTTGAATGAGCTTCTGCCACCGAGTAACTGGACTCACCCTGAAGCTCGGCCAGTCCAAAGAAGTCTGGATCCCTATATGTGTTTCCTTTACTGAACTTTCAAATAATAAATACTTGTGTATTTTTTATATAGATGCAAATTGAAGATAAAAGTAAACATTGATTACTAATTAAATTTAACAAAGAATAGTTTAAAACTGATTTATTTTCAGCACAGCAAACAGGAATTTACATCTGAGAGGAAAATTAAACAACATACATGTGAGTCATTTGTTTACTTCTTATAGATTATATAGACATTAATGTAAAAGACTCTGAAATTCTCTGACAAAAATCAATCTGCAGCCTGTTTTTCACTTTAACTCTGTGACCTGTTCTGAGTCTCAGCTGTTTTACTAACATTCTCTGCTAAGTGGAACGACGGCAGTGAGGAAGGTACAAAAAACTAAACACACAGAACAAGACGTCACTCTTAGTGCTGCTGAGAGTTTCCAGGAGTATCTGTAGATTAAACCTCTTTTTAAAAGAAGAATGAAACAGTTCAAAGACTTTATTAACCAATAAGTTGTTGTGAGTGCAGTTTAGAGGTTATCAGAGTCCATCAAGGCAGTTAAAGGCCATTTTTGAGAAAGTTCAAGAAACACAAATATTTTCCCATCATTTATTTTATTTTTGCATACATATCCATACCTGCATAAATACTGAAACCAAACTGCACTTTTTAAGACTGTGTTCAAACCCTGTATAATGTAATGACAGCTGGAGGATGTAACATTAAACAGGCTGCAGACACAAATGACAAAATACACCTTAAACTGTATATTTTGTAATATAAAATAAACACCACAAGTTACTGTAATATTAGTCTTAATAGTGCAAGACAAATGCATTTAGGTCCAATACATGATTACACTGACAACATATGAACATATTTATATAAACACAACATCACTCACATCAGAGCATCCTCAGTAGGATTTTGTCGAGTGTATTAGTGAAGGATGATACACGGCTGTTGGACTGGGTAAATTCTGACTTATTATGTTCAGATTTGGTTTCTAGGTTTAGTTAAACAGTAAAGTGTCGTACACTCAGGACGGTTTAAAATTCAATCTAAATCAGCCTGCTGTAAATCTGTTATCAAAGAATTCCTTTGATGTACCTACACAGCGATTCTCCCATTTTCACAATCTTTTGGTCACAGTACTTTTCAGGTAAAACAGAACAACAGTTAAATAAGGCACTGCAACAGCAAACCAACATAAGACAACACCAGCTTTAAATGGACTAAAGTGAAGTAGTGTCTGTGTCCTTTCTCCTACTAAATAAAAAGGATTCTTAGTGCGACTCGGGGTTGTGGGGAGGGATCTGGACCAAGTCTGGGTCAGGACATAATCAGTTATATTTCATAGCACAAATATGAGCATTAACAAGCAGAATTAAAAAAAAAACTTTTGTCACTGTTAGTGTAAATGTGATATCTAATGCCATTAGTGATCTGCTTTAAAACACTTTTAAAGTATATTTCTAGTATCTCCGTACAATATATCAAAAATCTATCAATATGACTAAAATCAATATTACAAAAGAATCCAAGTAACTCAGACTTGACATTGTGGGTTTATTACAAGTGATCTCACAATATCCAACAAGTGCTGCAACTGTAAATTCTTCTAAAATTGTGCAACCCTAATATTTATTGAGAGCACACTGATGATGCCGGAGGCCAAATTTCACACAGACATTTTGTTCTAATAGTGTCGAACGGAGGGTTTAAAAAGGACTGGATTCCTTCTACAGGATGTTCAACTTGTGAACATATTTTAAAAACAAGGAGCGTGTTTGCAGCTGCAGCCGTCACTCACACTTTTCTGCTATGAAACGAGGCTGTTGGACTGGAACTAACAGGTTCTAGGTAACGAAGTGTCCTAGGCCTTCAGGCGAACATACATTGTTTGTGTCTATATATATATATATATATATATATGTGTGTATGTGTGTATGTATAGTATATAAACCTTCATGTGGAAACACAGTCTAAGTTTCTATGCTGCACATTAAATCTACAGCTGCATAGCGACGAGCAGCGATAGAATGAACAGAGTAAGTTTCATTGCATTCCCGACCTACAAAAAATAATGAACTGCTGCCTGTCGGAGCCTCATCTTCAATATAAAAATAACCTCATTTCTCTGGTTTCAGTAAAGTGTTCTGGGATTCGCTAGCTGCCAACAGTCTGGCTAATGTGACATGTTCCAGGTCCATTAATGTGAATTTCAACTGCACAACAAACTGTCGTGAGCCGAGTCTGTGAACGCTGTCTGATCATTCTATTGATGTAGAGGTAGTAATAAAAGGATCTATCAAGTTGATAAAAAAACATGTTTGTTTTTTTAGAATAACAGGATAAACTTCCAGATTTTAATAGAAATTATTCTTCAATCTAAATGTTTTATTTCAATTCAGATCATCTTGATTTTTTCATCATGTATTCATCCTAACAAGACACACCTTTGTAAACCTGATTAAAACAAACTCCTGCTTGTTCCCATGGTAACTGGTTGCTCCTTTGGATATTGAGTGAGCAACACTGGACAAGAAAACCCTTTGAGAAGTTTGGCTGAAACTTAAAAGTGCAAAACACAAGATGCAGATTGAGAGAGAATAAGTTCCAGTTATAAACTCAAATATATGGAGATGAGATGTTAAACTGTTAGTGTTGAGACCTTCGAACTCCTTCATGTCGCTTTTCTAACATATGAATCAAGTTGCCTGCAGTCTTCATCTCCTGCAGCGACACGGTTTCAGCTCTCACAGGCTGCTGTCATGGCTGGAAGGCTCGGTCACCAGCTTCCTGTTTCGTGGGGAAGTGGAGGCTGCCAGTTTGGTTGGGGAAGGTGAAGCATTTGCAGATGAGTCACTGCCTCCACCATCAGATCCAGAGGGGACAGAAGAGAGATGTGGAACTGGAGGAGCCCTCTTCCTCCCCAGAAACCCTCCTTCTAGTACTCCCTTCTTCTTTATGCCTCCATCAGCCTTCACCCCATCCCCCCCCGATGTAACACCGTCTCCGTCCTCTGAGTGAGGGTGCGCCTTTCGCCTCACGTCCCCTCCTCCTGGAACAGGGCTGCCTGGAGGCTGCAGAGGTGATTCTAGACTCACTTCTGCTTTCGCCACAGAGACGCTGCCAGCAGTGATGTTACAGCGAGAAGCCCAGAGCTCCATGATGGAGCTTTTCCTCTCACCATCCTCAGGCCCAAAGTCACAAAGGGAACGGCGAGCATCGGGAGTTTGGTTTGATGTCTGACCTGTGTTATCCAGAACTCCTCGGTTCAGGCTGAAGATCTGGAAATCTCTGTGGAAACATACTGGATCAGTCAGAGGTCTAAGAAACAGAAAACACCACCAGCTGACGAGTTCTTCACAGAATAAATATGAACATTGGATTCAGCAGATTGTAGGAGGACAATGATCCCTCTGTCTTCATTAACTCAGTTAGTTGTTTCATTAATGATGCTTTGGTTTAACATTTTAACTTCACATCTGAAGAGTCTGATAAATGTTACTTCACCTGCAGCTGTTGAAAGATTCGGTTCTGCGAGCGCGGGCCAGCAGGGGGCTCTCTCTATAGGGTCGAACAGCTCCGTAGGTGGGTTGGCTCTCAGGGATGGGCTCCTGTGTTTGTAACTGCAGACTGAGGGAGAGAGACGGAGAAGGTTCAGACTTCAGACAGAATGGTTGGGCTGGTCTTCTTTAAGTGCATGTTTCTAACCTCGAGCAGGACTCTCGAAGGCGTGTGTGGTGCAGCACAGAGGGGGCGGGGCTAATGTTTGGTGTTACACAGCGAGAAGTGCTCAAGTCACATTGGTCCAACAGCTGTATAAGCTCCTCCTCTGTTGGCCCACCGACATCTATCAAACAAAAACAACAGCCTCAAAACACAATTAAAGCTTCTGTTCATTTATTTCTCTCAGCTTCTCCTGCCAGTGATCTTTACCCTCCTTCTTCCGTTCTTCTCCTTTGTTTGCCGTGTCCATCGCCGTGGTGAGGTCCCACATTTGAATGCTGCCATTGCCGTGACCCGTGAACAAATAACGGCGTGGTCGGGATCCCATCCGACTGGAACCCTCACACTCCCGAACCATGAAGCAAGAGATGGTGGTTCCATCCACTGACTGCACCTCACAGATTCTAATAAACAAAAACAGATGAAACACAATGGATGTAAATACAGCAGCATCCTCATGACGAGCTGACAGGTGGACGATGGTGGACGATGAAGGACAATGTGGACGATGAAGGACGCCGTACCTTTTTCCAGTTGAAGAGAGCCTCACAAACAGTTTGTTGGTGATGGGGATGACTTTCTGGATGAAAACCTGTTGATCATCTCGTTCTCCAAACGGGCCTGACAACAGAAATCAATACACTTTTTTTAGACCGAAACCCCACCCCAGCCCAATAAGCACCTTTCACTCATCCAGATCTGGATTTTCTTCTGACAACTCACCGATATCATTTCCAGAGCAGTAGCTTCCGTGGCTCTCCGTCTCCTCCAGGGACAGAATCTTAAAGGAAGCCAGAGGGGTGGAGCCTGGCTGCGTGGAGATCATCCCTCTGAAGCGTGTTACAGTCCACGTTCGAACATGGTTGTTGTCTGCACACACTAACACACAAAAACAAATGTAGATTTGTGATTTAATCCTGAGCAGCAGGTGATTGTTAGATTCTGTTGGCATGAATCCCCCCCCCCTCACCTGATACTAGATGCTTCTCAGACAACATAATCTTTGTTACTGGGCTTCGGTGCACAGTGAACGTCTGAAAGAGCTGCGGACCCGATCCCACTGTCTCTGGGTGTTGGACGATCACTCTCACTGCACCGCTGCTGGTTCCGTAAGCTATTTCTATCCAGTTCCCGCTCACACCTGAGCGCAGAGACAAAACACACACACACACACACACCCACAATCCTGTCAGATTCACTAGAACAGTGTTTATAAAATGATACTTTCTTAAACTGTTTGTTTTACTAAGACAGCCAATAAACTGCTGAGTCATCCTGAGTGTAGCTGCAGACGTACCTCCATCAGACCCAGATGGGTGATGATGGTTCAGGAAAGGAGTACAAATACATACCAGGTTAGAAATGTTTTGTTTCGGTGTTAACTGGAGTACTTACTGGTTTTAGGTGTGAGGTACACAGACAGAGCCGTGATGGCGTCGTTTGAGGGGTCGTGATAAAGCTCAGTCACTAAAAGATCGTTGTCCTTCATCCTCAGTGGGAACTTTTGCATGTCTGAAGCAAAAATATTGAGATTCTATTATATTTATGAACTCAGACCCAGTCTGATACAGTTTGTTATTAGAACACACTCATGATGGTTTCAAGAAGCTGCTGCATCATTTCCTCGTGTTTAACAAGACTTCTAACAAACTTTATAGTAAACACAGTAATGGTTACATTGTGTGTGTGTGTGTGTGTGTGTGGGTTTGTATTTCTGACCTCCTGGGGACCCGTTTCCTGACTTTTACTATCTTTCTGGGGTCCGAGGGTTCTTGTGGGGACCGAAGCCTGGTCCCCATGAGGGGGACTCCCCTTTTTAGGGTTAGGGGTTAGGTTTATAGGTATGGTGTGAATAGAGTTTTAGTTAGTCTTAGGGTTAGTTATAGATCAGTAATGGTTAAGGTTAGTAAAAGGGTTTGGGTTAGGTATAAATCTAGTTACTAAAATCAATGGAAGTCAATGGACGGTCCCCATAAGGATACCAAAACACACTTGTGTGTGTGTGTGTGTGTGTGTGTGTGTGTGTGTGTGTGTGTGTGTTCACCTATGTAATATATGGAGCCATTGTTGCAGCCCAGTAATAAGAAGGATCCTGCTGTGTCACAGCTAGTGATGGGCACCACATCTTGAACCTGAAACACATTTAAATATAAACTAACAGTTTGAAATTCATATTTCCCAAAAAGAAAATAAAGAAAATGTTAAATACATATAAAACATTTCGTGAACAGTTATTTTCCAGAAACACACCAGGATCTGTAATATTTTTAATGACATCATCTGGTCAGAAACTCTTAAAGAATGTGTTACATAAAATTACCTGAATATAATTTTTGTTTTTAGTAACGTAACATATTAAAGGGACTCAAGGAGGTTTAACAACAAATAAATGTATAGAACTGTACAATTTCTTCCTCCTACATGCTCCAACAATGTCCTGGTCACTAGAAAGAGACCAGGCATTTTCACTGTAGTTGTCTCTACATTCACCGGCCACTTTATTAGGTACACCTGTCCAACTGCTCGTTAACACTTAATTTCTAATCAGCCAATCACATGGCGGCAACTCAGTGCATTTAGGCATGTACACATGGTCAAGACAATCTCCTGCAGTTCAAACCGAGCATCAGTATGGGGAAGAAAGGTGATTTGAGTGACTTTGAACGTGGCATGGTTGTTGGTGCCAGAATGGCTGGTCTGAGTGTTTCAGAAACTGCTGATCTACTGGGATTTTCACGCACAACCATCTCTAGGGTTTACAGAGAATGGTCCGAAAAAGAAAAAATATCCAGTGAGCGGCAGTTCTGTGGGCGGAAATGCCTTGAGCAGAAGACCACGCCGGGTGCCACTCCTTTCAGCTAAGAACAGGAAACTGAGGCTACAATTTGCACAAGCTCATCGAAATTGGACAATAGAAGATTGGAAAAACGTTGCCTGGTCTGATGAGTCTCGATTTCTGCTGCGACATTCGGATGGTAGGGTCAGAATTTGGCGTCAACAACATGAAAGCATGGATCCATCCTGCCTTGTATCAACGGTTCAGGCTGGTGGTGGTGGTGTAATGGTGTGGGGAATATTTTCTTGGCACTCTTTGGGCCCCTTGGTACCAATTGAGCATCGTTACAACGCCACAGCCTACCTGAGTATTGTTGCTGACCATGTCCATCCCTTTATGACCACAATGTACCCAACTTCTGATGGCTACTTTCAGCAGGATAATGTGCCATGTCATAAAGCTGGAATCATCTCGGACTGGTTTCTTGAACATGACAATGAGTTCACTGTACTCAAATGGCCTCCACAGTCACCAGATCTCAATCCAATAGAGCATCTTTGGGATGTGGTGGAACGGGAGATTCGCATCATGGATGTGCAGCCGACAAATCTGCGCCAACTGTGTGATGCCATCATGTCAATATGGACCAAACTCTCTGAGGAATGCTTCCAGCTCCTTGTTGAATCTATGCCACAAAGAATTGAGGCAGTTCTGAAGGCAAAAGGGGGTCCAACCCGTTACTAGCATGGTGTACCTAATAAAGTGGCCGGTGAGTGTATATGCATGTAAAATTATTTTATTAGTTATTAATAGAGCTTGTTCAGGTCAAACACACATTTTACTTTCCAGAGGCACTTAAATGCATCACGGAGTCATGCGCGTTCATGCTTAGGCGTTTACTATCGCTAGCTAAAAGCTGCAGACAGAGTAGCGTTTGAAGCATGGATTCTACCAAGAACGAGAGACACACTCCAGCCCCGACCCAAACCAAGAGTTTTTCCAGCATGACAAAAAGGGTGAAACTTGAGTCGGATCGACGGAGGTAAAGATCGGTTCAGCATTTGAGAAGTGGAAAACGCTGAGAAAATCTCAGTATGAGAAAATCTCAGTATGAGAGTCATTTTTGCTTGAAAGGCAAGAAATTATTACTAAATACACGTTGTGTCAAGTTCTGTGAGCGACTGTATTGAGTAAGTGTTAGAAATGTTGAGTGAGGTGTTCCTGGAACACCTGCTATTTAAGCTGCTCGTTAAGCTGCGCGGGCGGAGAAGTGGACGCCTATTCGGAGCTGCTGTGATCCTTGCTGGATTACACACAATGTCTCCTTGGACTCTGTGAAATCCGGAGTCATCCGAACCTGTCTCTCTGCCTGCCCATTGCCCTGATTTTGATCATTGTTGAAAATAAAGTCAGTTTTAACAACTCTGAAATCTGAGTCCAGCCAGAGTTCTGCATGTGTGTGCATCCGAGTCCATGAAAAGTTGATGCTTTCAGGAGTTTCCACATATTTCCTGTTGTAGAAAAATTTTTAAGCTGCCTGACGTTCTCACAGCTGATTTGGTTTAAATATCATACATCACATTTATTATCTCAGTCAAAGTCATGCCTGCAAATCTGTAAATGGTCGAATACAGGACTGACTCAGATGCACATGCACGTAAAGCATGCACGTGCCTCATGCATGAAGTTAAGGCTGCTGTTACGCATTTGGCCCTACGAGGCAATCGTGAGCCCAAAAATTTCAAACTTCCTTACGGTTGCTTTAAAATACAATGTTTTTACAAAAACAATAAACTGACTAATTGCATGTTTTCTTTTCTTTGTTTTTACATTTACACTTTACAGACATACTTTTATTTTATTCATCAGACTATCAGAAACTTTGTGGACTGCTGCAGCCAATCAGTCGGCCAAAACGTCCAACTTATAGAACCGTGTGAAAGCGAGTGGAGACGTCCAGCTCGCAGCAGCACAAATCTCCTGGACAGACAGCCCCCTAAAGAGGGCCCAGGATGCAGACAGGCCCCAGGTAGAATGGACCCTAAGCCCAACCGGTGCCTGCAGGCTTTGCCAGGAATAAGCCAACCTTACGGCCTCCACAACCCAGTGGGAAAGCCGCTGCTTTGTCACGGGCTTGCCCTTACAGGGTCCGCCCCATGACACAAAGAGCTGGTCACTCCTGCGGAGGTTCTTTGTCCTGTCCACATGTGCCCTCATACTAAAGAAAGTAATCTGACGCTATAAGAAATCTCCCAAAAGGTAAAAACTGCTAAGTAGCATCACAGAGCTGCAACAAGCGGCCACTTTACTAAAAAAAAAACATCAAACCAAAAACAACTAACCAGGTCAAACAAATAATAGATAACATTCATCACTCATTTCATCTGGTAACAATATTCTATTAAAAACTTTAGTGAATATAATTATCTTTGCTTGAGAAAAAATGTTTTTAAATGAAGACCACTGCTCTAAACATTTTTATTTGTCTTTATAAAGTAGGAATATCCAGTAGAATCCAAATCCTCCTCTTATCCCACATCAACATGCCAGCTGATCCTACCTGCCAGTGCTGCGTGACGGCATTCCACACGCCAACCTTTCCTGTGTGACTCGTCGCCACCAGCTGATTCCCAATGAAGAAGAGGTCGTCAACAGGTACACCGAGACTGAACACACCTGATCCGAGAGAGCAGAGAATGACAGGAATTAGCAAACACTCACTGCCTGTTGAAGTGAAAGGTCAAAAGATGAGCCAAAGTTCAGAGCCTACCTATTTCATTACCACTGCCTCCATCTTGGATGCTCCAGAGGATGATTTTGCTTTCAGAGGCAGCAGCCACCATCTTGTCTTTGTCTCCGTGTGGCCCGCCCACCACCTTAGCGTTAAGCGCCACACGTTCAATAGTCCAGTCAAGGTAGGGTGAGGAAAACACCTGCTGCCACCCAGAGGATTCCTTTATCCTGGAGTGAGAAAACACACAAATCCAGATGTTTTCCATGTTTTAACATTCCTTGACTGAGAAGAATCAAACAGGTAATAACAAAAACTCTTTAACACATTTTAAATTTTTTAATAAAATAGCCTACGACATTTAACAAAACATGCAGCAGCATTTAGTCAGAAGTATGAGATCCAGAGTAAGTAACACTGTGTTCACCTGATAACAGAATCTCTCTGATCAATATGTTAAATTGGTTTATTCCTGAATAAGGTCAGTTACATCAGGTCGGTTACAGTACCAC
This sequence comes from Pachypanchax playfairii, assembly GCA_006937955.1. Lineage (NCBI taxonomy): Eukaryota > Metazoa > Chordata > Actinopteri > Cyprinodontiformes > Aplocheilidae > Pachypanchax > Pachypanchax playfairii. Next base: position 212,356 of record SSNP01000308.1, read on the forward strand.
CTGCATCAGATCAGTTACAGTACCACCTGTATCAGATCTGTTACAGTACCACCTGCATCAGATCAGTCACAGTACCACCTGCATCAGATCAGTCACAGTACCACCTGCATCAGATCAGTCACAGTACCACCTGCATCAGATCTGTTACAGTACCACCTGCATCAGATCTGTTACAGTACCACCTGCATCAGATCTGTTACAGTACCACCTGCATCAGATCTGTTACAGTACCACCTGCATCAGATCAGTCACAGTACCACCTGCATCAGATCTGTTACAGTACCACCTATATCAGATCAGTTATAGTACCACCTGCATCAGATCTGTTACAGTACCACCTGCATCAGATCAGTTACAGTACCACCTGCATCAGATCTGTTACAGTACCACCTGCATCAGATCTGTTACAGTACCACCTGCATCAGATCAGTTACAGTACCACCTGCATCAGATCTGTTACAGTACCACCTGCATCAGATCTGTTATAGTACCACCTGCATCAGATCAGTTATAGTACCATCTGCATCAGATCTGTTACAGTACCACCTGCATCAGATCTGTTACAGTACCACCTGCATCAGATCTGTTATAGTACCACCTGCATCAGATCAGTTACAGTACCACCTGCATCAGATCTGTTACAGTACCACCTGCATCAGATCTGTTATAGTACCACCTGCATCAGATCTGTTACAGTACCACCTGCATCAGATCTGTTACAGTACCACCTGCATCAGATCAGTTACAGTACCACCTGCATCAGATCTGTTACAGTACCACCTGCATCAGATCTGTTACAGTACCACCTGCATCAGATCTGTTACAGTACCACCTGCATCAGATCTGTCACAGTACCACCTGCATCAGATCTGTTACAGTACCACCTGCATCAGATCAGTTACAGTACCACCTGCATCAGATCTGTTACAGTACCACCTGCATCAGATCAGTTACAGTACCACCTGCATCAGATCAGTTACAGTACCACCTGCATCAGATCTGTTACAGTACCACCTGCATCAGATCTGTTATAGTACCACCTGCATCAGATCTGTTACAGTACCACCTGCATCAGATCTGTTACAGAACCACCTGCATCAGATCTGTTACAGTACCACCTGCATCAGATCTGTTACAGTACCACCTGCATCAGATCTGTTATAGTACCACCTACATCAGATCTGTTACAGTACCAGCTGCATCAGGTCGGTTACAGTACCACCTGCATCAGATCAGTTACAGTACCACCTGTATCAGATCAGTTACAGTACCACCTGCATCAGATCTGTTACAGTACCACCTGCATCAGATCTGTTACAGTACCACCTGTATCAGATCAGTTACAGTACCACCTGCATCAGATCTGTTACAGTACCACCTGCATCAGATCTGTTACAGTACCACCTGCATCAGATCAGTTACAGTACCACCTGCATCAGATCTGTTACAGTACCACCTGCATCAGATCAGTTACAGAACCACCTGCATCAGATCTGTTACAGTACCACCTGCATCAGATCAGTTACAGTACCACCTGCATCAGATCAGTTACAGTACCACCTGCATCAGATCTGTTACAGTACCACCTGCATCAGATCAGTTACAGTACCACCTGCATCAGATCAGTTACAGTACCACCTGCATCAGATCAGTCACAGTACCACCTGCATCAGATCAGTTACAGTACCACCTGCATCAGATCAGTCACAGTACCACCTGTATCAGATCGGTTTCTACCTGTAGCAGATGACAAAGTGTGCATAAGCGGCTACGATCCAGTTGTGATGTCCTGCTACAATCAACACTTTCCTGGGGTCGACCATGGGACCTACACACACAAACAAAAACACATAAATGTCATTTTATTGCCTCGTAGCATAAACAGTATTTTCTCATTATGTTTTTAATGTTTGAAACTAAAATAAAGATCATTTATTTTTTTCAGGAACAAGTTTGTGTAGACTCTCAGTCAGCCAGTACGTGTCAAGCAAAAACTTTTTTTTCCAAAAAAAAAGGCTCCTTCTTTGGGTATTTTGGGGAGTTCATACATGCATGATGTGATCTGACCTGGTTATAGTCCAGCATGTGAACAGAAACACTACTGGAGATGCACCGATACCGATACTGGTATCAGGTATCGGGGCTGATACCATTCTTATGTACTCGTATCAGTATCGGCTAGTTAACTGATCCCATGAACAGATACTTAAAATGTGGAAACGCTGCAATAATTTCACAGAATTTTTTTTCACTTGAAATTTTAGTTTTGTGGTCATTTTTGTCAATATTTTATTTTTTAATCGAGTTCACTAAAATTTGTTGTAACAAGCAGAGAAGAATATAAAACCTATCTTCAAATTCATTGCATTTTCTTGTGTGGTAGAAGTATCAGCATTGGTACTCAGTATCGGTAAGTACTCAGATCCAAGTATCGGTATTGCATCAGTTTGAAAGAAAAATGGTATTGTTGCATCCCTAACACATTCTGTTAAATGTTACCAGTCTGATTAAGCTGCTTAAGCTGCATTGAAAATATTTTAAGTGGCATTAACAGCATCACTAACGCACCCCCACAAAGAAACATAATCATATCTAGTCCTGTATTGTCTCGATGACATGCCCTCTGCACAGATCTGATGGACAAACTGATATAAAATATGTCCTGTGATGGACGGGTGACCTGTTCATGGTGTAACCTCACCTCTTACCAAATGACTTCGAGATCCTAAACAGGAACAGATGGGGATAGAAAATATACACAAATATGGAATAAATGCCAAGTTTCTTACCTAATTTCTGAGTTCCATCTGCGTTGGGTGAGTCAGACAAGGAAGGATGAGAAAGAGGACCCAGACGGGCGAAGCCCTCTGCTCCACTTGGACCTGGACGCTCATCGGAGGCTGCTGAAGCCGGGCTTGACTTACGGGACGGGATGGCTGAAAGGAAACATCCCCCAAAATGCATTAAAAGATTTTCCAGTGACTCTCTTTAAACACAAAGTTTAGTAATTCAACATGATTTTGGTGTTTTTGTTGTTGTTGAAGTTTGTTGTCTTTACCTGGGGGTGGCAGGTAACCATGGAATAGGACACTTCCACATGATGAGCGGTCCAGTTCCTCACACAGCAGCAGGCGTCGCACTGCATGTTTACCAACAATAACAAAATTATTCATCATGAATTTCAACATCTTTATTAAATTACTGCTTGTTTATTGTTATTTTGCCAGAGACTGTTTGTTTACCTTCATATTTCATGTCTTCAGTTTGTTTTTATCAACTGAATTTACCAAAAGTAAAGACCAAAAGCTCGTGACTGACTGATCAGATTCTGTTTTGATTTGGAGCCAAACAGTTAAATCATGTAATGTTTTCCTGCACTGAGTTACATGATACTTGTGTATAAAATGATTATAAGAAGGTAACTTTTCTATTCAAACATGAAACAAATCAGAGAAGTTGGACACAATGAAACAGGAAGTAAATCATCCAGTTCCATATAGATATGGAACTAATAGTGAAGTTTTAACTCAGACTCTTCGATTGTTGTTTAAAATGTGCCAAAAAGGTTTATATGTAACAACTCCTGATGTTTCACACACTATATGACATGACTGTTAACATTAATAATAATTAGTAATAAGGTTCCTGGAACACTATTATATAATTCAAGCTGGTCTCTGACACACCTAAAGGAGTAATTCCATAGAACTCAGCTTCATGTCGCAGAACACTGATGTTCACTCCCCTGCAGAGAAAAAGTAAAACACAGTAAAGTAACTTTGTACAGCTTCAACTTCACATGGTGAAAGTATTTCTTCTCTACTACCCGTGCTGCTGACGCCTCACCTTAAATCCAGTTCTTTGGTTCGGAGGAAATTGAGAATTGGTGTGAAAGCTGTCGGGTCTCTGTCAATAAATATCTAAAAGAGAGACATTCAAGACATTTTAACCACTAAGGGATCAGTATAAATTCTGTTGTGTAAGTTTTAACATGAATAAGATGATTATCTCTAAAAAAAGACCAATTATTGGTGTAAAAGTACTCATTACATGTATACTGATACAAACTGTTGTGTACAACACCAGACAGACAGAAGAACTTGAATTAGATCTTGTATTTGTTGTAAACTAATTATTTTTTATCATTTATTCACTGAAAACTTGTTTTATTCTTTAACTTTAACTCGTGTTGTTTTACTATGAAAGTAAAGAAGCATCAAACGTTACTCACAGCTCCAGTTTCATCCCGCAGAGTGGATATCCTTCCACTCAGTAAACTACAAGCACACGCGCGCGCGCACACACACACACACACACACACACACACACAGTTTTCCAGTTAAACAACAGTTCTCCGTTTTCATGTACTAGTAGACAACCTGCTTCTATCTTTAAACCTACAGAACTTTGTTCATGTGTTGACTCTGAAGTCCAGACTTCAGTCACACTTATAGAAAATTCTAAATAAAAGACTGTGAGGACAGAACCAAGTGTAGACGGACAAACATGCAGGTCATCTGTCAGACATGTTTAACACCAAGCTTCAGTTGTAATCGTACTGCATTTTCACCATATGAATAAAAAACATACAACATTCAGTGTTTACAAATGATTTCTGTACCAGTCAGTTTTTAAAGTATTACTCTGCACGCTGATCGATGGTGTAGAAGTTTCACACTTTAGATGTGGGGAGAGTAAATCCACCATCAGTGCAGGTACATGGTTGTAGTAAGGAGCACATGTATCACATGCTTTTAAAACCCCAAACTGTCCATAAGGTTTAACCAACCTGGAGAAGAAGGAGTCTGGGATCCACATCAGAGTCTGTCTGGAGGTGCTGAACCTACAACATCAAGTCACAACAGTATTATTCTAAATGACATCCCTGTAACAGAATTCAGACTTGATGGTTTGTTGATCAGAGGGACCAGAGCTCCATGGATGATGCAATAAAATGCAGTTTTTTATTTTTGAAGAAATTGTACATTGTGTACAGTCTATAAATGTAAGGAAGCAGTAAGTACATGACAGTTAAATAAACTAGAAATACACGTAACCAAAGATGAAATGTACAATAAGAGGATCTTTGACGGACAGATCTCACCTTGTGCCCCCCACATTTAGCTGGGTGATCTCTCCCATCCCGGGTGAAGGACTGCTGCCGTTCGTGGCCATGATGACAGAACCGAATCAGGTGGTTTGCTTCTCTTTTTCTTTTTAACACAGATTTGTTTTTAACCTTTCTATCGCAGAGGCTAGAATGCTAACGTCCCTCTGATCCCAGCTGATGTCCCGACTCTCCAGACTCTCACTTGTTCCACCTTCCATAAAATATTCGCTCCACACGACTGGAAACTGGACCAGCCGCTTTGTGTGTGGAGAGACAGAGGTCAGCCATCTGAGCAGCCTCCTATTCTTCGACTGTGTTCGTTTCCATCGCTGCCTTGCGTGTAAATTGTTGGATACCAGTTTGCGCAGAATTTTAGACAAACAGCTGTCCGTGCTGCCTCCACTAGAGGCAAGATAGTTCACCGCTCGTACTTTCAGTTTTCGCCCAAACACGTAGAATTGAAAGGTAAACTCATCTTTCTCGGTCTAACGGAATATTGCATGCAAGTTTAGTAATATAATTAAATAGAAACGTGGTATAAAAACAAAATTACATATGTGGAATCGGTGTCAATCTCTTTGGCAGCTCTAAAATCCGAACTCGTATTTCAATAGAGGGGATCTATCTTTGAGCCCACCGACTCGATCGACCTTTCACTGCCTGACGGTAATAACAAAATAATAAAAATCACAGAAAACACTCAGTTTTTCTGTTTTAGGGCTCAAGTTAAACATACAACAATAAAACATATGATAGTGTTTAAACAGCACCCCGCGAGAGTGAAGGCAGAGACAAAAAAAGACGCTCGGTACGTGATGTACCCAAGAGTACCAACAGTGCTGCGTTTCCTAGGCGCAAGCAGCATTTCGCGAGTGCATGTTATGTCGAAAAAAGCGTCCCTGCTATGAAAAGACACCATGAGTGAGGAAACGAACTCTGTGTGTGTTTGCGTGTGTTTGTATGTGTGTGTGTGCGTGTGTATGTATGTGTGTGTGTCAAGGCTCCCGGTTTCACACACAATTTTATCAAAAATCGAAAGGGGGTAAAGTAATTTTATGAGGTCATAATCTTCAAAGGCAAATCAACGTAAATAATGTCACTGCGATTTTGTTTAGATGTACCTTTCTTTGGTTTAATGCGACCCTAGGCATCCTGGATTGCAGCCATTTACATTTTGAATTCAGGAAAAAAATGTGTTCTAACGGGTAATGAAAACGTTATTTAGCAAGTTTTACATTTTAATGAATGTACTACGGAATAAAATAGCTTCCAATTATCTTTTTAAAAGGGTTGATTTTCCACAGCAGGGGTACTTTTTTCGGCACAACACCGTCCGACCCCGCCCACCTCTGATGAGAGAAGAGACTTGAGATGCTACATTTTTTATGACGAACTAGCATTTTTGTGGCTAGACCAATAATTTACTTCTTTATACAACATGTAATCCACAACCATTTACTTCGTTAGTCATGTGTTGTTCCTTGGTGAGATTTTGTTATTTTACTTTTTAACTTTTATGGCAGTTAACAACTTGTTTATTTAATCTTACAGTAGCTTGTTAGCTGAGAGAAAGTTAGCAAAGAAGTTCGTGTTTTGACTTTAGGCTAATAACAACGTTGAAATTTAAGCGTAACTAACTGTAATGTCTGAAATAGCTCATTTATGTTTAAAAATATTTGGGTTGTTGTTGTGATGCTTTTGGGGTTAACGTTATTAATCAAGTGCAGGACAGGACTTCGGCGCTTGTTAACAGGCTCTAAAGATGGCAGTACTTGTTGTACTCGCTTCATTAATATGTATTTTTGTTACAGCCCACCCTTTATGAGCGTTTCATTGATAGTCAGGCTGTGTTGGAGAAAACAGATGTGTTGAAACACCGAGAGGAGAGCTGGAGCTAGAATCAGGAACCGAGCGAATCGAAGGTACTCACGAAGTTAAAGACCATGTCCGGGGGAGAGGTGAAGACTGCTCCAGGTACGGAGGACATACCAGAGGTAACAGCAGGGAACGTGTCCAGCACAACAAAGGTACCTTCCTCTCTGGCTTCCCCCAAACCCCATACCACGTCAGGAACTGAGGATGAGAGTGAAGATGAATCGGACATCCTGGAGGAGAGTCCCTGTGGCCGCTGGCAGAAACGTCGAGAAGAGGTGACACACACATCTGCACCACATTCATTCATTAAGAACATGAGTTTAAGTTTAATTGGTAAACCAAAACACTGGTAATTTTATTTTATTATTTGTGAAAATCTGATCTATTTTTTTCAAAGTGAAGGAAAAATATTGAACTCTGGTCAGTCATGCAGCTAAACCAAACCAATAATTGAATGTTGTCAGTGTTTTCAGTGTTGTTCTCCCGTTAATATTAAACAACAACATTTTCATTGTTAATTCCACACATACACACTAGCTACATTATCGAGCTGACAGTAATATTCTGGGTCACGTCTCTCTGCTCTTCCTCCTCCGAATCACCCTGAACTTGTTAACTTGGGGTGTCAAACATCAGTACGTTTGGCACATTTTACTGAATCTTTGTAGCCATTTTTCTCAGTATACTGAGGGGTACATTTTTTAAAGTACTGACCCACTTAAAGCTCTGGATGCAGTGTAAAGTATGATGTCTGTTTCTTTATGAGAATACCTAAGTGACATATGAAAAATGTTCTCTTTCTGGTTTGACTTTTCTTAGGGATGGTATTTTTAAGAGACTTATGGGGTAAAAAAAAAAAAAAAGGATGCATAAATATTTCAACACCACACAAAAACAAAAATGACAGGAGGTGTTTATATGTTTATATCAGCAGTTAGTGCTAATACAAACTCACACGGCGTTTACCGCTGCAGTGCTGAGTCATTTGCACATCACAACACCTTGGAGATATTTATACTTGATTTTTTTTCTTTTTGTGAATGTATTTTTGTATCATGTTCTTCTGGTTTTTTTTTTCCTGTCAAATGCACAATTCAAGTGTCATCAACAGTTTTACGGTTTTTACATACAATGAAGATTAAAATGTTTGTCTCAATAAAAAATTTAAAAGGCATTATAACATAGTTTAATGAAAGATGGTGCAAATTTGTGTTGTTTGACACCTAAAAGGCAAATATGAATGTTTTTATGAGCTTTGAGTGAGTCTCAATTTCAAAGCTAATGAAACCAGCAGTGACAAAACGCAGGACCGTAGTTCTTTATTTATTTGTTCTTGCATGAAAATTCAAAAGCATTTGTGAGCTTGTGTTTTCATTGTTATATTAAATATAGATGTTCCGACTCAGTGGGTTGGATTTTGATCAGTGGAAAGAATTAATCTGTGCAACCTTGTTGGAATCAAACCCATTTTCATGCAGCAGAGTCACAAATGAAACATCGTATAGCATTTCTATGAACAACACGACCTGTAATCGACTATTGGGCAGGAAAAAGCAGCGATATGCATAAAGAACAATGTGCAGCCTCTTTTCTAATTGTCACACTCTCAACGTGCAGATTTCTGGGCTTAGAAATGTGTGATTGTTATAAGTAAAAAGCAACTGGAGTTTAAAATGAGCTGCAGCTTCAGATCAACAGGATCTTTCTGTTTGCTCTGAAACGAGCTGCTGTCATGAGGACACGCCATGAACGTTACCTTTTTCACAGTTGTCACCACACAAACACACTCACTCGCACATTCACACACCTACAATTCATTCTACTTAATCATACTAATTACAGCTCTTAAAAACACAGATATTTAAAGAGAGAAATACTGCCAGTTCCACTAGACTAACCCTCAAGTCAGGTTCTAACATCAGTAACTCCATGACAGATTTCTCCTTCTTTCCTTCTTCGGTTCTGATCTGACTGTTTATCTGTAACATTTGTTTGCATCCACGATGACACTGAGACTGACTGTGTTTGATCATTAGAACTTGAAGCCTTTGAAACTGATTATGGCTCAAACATGTTTAGCTGTGCACATCAAAATCGGTTGGCTTTACATTGTCTCTTCTCCAGAGTCTATTTCTCAATCAGATAGAGACAAACACTCTATATTTCTACATTTTATGCCAAAGTAAATCACTTTGTTTACATCTTCTGTTCCTGCATTTTGTCACTTCTGGTAGATTTGCCTTCCTCAGAATTGTGCAGCGATATTCCATAAACCTGTGTATTTGAGATTTATTGCTGGAAATCTGTGCACCCTGATTTGTGCAGAAAAGTGTCGTCAGGGCACAAATGTAACATTGATTGATATGAAGTAGTAAAATGACACATTAGAATCGCATGTCAGATAGGTGCAGTATGTACGAATTTGTCCTTGTGGTCAAATCAGAGTGCTGCAGTGCATGAAGAAAAACAAAACCACTCTCACCCCCTCCCCTTCCTGATTTTTCTGCTGGGTTGCCAGTTCCAATGTTGATCCTCATTTTGTTTCTCTTGTATTTGTTCAGTTTTTGGGAAGGAGGTTGTGGTTTCTTAAGTTTACTACAAGTTACCTCTCGGCTGCTTCTTTTACTTGTTGCTGCTGGTTGTTGTTGAACTGCTTGTGTTGAAGACTTGGCAACCTTACAGGCTCACATGTGATTTGCTGTGGAACCAGGAAGTCTGGACGCAGAATAGTTAATGTAAACAATGATTTGTCACAGAATAGCATTTTTAAAATGATGAAAACTAGCGACCACCCAGCCGGCTGAGATCTAAATCTGTTACAGTGTAACTTTACTTTCATCATCAGTGGGACATTAGAATGTTATGTGATTATTTCATTGAAAAATTCTTACATATTGTACCTTTTTAAAGGTTTTCTGATTTCTAATTCACTCTTCATCACATTCTTCACTTGGTGTGTTTTAACCACTAGATGGCGCCAGAGTGATCACCTCCAACCTTTCACTGACAAGCAAGATAACATTAGGGTTGAGATTAGAAGCAACTTTACTCATGCAGGAAAAAGTTTTGAGCACATTTTATTTATCAGTTTATCTATAAAAAAACATTATGATAAGTACAACTGCATATCAGGGTCATTGTGTATAAGAATAAATAAACAGGGTTAAAATCCTGGTAAAAAATCTCTGGAATTTGAGAATGAATGTGATATATTTACATGAAAATATATAAATATACTAACATGTTGGAAATTCTTAAATTTGCAGAACAAGAGTTAAAAACTCTGTATGAGAGTTGTTTAAAGAGGCCATTTCATACAAATTTCAGGACTTTGTGGTTATTTCTTAAGTATTTATATGAAACATTTTATATAGAAAAAAACACCAGGAAACACTTATTAACAGACCTTTAAATCTGTTTGCATTAAAATTCGGGTGGTTCCGGCTCCTTCCGTCAAGCCTCCAGCAGCAGCTCATTCATATTCATTATTCAGATTTGCTGGACTCTGATTGGCTAACAAACTAGCCTATGAGAGCAAGGTATACTGTTTCCTGCCCTGCTGCGCATGGCAACATCAGCCGTTCTCTCTTCCTGTTTGCTAAGTTATGCTACAGCTTTTAGCTAGCAGCATGCTAGGTGTGGTTTCAACTGCGGGAGCTGCCGAATACTAACAAACAAATGAGTTGTGACGAAACAGATACAGGCCTTTCGAACTTGGGAGAACTTGGGTGTTATCACCACCTGCGTAGTTTGAGAGATAAAAACTGAAAGAGAAGTTGTTGACCTGTTTTCATACCCACTATGAAGGTAAGAACACCTGTGGAGCTAAAATATTCAACAAAAACCTCAGAAAAAACAGTTTTAATGGAAGGGCCTCTTTAAACTGTCATCTATTTCTGCTGTCAAATTCATACAAACTGGATTTTTTGGACTTCTACGAATTTTGAGTTCTGTTTCTTTTTTCTCTGTGGAAATATGTGATCTGACTAGTTATTTCTGTAGGTGAATCAGCGTAATGTCCCGGGGATAGATGTTGCATATTTGGCTATGGACACAGAGGAAGGGGTGGAAGTAGTTTGGAATGAAGTCATGATTTCAGAGAGGAAGAACTTCAAACCGCTGGAGGTGAGGCTCAGTGTTCAACAAATAATTAAGACTCACTGTGATTAAAATGTGATAATATTATGTTTTGTGCTTTTGACTTTTAAATTTTTTACTTGATTTTAGGAAAAAGTCAAGGCTGTATTTGACAACCTCATTCATTTGGAACATGCCAATATTGTCAAGTTTCACAAGTACTGGGCTGATACAAAGGACAGTAGAGCGAGGGTTAGTCTCAGATCTGCCAATCTGGATACCAGTGTTTACAGTTGACATTTCAGTCACACCTGTCCAATGGTTTCTTCTTCTCAGGTGATTTTTATAACTGAATATATGTCATCTGGAAGCTTAAAGCAGTTTCTCAAGAAAACAAAGAAGAATCACAAAACCATGAATGAAAAGGTAAAGTAGATTTGGATTGAGGATAATTTGGGAGGGAAAGAATGAAAATCAGGTATTGTGTGTAAAACTGTCTTGTATGGTTTTATAAGAAGGTGTCAGCTGTATTTAGTGTATTTTAGATACCACTTGGAAGTTCTCTGATAGTGTGTGTGTGGTTCTACAGGCATGGAAGAGATGGTGCACACAGATCCTGTCTGCTCTCAGGTCAGATGTCTTAAATTTACTGTATACAGTCTCATTGGTGATGCTGCTGATTCTCATTGAGTCTGTTGCTTTAATTTGTGCTCGTATCTTCATATTGTGCAGTTATCTGCACTCATGTGACCCACCTATCATTCATGGGAACCTAACCTGTGACACCGTCTTCATTCAGCACAACGGGCTCATTAAGATCGGATCAGGTATAGAATTACACCCGTTTCATCCTGATGGTTAAGATATTGAAGCTCAGACGTTCATTACGGACTTCAGTCACACTAAATGATTCAGTTCACTTTGTTTTGCTGGTGGAAGTTTTATATTTTAAAGCTTTTAAACAAAATCTGTTTGTTGTGCAGTTCAGTATCTCATTGTTGTTTGTAACACACTGCTGTCAGTAAATAGATCCTAAACACTTAATCATTTTTCCCATAATAATTAAATAATTACTACTAATAATTAATTTAAACTAAAGCAACATCCTCCTCTTAGTCTGTTTAGACATGTTGTCTTGTCCTCGCTGCTTACTGTTCCTATTAGTAATAGATTTTCTTTTTTTGTTTTTCTCATCTGCAGTTGCTCCAGACACCATAAACAACCATGTAAAAACTTTCCACGAGGAACAGAAAAACTTGCACTTTTTTGCTCCTGAATATGGAGGTGGGCGTCACCAGAATGAGACTTAACCGCTTTTATTTTTTACATTTTAAATTATTTTCAACCTTAAAAAAAATTCTTCAGAGAGAAAATATGGAAAATGTTTTGAATTGATTACAAAATAAAAGAAGTGAGGAGTCGCTGAGAAGTTCTTTAGTATTTTGTAACCTAATTTAACTAGCTTCACTGTTTTAAGATTACAAGTTGAGTTAAATATGAGGGACATTCACTTAATCAGCTGCTGTGATGTTGGAGTTTTATTTCTTGTGTTTAGCTCTGAGGTGGGATTTCGAACTCAAGGTGATGACGCGATATCTGCGATTTATGCATCTGTTTTGTTTCTGTTTTTTCTGTCACTTTAGCGGACAATGACGTGACCACAGCTGTAGACATCTACTCGTTTGGAATGTGTGCCTTAGAGGTGAGATATGAACAAAGGTGACAGATTCAGCGTTTCCCCTAGAATTTTTTCTAGCTGTGGTGCTCGGGTAGTGGGGGGGGGGGTCACTTTTGTTGTGAGGCTTTTTTGCAAACTTTTGCTTTCTCATTGCTTTGTGCACACTAATTTCCCTGTTTACTGGCTGGAAATTGGTTATTAAAAAACAATAAAACCTGTATTTTCTATCACAGCACTTAAAATAAAGAAAACATGCTTGCTTTGCATACTTGCTGCAAAAGATTTATTGACTACATGTTTAAAATGTATAAATAATCACATTATATACAGGCCTGTTGTCTGGTAGGCTGGTATATCTGCTGGTAGGCAGAAGGCGGGGGGGATGTTACACTGTGGGTTCAGTATTCTCAGCTCAGGGTTCAGTATTGTCTGCAGGTTTTTGCGTAGTCTAGAGCGGCGAGTCGTACCAGCGTTTCTCTAACTTCACCTTGCCTTTAGGCTAAAAACTAAAGAGGAGTAATTATGTCCTTATGCCCCGCCTCCTTGCTGCCTGCAACCCTGTTCACGTAAAACAACAGAGATGCTAATGCTGCTGCTTCCGGAAGCAGCGGGTAAATAAATAAATCTTGGCATTTTGCAGCCGTGGCGCTGGAATTTCAGCACAGCGCCACGGTAAAGCCAATGTCGGGGAAACACTGAGATTTAATAGCTGTAGCTGGTTTTTAAACATGTCTGTTACATATATCATGTTGATTTGTTACAGATGGCACTTTTGGAAATTCAGGGAAATGGAGATTCCTCTTATGTTTCTCAGGAAGCTGTTGACAGTGCTATACAGTTACTAGAGGACCCGCTGCAGAGGGTGAGATCCAGAGATGGTGTGATCGTGACAGATTCAGCATTGTTTTGTTTTTTTACAGTCCAAGTTTTATAAACACAGTTTGTTTAGAAAAGTCTGTAACCTCAATGTGTATTCACTTTTTAAGGAGTTGATCCAAAAGTGCCTTGAGTGTGATCCCAGTGTTAGACCCACAGCCCGGGAGCTGCTCTTCAACCAGGCTCTCTTTGAAGTGCCACTCTTAAAACTGTTGGCTGCACACTGCATCGTCAGCCACCACCGTGAGTCCTAAACACACACTGACAGAAGGAGACACTCGTTAAGAGACTTTTCCTGCAGTAATGAATGTCACTCACTGCCTGTCATGCAGGAGTTTTAAACAAGATAATTTTATATATAAAAATAATGGGGTTTTATTTGTTTTGGTCAAATCTGAATAGTCATGTAAATTTTTTCTTATTATCTCGATGTCTTGCAGGATCTGTTAAGTGTTATAAATGACTCAGCTACTGCTGCTTGAACTTGTAGCTCAAATGACATGAGTTACAGACGTTTCTGTAGACGTACATCTGATGAAGACTCTGATAATTTTATTAAAATTCTTCAAGTGTTTGATGAGATTGTTTTAGCAAACTAACACACATTGAAAATCATATCTCCCACCTTTCATTGGCAGATGATAATAAAGGTGATTGTTGTACATCAGTGTTAACTTTCTGTGATATTCATTATTAATTATGTCGTTTTTCCTTTGACAAAAACGTGTAGTTTTAAAAACAGTAAATAAGTAACTGATTGAGGAAGTTTGGGTTAACTCTCCACTGAAGATAATTTGGGGTCATGTGTTGACCTGGTTATGACTTGTAATGTAAAGTTGTTTTGTATAAGAGTTTTTTGTTATCTGTATTATTATGTTTGAACTCATTGTAGTTGAAATCGTTCAGATATGATTCCTGAAAATGCCCTTGAAGAGATTACGAAGAAGCTGGATCCCAATCTGGTCATTGCTGAGACCAAAGAAGAAGTTCAGCTTAAGTTAGTATTAGAAGTTATTTACATTGTTACAAACAACATCCATTCAAATAGGGAGCCTAAATCACGCCCTTCTACCTCCGGTCCATGGGTCCCCTGGACAAAAAAATAACGAATGAAAATCAATGGAGCGATAAAAGTTATTTTCTGATCCACTTTGAAATGCACCATGGATCGAACATATGATGTCCGTGAGTTGTAAAGACAAGTTTTGATGCCGAGAAAGCGATCATTTTCGACACGCGGCAAAAGTTATTTTATATTTTGTGTGAAGACACGTAGTAGACTACAACCACTTGTCTCGCAAAATTGACGTCACCATACCGCTCAGAAGGAGAAGAAGAATCAGAATAGGAACAATGGCGGTGAGTTTAGCGAGCTTCACCTCCTTCTACCAGGACGAAGGAAGGAGCATTAAACGACTAGTTTTGTGGTGACATCCAGGTACAAAACACACTGACATTGTCGTGTAAAAACGAGGGAAAAGGCATCGGTGAGACTCGGGAGATTCTGCCGTGACTTCATATGTGTGACTTTTCAGTTGTAGTCAATTTAATTACGAAATTTTAAAAATAAATAAATCCGAATCCACTTGACAGACCCGGTCAAAACGTACATCATTATTTATCATTTAAATTGCGGTACAGCATACGTGTGATTCAGGGTGTAAGACAAAGCGGACCAGAAAATAACTTTTATCGCTTCATTGACTTCCATTCATTAGTTTTTTGTTCAGGGGACTCATGGGCCGACCGGAAGGGGAGGAGACTGTGGCTCCCCATAGAATTATAATTCCGCAATAGTTTGAAAGAAAAACCTGATAATAAAATCCACATTTTTTTAAAAGAGTCTTGAGGTGATACCTGTGTTCTTCTGCAGGCTTTCACAGTTTCCTGCTTTGGAACTTGACAAATTCCTGGAGGATGTGAGGTAAGAACCAAATACATCTAAAGGAAAACTAATTACAAAATCAGTTTAGTGTAAAGCTCAGTTTATTTAAGCACAGAACATGTGTGAGTTTGAACATGAATAAGATGATTATCTCTAAAAGAAGACCAATTATTGGTGTAAAAGTACTCATTACATGTATACTGATACAAACTGTTGTGTACAACACCAGACAGACAGAAGAACTTGAATTAGATCTTGTATTTGTTGTAAACTAATTATTTTTTTATCATTTATTCACTGAAAACTTGTTTTATTCTTTAACTTTAACTCGTGTTGTTTTACTATGAAAGTAAAGAAGCATCAAACGTTACTCACAGCTCCAGTTTCATCCCGCAGAGTGGATATCCTTCCACTCAGTAAACTACAGTGGAACAGTGGTTGTCATATAGCAGGAAGGCCGGGTGGGGGGCTAATCCCACCATGCATGCATGAGGTTTTATCAGTGCTTGAGTTTCAGACCAAACCCATCCATATTCGGTTAATTAGTTAGTTTGTGTGACTGACTGTCCAGGGTTTGACCCCACCCTTTGCTCAGGAGCTGTAGTACAGAATCTGACCACATGGTGGCAGTATTGGACAGATAAAATGATCAGTGATCTCCTAAAGCCCTGGAATCTCTGCAGATTTTGTGGTTTTAACCCTCTCAAGCTCAAATTAAGTTTTAGTAACTGTTGCTAATCTGCAACGCCTGCCTTGAGAGGGTTAAACTTTATGAATACTCCACTGAAATTCTTTACAATTTACAATCATCTTTCTCTTGTTTTTGAGGCTTCTGTGTTGTAAACATGTTAAACTACTCTCCTTTTATTCAGTTTTTTTCCCATGTAATTTCTACTCTGTCTTCGTTGTGCTTCTTGGGTTAGGAATGGTATTTATCCCATGACAGCTTTTGGTGTGCCGAGTCCACAGCAAGCTCAACAACAGGCTGTTAAATCTCCAGTTGTTATTCCTTTGGTCAAATCACCCACACCCGAACCTGCAGAGCTTGAGACACGAAGGGTGCGTACAAGTACTTCTACTGACCATGTGCTGGATTGTTTCATTATTACTCTGTCCTCAGTGTTTTATAACTCATCATTTATAATAGATGTGTAATATATTACCTCCAAGTCTCACAAATACTGTAGCAGTACAACTTTGTTTGTTTGCAGGTCATTCAGATCCAGTGTAACTTAGAACCTGTTGAGGATGGAGCAAAGTACCATGTAGGTTTCTTATATCATTTATTGATTCATCTTTAGTTTATTGAACCAAAACTCTGATTATATTCAAATATTTAGTCGTCAACAAACCAAACAGAAGCTAAAAAATGAACATGTTCTCTTTCTGTTTGTTTCCCTGCTTGTAGTTAACATTGCTGCTGAAACTGGAAGATAAACTGAACCGACATCTCAGCTGCGACATGTTACCTCGTAAGATCACGTCTGTTACTCACACACCAGCTCAAAGACAGAGTTCAGCACTGCTCCCATACAGATGTGGACAGTGTTGTTCGTACTGTTTCATTAAAGAAAGACAAACTTAAAATGGTCAATTAAATGATTTTATTCTGATAAAAATAGAAAAAAAAATCAGACATCACTTCTGAATTGTGGTTCAACTGAATTTATAATAGTCTAATGAAACTGGTCTGAACAAAAACCGTCTGAGATAGTCACTGCCAAAATAAGACTTCAGTGAGACCTCCACACCTGGCGACAGGTATTCTGACCCACTCCTCGTGAGCTAACTGCTCCAGCTGTCTCAGGTTTGAAGGGTTCCTTCTCCAGATGTTTCAGCTCCTTTAACAGATGTTCAGTAGGATTTAGATCAGAGCTAGTCTAATGTTTAGTTCTGATCCATTCTTGGCACGTTTATCTGTGTGTTTTGGGTCATTATCCTGTTGGAGGACTCGTGACCTGTGACTGAGACCAAGCTTTCTGACACTGGACCACATTTAGCTCCAGAGTTCCTTGATGATTCATGGTACTCTGCACTGATTCACGACACCCTGAACCAGATGCAGTGTAGGACATCTCCAAGCCTCTTCCATGTTTCACTCTGTTCATTTCTTTATCTGCTTCATTCTGCCAGCTGTGAACATGGAGCTGAAATGTTTACATTATTAGAGAGCAAATAAAATAACTGCAGCCATTAACGTTTGGAACTGTCTAAAGAATTATTCAAACTTGATGAAACAGTTTTAAACCAGAGGTCTGTAACATCTGGCTCTTCATTCCTTCTGATGTAGCTCCCTGTAACCAAAAACAACATAAACCTGAGCAATGTTAATATTTAAACTTAATATTTAAAAGTTTTCATATCCAAATTTGTGCAGCTTGTAATTTCTGCAGCAGAGTGACGCTGAACTCAGTTTAGACATTATATTTCTGACACATGTTTAAATTATTCTCCAAATCCACCTGAACATGAACATGTTCAACATACTTGAAGCAACCTGCTGTAAAAACAGCAGCTAGTTTGTGTTACATTTCTCCTGGAAATGATAAGATTTTAAGGCATCATTGTAATAAAATACAGCAACTTGTTTTAATATGAAAGAGTAAAAGAAGAAAGACCATCTGATAAAAGCCGAGCCTGAGCATTTATTATCTTTATGATTCTTTTTAAAACATTAGGGTTGATCTTAATGCTTAAAGCAGTATAAACTAACTTTTAAAACTTTAAGCTACTGTTTTGAAACTTGTCTAAGTGAATACTCACTGAAAAACATCTTCATATTAGATGCTCTGGACCCCTCCAGTCCCCCTATATTACACTTAATAACTTCAGTAATTCAGGTTGCAGGTGGAAGTGATGTTCTGACAATGTATTCTGCCCTGTCAAAAAATGCAGCCATAGTGTGAATTGCCAACTTATTTCATAATGAGATGTCATAAGAAGTTTATACAGTATTGTTTATGGTGAGTGTGTCCTGTTAATTATTTAAACATATTTTATGATCCTTCCCTGATATTTTCTATATAAAAGCCCTCTGGGTCCTTATCGGCCATTGTTGGGTCCTTCTCCTCTGGGTGTGTCCAAACCTTTGCCTGTCGTTCTGACAATGCAAATAAAGTAAAAATAACATCATATTTAATGTTCCTGTCCTGGGAGAATTTATTTGATAGGTAAAACGTATTTATGGAAAAAGATAGAAACAAAACATAAATGATAAATCTGTTTCTTGAAGTCAAGACTGTAGAACGGCACATGTGCAGAAGGAATCAGCACATCTCAACAGGTAGCATTTTTTTACAGAATACCGGTTTCAGCAACGGTTGTTTGAGACACGGCTGCAGAAAAGTTATTTCGTACTGCTTTAAGCTCCTAGTTTACTTTTTGGTGTCTGAAGAACTCTGCTTCAAAAATTCCTAGAACTTTATCATTTTTTTGTTTGACACTTTAAATTAAGAGAAAGGGGGTAATGAATAGATCTGTAAATGTATAATGTTACAGACATGTGGGGCATGTCAGGACAGCTGTCACCTCCGCCCATCTCTTCCCAGGCGTTCATGTCTGTCTCACACACTTCTGCACCTCCTTTGCTTCTTCACATGTTTTTTCAGCACTTTCACTCCCTGATTCCACTGACATTCTTACTGTAATAACAGAGTTACACCCAAACACACCCTGTCCTCTGTGTAAACGGACTCTATCACTGATATCAGGGAATATTCTTAAAAGTCTTCCTTAACAATCAAAGTCCAAAGTCTGTCTGCATGATCACAGACTGACTGAGCCAATCAGATTTCATCCCACTGGTTGTTTTCAGGATTAATGATTTCATTCTACCCTTAAGTCTAATTTCATGTAATTATTTTACATCCTCCTCAGCTTGAACATTGGTGTAATTTTGATACATTTGTGTTGAAATGAGTTGTTTCATGTCAGAGTTGTTGGATGTTGTGTGTCTTTGTGTTGTTTGTGTTACCACAGCTACAGATTCAGGAAAGTTAGAAATTAACAGCTTGGTATTAAAAACTGATAGACCATAGAAACTCCTGCTAACTCAGCACAGAAAACTAATGTCTTTGAGGTACTAACAAAAGTAACAGTCTTAAGCACTTGCATAGTGTAAATTATAGAATCAAAAACAGACACTATAAGAGAGAGAGATGGATTAAACAGGAGTCAAGAGAAAATGTGTCAAAGGAAACGTTCCTGTTTTAAACTCATCTGGTTTGATCTGTTGTTTCTTTACTATAATAAATACTTCTTAGTAGTAACTTTTATACCCGTAGGAAGCTTGTTTATTTACCTTTTTAATAGCTTTAAGTTTGTATGGAAAATGTATTTGTGTGTTGAACAGCTGAGTTGAGTTTCTGGGTCATCTCCTTGAAAAACTTGTCAAATCCCTGTTAATACCAAACAGTTTATTCTGCTGTCGCCTCAGAATCATGTTGAGGAACCGTACACAGCCACAACATCCTGGCACCTCCTGCTAGAGCTGGATTCAACCAAAAAAAACGATCAAAGTCCTGTCATGTGCAACAATAAGTCGACTAAAAAAAATACGCAATGTTTTGCATTTTGATTAAACATTTATTAAACAATTGTCATCAAGCATTTATAAAACAACAATGAAAAAACATCAATAATACATAAAACTATAATAATAATATAATTCTTTGAAAATTAAGTGTTATTTTTTTTTTTTACTGCAAAGTGAGGAGCTCTGTCCGAGGTCTGTAGTTACAGTCACAATCGCACACCTGAACACACCACGCGCTACAAAAAATGTAAATACTAAAACTACCGAACATTTTGTCGACTACAACCAAAACACGTAGCGTTCTAACTGAATACAGCAAAACTACCTTTATTCCGTAATGAGTGCGAAGCAGCATCAATGTGTTGTGCAGCCAGATACAGGTGTGGTACCTGAGTGTTCTACGGTGCGCTGTTACAAAATAGCTTAAATTCAAGCATTTAAAGTTGGGGATAAAACATAGGCTAATTATATGTAGAATATATTAATATATAACTGCTTATAAAGGAATAAATATCAAGGCGTAAATCAATGAAAATTTCTTTATTGGTAAAAAAAAAATATGCAACTGGTCGACCAGTGAGAATATCAGTCGACCAAGACGGCATCGACTGATTAATCGACTAAATGACTAAAGTAGACAGCCCTACTTCCTGCTTACTATAATAAATAAAAACAAATAGATTTATTTTTCTTAGATGTGAAAGTTTAGCTGAGTTAGTGTAGGTGAGGACGCCGGAGCGCTGAGCACCTAAACATTCTAAATACTATCAAGAGCTGGTTTTTAAGGTGTCAGGTGGTTTATAAATGTCAACATGATGTACTGCAGACAGTGGTCTCTGAACACACAGTGATCCTGCTTAGATGGAGCCAAGTAGAGTCCAGATCCAGTACAGTACACAACCACAAACTGGATTTAAAGAGAAACCACAGGAGCAGCTGTGAGGTGGATTCACTACTGTACTGAAACTAAGTCCTGTGTGTGTGTTTCAGATGAGAGTGTTCAAGAACTAGCTGAGGAGCTGGTGCAGCTGGGCTTAATCAGTGAGGTGGGTGTTTTGTGTCTTTCATGGATGGTGCATATGGTGTTTGCCAAAGAGGAAAACCTGAACCAGAAACAGGATCACTAAGATTCACATGTAAAGTTTGGCCCCTGCTGTCTAGTCTTATGGAAGAGCTCTCTGATAGAAGCTTGTGTTATTTGTGTCTGCAGACTGAAGCTTCCTGTGTTGTTTACAGTGTGTGTTTGCTTTCCACAGATGGATCAACTCAAAATATCTTCATGTCTGGAAGAAACATTCAGCCAAAGTCTTCAATAGCAAGCCTCCTCAGCTGGGATCCCCCCCCCCCCCCCCCCCCCCCCCC
>SSNP01000308.1:233762-258284 GCA_006937955.1 Pachypanchax playfairii
CCCCCCCCCCCCCCCCCGAGCTCTGAGTCTCTTTGTGACCACGTCTCTAAAATTAAAACCCAGAAACATAAAAAACAAAAACTAAACAATAGATTTAACATAAATCCTGGTAACTCCAAAGAAAGCACCTGCTGTAATTTTTATTATTTGTAATATTTTAATGAGTAGCCAACATATATATTATATATTCATTAATGTGTGGACATGAGTGGACCCTTTTGTGATTAAACTCTAACAACCTTTCTTAATTCTACACTGACACTTGATTTGAAGGTACTAACAGGAATACTTTCAGACCAGCTTCATGCTCAGGTGTTCTCTGTTTACATTAGGAATCGTTTCATTTACTCATGTCACTTTTAAGGACTTTCTCTCATTCACCGCAGTCACTGGTGCAAAATGTAGCTTTGCCACTGATGGATGTATAAATTTCCACCCAAAGAAAATCGACCAATCCACTGTTTTTATCCTGACGTAGGTAAATGTGTCATGTATGACGTAACTTTACCAGCTTTTGGACTTGTTTTGTGCCTCGTTTGTCTGAGCCAGTTGCCTTCAGGTGGAATTCGGGTTTCAGACATGCACCTTTCTCAGTTGACTTACATTTATTTTAGAAGAAAAGGTAATGTACATGATGGTATTGTACAAGTTGGGAAGACATCCTCTTCTCACTTTGATGTACTGTGAACTCATTAATACGTATAGAATATATATTTCTTTCCTGTAAATGTAAGTATCTTTTGGTTGTTTTTATACTTTCTCTGTTTAAAAAGTGCGGCTTTTTAAAAGTTTACACGTTATTCTGCCCTTCATGTGATTTTTAAACTGAACTCTGCCATATTGTTAGATTGCTTTTTGCTGATAGGTCATTGTGTTCTCATAGAAATTTGACAGATAGTGTTTTTGTTTACTTGTTTGTTGTGGGTTTTCACGTGAGAAAACACATTGAGGGTCTGAGCCAACACAAAATTTCCCTCTTCTTCATTCACAATAAGGCAACATCTAAACTAGAAGTTGATACAATTATTCAAAGTGCAAAGACTTACATTCAGCATTTTACCTTCACATTTCAGTTCCAGATCAGGAGGTTTACGGTGGCCTGTTTGGGACACTTGGTACTACTGTTGGTACTACTGTTCCTGAAAGCTCAAACAATCCTGTAATAAATATCAACTGTTCAAACATGGTCACATAGAAAAGCTTTTCTTTAAGGTGTTTTATAGAAATTAGACTGTAACGTACAGTGTGATTGTTCTATCAGGTCACTGAATGCAGTTAACTTTGATTGTTTCACAGTTATCAGTAACTGCTGTTGGTATCTTTAAAGTACTATGTTAAGTTATTCAGGTTACTGATTTTGCTGCACATGTCTATATTATCATATTGTTTATTTGTATTTTTATTGTCCTGTAAACTGCTACGATTGTCTTTTCCCAAAGATGTGTTGAAGTCAGCCGGGGGAATGTAAAAGCACCACAGTTATCATTTAGTCAATCTGTCTAAACACCAGAGCTATAACCAGACTTGCACCCTAGTGGGTTTCTTTCTGTATGATTATTGTACCTCATATGTTTTCTGTTTTTATTCTGGTGGTTAAAAAATACTGGTTATTAAATATTCAAACAGGGTTAGCAGCTCTAACGCCATGATGTGAACTTTTGGTTTTATTTAGACATCCTTATGTTTCTATTTGACACAAATGTCAGTAAATAAGTGCTTCTTTTTCAGAGACTTATATCTTGACCAAAAATAAACCGTTTTACAGATAACCGTGTTTACGTCTCCACTTTTGATCTGTGATGATAAGTTGTACAATCATGAATGCAGATTTGAGTCAGACTCAGATGAACCGTGTCTTTATATTTACCTGCTTATTACTGTTCAGGTTTCTATCCGGCTGTTATTGGGCGAGGGGCGGAGTCACACCTGGACAGGTTGCCAGTCCATCACAGGGCCACATAGACAGACAAACATTCACATAGGGACAATTTGGATTTACCTGTTAACCTTATGCATGTTTTGGTCTTTGGGAGGAAGCGGAAGTTTCCTGAGAAAATATGCAAACTCCATGTAGAAAGAGCCGAACCCGGTTTCGAACCCAGGACCAGTCCTACCAACAGCGCCACCGTGCTTGAGTTTGAAATAGCTGTTGCAGTTGTAGGCGGAGCCACAGGTAAATCACAGGTACGTTTAATGACGTCATCCAGGAAGTAGGTACCGCGGCGAGGCTGCAACTCCTTTTGTTATTGAACTCTGAGCTGAAAAACATCGTCGAAGGAAAGTTCGGATCGAGTAACGAGATGTGCAGATTCGGTGAGTTTCTCCAAAAAGATGTTGAATAAAAACTAAATGTTTGTTTTCTGTCGAACTTGTTATGCAGATGTTGTAACTGACCGCAGGCCTACCGAGTCCGACACGGTTCATCTTCACATGCATGTTCATTTCATCTGGTTTTAGTGAATAAATACCACAACGTGGTGCAGTTCAGGTTAAATAAACACATCAACATGTGTAAAATCTGATTGATTGCAGTCAACATGTTACTGCTTTCATTAGAAATGTAATATTTCACTTGGCATTTATTATTTGTGATGATTTTAGATGTGTAAACAATTCTTGGAAATCTTAATCTTGGATCAATCTCACGTGTTTGTTTTAATTCCCTTTTGGTAACTAAATTATTATTATTGTTTAGTAGAGTAGTATAATGAGGCTATGTATAGCAAAAAATACAAACAAACTTGAATGGAAAAATGAATTATTTTAAATAAAGAGATTATAAATATAATGTAAATATATCAATCTAAAAAAATGGAAAGCTATTGCATTTTAAAATCTGAGATCCTGTTGGAAACAAGAATCTCTTATTTACATGGCAAAATGCATGATTCAGAACAGGATTTTATTTTTATTTATTTATACATACAAATGATATATTTTTTAATTTAATCCATCATGATCTCATTATTAGTTCAGTAGTTATTGGTGGTTTTCTTCTGGATTGAGTTCCAGAGCCTTTGGAGGAACATCAAATTCATTAACACACGTCTGATTCCAGTGTCTCGACTATCTTTTGATGTTTGTTGTAAATCTAAATCATGATTTGTTCTTGCAATCTAACAATCCAGATCAATCATTGATCCAGGTCATCAAAATCCATACAG
This sequence comes from Pachypanchax playfairii, assembly GCA_006937955.1. NCBI lineage: Eukaryota > Metazoa > Chordata > Actinopteri > Cyprinodontiformes > Aplocheilidae > Pachypanchax > Pachypanchax playfairii. The sequence continues at coordinate 236,927 of SSNP01000308.1, forward strand.
AACTTTTTTTTAACTTATCTCACTAACAGTGAGACAAACAAGTAACAAACCCTGGTGAAAACAACCTGGTGGAGGTAATTAAATTCTGGGTATTTTTACCTATATGTGATCAACAATATCTCCCAAAATTCCAACCTTTCTAACTCATGAAGCTGGATTTTTGATGCCCTGTTATTATGTTTCACATCCTGCAGTCAGAACCCAGATTTCAGGGATGTGATCACTAATAGTTCCATATATAAAACCAATATGTCACTATACTCATGGTGTCACACAAAAGGAGCATGTTAGCAGAACTAAAATTTAATTTATCAGTTCAGTTTCTAATCACATTCTTTTATTTCTATTTGTTGACTTATTTCTAAATATAAAATCATTGTGTGTGTTTTCCCTCATGCAGATAAGAACAAGGGGCCGGGCAGGCTGATGAGAAAGGGCTTAGCGCTCATCCTAGTCGGACATATTAACTTCATCCTTGGAGCGATTGTCCACGGCAACGTCCTGCGCCACATTTCCAAACCCAGCCAGCACATTAGCACTGAATACACTGTAGCAAACATTATTTCTGTAACTTCTGGCCTGCTGGTGAGTCACTGTTTCAGATGGTGTGTCAGCATCTGTGTGTTTTAAGGCCAAGACAGAAATCATTCCATCCCAAATGATAAATGGAGACAACGATAAAACCCCTCTAGCCTCAGCCGTGCACAACTGTCATTAAAAAAATCTTCTAATATCTGTGATGCAGCTGTTTTCCCTACAGTTACCTGTCCACTGTTGTTGTTCTTCCTCCTTACATTTACAAGATATCTGCATGTTGAGTCTGCAGTACTGTGGAGCTGCTGGTTCCATAAATTACAGACAAAGAAAAAAATAGACAGTGTCTTGTTTTTTAACTAATTATGAGCCATTATGTGAGGCATGCATATGAAAAAGATCAGTTATAATGTATAAATTCTCCTTTAAGACCTGTAGTATCAGTATCCCTTTTAACCCACATTAATCTTAATGATCTTTCTCTCTGCATCAGTTTAAATGCTTCTTTAGTTCTGTAATTCTGTAGAGAATGTTTCTCTGCAGTCATGACTGAACTTGCCCTTCATCAAGCTGGTTCTTCCAACCAATCGCTTGTCCCTCCAGGGCACGCCTCATTACATTCATTTATCAGAGAAAGTGACACTTGTCAGTAATAAAATGGTGCTAAGTTTTCCTTTTGTTTGTAGTGGCCTCTAAAAGGTATATGAGGCTTGTACGAGTGAAACTCATATGAGTTACCAAACAACATCAGATTTTTACTTATGGTCGTCTTCTTCCCACAAGTTTTTTTCAGCAGGTTTCCAAATTAAAAAGCAGCTTCCAAACCTGGGGCCAGGATTATTTTGTGTTGCTCATAACCTAATAAAATCTACTTTGTTGAAGATGAAATGCTCATTTTATTATTTCATTTTCACAGAGCATTGCCTCTGGGATTATTGCCATTTTGGTGTCAAGAAACCTTCATGTGTTCAAACTGGTAAGAGTTTTAACTTCATGACGCTGACATACCTCAGGTTGAGTGTGATTGATCTGCACCGCACGTGATGATGTCTGTGTGTTCTCAGCAAGTAGGACTACTGATTACGTCGTTCCTGAACGCCTTGCTCTCAGCAGCATGCTGCACCGGTCTGCTCCTCGCCGTCGGTATCACGGTCGCCAACAACGGGAGTGGCTTGATGTTCGGATGCAATGAAACGATGGTACCCATCAACGCTCGTTCACCTGTCAGTGCTCAATGTCCATTTGATACCACACGGATCTATGTGCGTGAACCCTCTGTACTTCTGGCCATTTCTAGATTTGATTTTTAAGATTTTAAAAGGTTTCGTTTGATTATGTTTGTGCCTCTTCCTGTGTGATAGGACACCACCCTGGCTCTGTGGATCCCTTGTGCGGTGTTGTCAGCAGCTGAGGCTGGACTGTCAGTGTGGTGCTTCATTGTTGGACTGATTCTCAGAGGCCTGACGCCCTGTGGGAACAGCTACATCAAAGAGCAGGTGTGTATCTTTGTGTGGGGCAGGTGGATGAGCTTCAGGGGGTGTGTGTGTGGGGGGAGCGGTTAGGTTGTATATGACTGATTTATTTGTCAGATGACTGTCAGATGAACCAGGGGGTTCCCACCATCTGACCTTTTTTTCTCCTGAGAGGGAACAAAAAAATCTGAATATTACAACTGTTTAATTAGAACATATCAAACTACTATAACCTTTACAGAATAACTTTCAGAGGAAATTTTATTTTAAACCTTTAGAAGTTTTAAAATCAAATTCCATAAAAAATATTGAATATGTTCTGATAACACTTTTTCCTCTTACACTTTTACCAGTAATTAATTTGTGTCACTTTAAAGATCCTGTATCATGCAAAATCTACTTTTTAGGGTTTCTAGCCCTGTTGTGAGGATATTTTCTTATTAACCCCCCCCCCCCAAGTGGTTTTTTTAACCTAGCTCTGCCAGATCTATGTGTAGCCCCGCCTCTTCTCGATTCGGGGCACACATACATCTGGAACCGCTCCATTTGAAACCGTCTATGGGGAGCCACAGTCTCCTCCCCTTCCGGTCGGCCCATGGGTCCCTTGGCTGAAAAAATAATGAATGGAAGTCAATGGAGCGATTAAAGCTATTTTCTGGTCTGCTTTGTCTTTCATCCTGAATCACACATATGTTGTACCTCAATTTAAATGATAATTAAAGATGTGAGTTTCGACTGTCTTTATCGTGTGACTTCTGAGTTATTTGCTTTTAAAAATTCCCAATTAAAATGACTAAAAGTTGGTGGACGCATTTATGACGTCACCGCAGAATCCAGTCTGGAGTATAACACACACATTGTTAACACCAAGAAATTCACAAAGTTCTTATCTTTGCTCATTTTTCAATGAATAAATCGTTTCTAGTTCTCCTAAAACAGATTCAATAGCCGCTTTTATCCAGCGGCGCGGCCATGTTTGTTTTGCTTTGTCTGCCTGGGCACTTGTGGCCAATCATACCTGAACACCCGCCCCAAAGCACAATGCTAACACATGAGTGGTCAGAACATTTTTTGGACCGAAATAGACGGTTTTCATTGGAGCGGTACAAGACGGATTTTCGTGGGTTTGGAAAACTCCAAATCTTGAAATGTAAATATGTAAACATCTCTGTTAGTATCCAATTTAGAAATAATGCTGTTTATTATTTTAAAAAGTTTTAAATTCTCTCCATATTTTATCATAAATGAACTTTTTAGTTTTGACAAAATGGTTTTGAAAAGACTTTGCAGCCATAAAACTGAACTGTTATTCAGACAATAGAGTCTTTAAAACTTGCAGAATTTCCTTCTTCACAATGAGGGTTTTTATTGTTTATTTTATTTATTTATTTATTTTCATCTGTTTCTGGCAGAGATTCTGCTTGAGAATTGTTGATGTATTTATCTTTATACAGACTCAGTAACTCACTCTGTCATGATTATACAAACCGAAGCAGCTCAGATTCACCTCATCAGTCTCTCTCTCTCCCTCCTTTACTTTCTCTTATAGTTGGAGGAAGAGGCTGAGTGCTCTCCTCACTCCCGCCACCTGATGGAACAGCGTTCGAGTCCTGAAGTTTAACAGACCTCAGAAGTTTGTTTCAGTCTGTCCATTTCAAAGTGCAGAAACTTTTGCACTGCTATAAATTTGTCTATACATGCATATGCATGTGTGACAACCACAGAAAGATGGGAAACCCTCCTCCCAGTCTCATCAGTGAGGCTTGGCGTGTTATTCTTGGCATGTTTTTTAGTATGAAGAAACCTTTTGTTGATGAAGGAAAATATCTTTTATTTGTATTTTTTTTTTATTATATTTGAACTTGTGCAGATTTCCATTTGTGGAAAATGTTTTATTACTTTACTGTTGCAACTCACCCCCATATGAAGTGTGTTCAACAGACCGTTTGTTTGAAATTGGATGTTATATCATATTGTATTCATCCATTTACTGCAATGCTTTGCAACTTTTATTTAGTATATCATTAACTGCACTTGAAGTAAAATTAGAAATGCTAGATAAAATGCACTGATTTGCTGGTCAGAGTCAATTGCTGCTTGCAGCAGTAAATAAACTGTTATCTCATTAAACACAGATTTATCAAACTGTGGAACATTTTAACTTCTTACTAACAGCATATTTCAATTTTGTGCAAAACTATGCTGCATTTGTGCAAGTGTGTTTCAGAAAAATTGGCTGGTAATACGAAAATAAAAGTGCATTTAACTGGACTTTATATTGTCTTGTTTTGTTTTCTGTGGGATGATGGAAATAAAAAGCAAAAATGAAGGCCAGCCATTTCAGGATAATGTTGAAGAGGTATAAACTACCTAAATCAAGAACAGTTATGAATTTCAGTTAAACCGTTCATTTACTGCATTAATGTGTGTACACTGTAGAGTACTGTTGGTCAGTGTTAAGTGGGGTCACATTAAAAGGTTAAAACCAGTATGTGGGCTAGCACAGCTGTCACAGTTTATGGACCTCTTACAACTCTATGACAGAGAGGATCAGATCAGCCATGAATCGGGTAATCTAGAGCCCTGCTCAATGGTGTGGAAGGAAATCATAGCACACAGTGTTAATCCTGAGGCTGTTGGGGATAAATATTGACAAAGTGATGACTGGTTCAGTCACAACAACTCTGTGTATGATGTTGATGCTTTGCAGTGTCCTGAAATTAACTTTAAATCACTGTTTGAGGAGAAATATTAGTGTTAAAATACTAATCTAACCAACTTTTGCCACCAATTATTTTTTTTTAATCTTTCTCTAATTTTTGACTCAAACTACACGATAAATCATTATATTCAGTTGTAGGTTTGCCATTAATCAAATAAATAAAATACTTGAAGTAAAAAAAAATGCCACAGAACATCAGACAGTTTTAGAGTCTGTTTACAGTAAATATATGATTTACACTTTTAACACGCCCACATGCATCATCCCTCTGTGCGCGGTCACGATGCTTCCGCGGTCCCGATGTATGCGTGCAGCTGCTGACTGACTGGATCAACGCTGTGCTGCAGGGAACGGAGCGCAGAACCTCCCGAACCACCCGGTGCTCCTCAGGTCAAAGTAAGCCACTAACGTTTAACTGCAGCTGTGTCGGTTCATTACCTCACTGCAGTCACACTTGGACAGTAAATGCTTTCTGAAGACGTGCACAGCAGCAACGCCGCTGTTGGGGTGTTGAAGACGTTGCGGTGACAAACGGATTGATGGTCGGTCATTCTTACGTGTCACCGCGCGCGTGGATGTCTCTTCTACGGCAGCGAAGATGTTTGCAGTGAAAAAAAAACGTTTCTAAACGTCTGTGCTTTTTGAAACAATCACGTTTTTATCTCGGACGTAAATGCTCGCGCTCTTCGGTTTACGCAGGTGTTGATGTAAATTAGCTATCAGTTAAACGTGGCTAGCTGTCAGCGACAAGCCCGAGCTTAACTGGTTGACGTTTCGACGCACGTGCACATCCAAGTCTTTAAAACCGGCGCCTTTTATTTTAAATAAATCTCCGACCATTCTTTTTAAGTTTACAGTAACCTGAGTGTGAAACATGACAGAGGAGCGTTACAGCTGCCCGTTGAAGCTCGCACAGACATGAGAGAGTCGGAGGTGTGTGTGATTATTCGCAGGTGGAACTATCTCTCACAAACCGACGGTAACTGTCGCGGTTTGCTTTGAACGTGTTTCTTTAGTCTGCAACATGACCCCGCTGACTCCGCGCGCATACAACAAGATAATCCGACACTGAGACAAGCCGTGACAATTTTACTAAAGAATGCTTGCACGCACTCTTTCGGGAAAATCTGATTTGCATCTCTTACACAGGTGTGTGTGTTTGTGTTTATATACAACTGCGTGTTCAATCCGTTTTGCTTGTGTAAATAAGGGTGTGGCTGATCAGAGACAGTACCTGATACTGTAAACTTCTATTAAATCCACTCTGCTTTCTTATAAAACATTAATCCTCTCTGTGTTTTAAACTCGCAGAACCTGTTTGATGGCTCTAATCCGTTGAGACAATTTAACGTGAAAAACAGGATTTTGTGTTTTGCAGATAAAGCATCTTGGTGATTACAGCTCACAGTGGGCTCTGAAATTCTCCGAGACGTCTTTGGAAACACAAAGAGAAGGAATGAACAAGTGTTGAAAGAAGAAGACGGATAGTAACCATGGAGGATCTCTAACAAATGGCTGAAGGAGGGGTGTTGACTGGGCTTTGTACTCAGTGTGGAGATGGAACACTGCATAAAACCAGAGGATCAGATGAAGTCTGAGAGAAACCGTAACATGGTTATCAGATGAGAAATTTCATAAACGGCATTTAAAGGACAAAAACAGGAAATAAAGTCTGAAGGTTGACACAAAAACAGCACTCTACAGAGTCTGTGTATGAATTGAGACTTTTATTGTGTAGGTTAGACCACATGACGGAGCTCATTGCCTTTATATCTACCGCTGCCACTTAAGAATGGACTTGTTTGGGTTTAGGTTTGACTATCAAGTGGTTATGAAGGTAATGATAAAGTCATAAGACTCTGAAAATATGTTGAACGTTAAGATGCAAGTAATCGACTTCAGACAAGTTCCTGTCTGCTGTGTCTTCATCCTTCTCCACCTGGTTACACCTGCACTTTCTATTCACATGGAGTCCATAGAGAGCCACAGTGAGTTCAGCTGTGAGCCCATCAGACTGAGAATGTGCCAGGATCTGCCTTACAACACCACCTTTATGCCCAATCTCCTGAATCATTACGACCAGCAAACAGCTGCACTGGCCATGGAGGTAAGATTTTATTGCAACATGTTTATGGGTGTGTTTGTGCAGTATGCTTGTCTGTATGGTGGAAGTGCAGCAAATGAGAATAAGATACTGGAGTTTATACTACTGTTGTCAGAGAAGTTGATAAATATAAAGCAGGTTATTTAATAATCAGAAGAGGGAAATTTTTTGGAGAATTTATAAGTTTCAACTTTATATTGTTTCAGTTAAATGTACCACAGAAACGTGTACTCTTGACCCAAGGTTGGACTGGGTCTGAGACAGTTTTCAGATGGGACAGATGAACAAATATTCTTTCTGTTAATGGCCTTGAGAAGCACCTGGAGGTCTGTTATGGCCTGATGGTTTCTCACACTCAGACTCTTTATAAAGGCAGTAAAATAACCTTGTAAGCCAGAGCCTCATCCAATGTTGAGTTTAAACTGCACCCAAATGTGGTTCACGCTAAATTTTGAGGGGTTGTACAAGCGATGATCTTAAAACAAACTCGTGTTTTGGTGATAAGTTGCAGAAATTGTGAAAAACAACAAACAGCGGCCTGCAGGTTCACCATGTAGTCATGCACCTGCTGAGGACAAACTGATTCCTCATACAGCCAGAAGTGAATCAGAGAACGTTGCGTCAGATATTGTCCAGGTTAATGTACATTACAGCCAGCTCACCCAATAATAAAATCACTATAGACAAATGATGTATCAGTCCATCCATCAGTTTCTGTGCATCCAACAGAAGGTAGTGGACAAGTTGGCAAATTATTTACTCAATCATGAGTATTTTTGCTATAATCTTGTGGTAATTTTTGACATTGTTTTTTTCAGTATACAGACAAAATTGACTCTTAAACAAGTCTGAGAGACCACTTGCTTTCTGCAGATGTTGTCTCAGAACTCTTAAGTCTATAAGCTGCAGGTTTCACAAAGCCACAGACATGAAAGTCAAGGATTTAACAGGAGCAGAGATAAAAGACAAGAAAGAGTTATACTTGATCTCTCCTTGTGTTACACATCCATCTTCCTACATGTTACTTCTCCATCTAGACGGAATGTATATGTATTTACTCTGGACTTTTGTTTTTTTTTTTTTTTTTTTTAATGTAAGTAGTTGACAGGATGTTATCTGATCAGCAGCAGATGCAGAAAAATGTCTTCCGAGGAGGCACTTAAGTGATTGAAAGGTTCAGAGAAACGCCTTTGTGTCTGGGTGCTGGTTTTTAGCAAAAGAAGGGAAGGAGTACTGCGTAACACACCGAGTGCAACAGTAGACAAACACTATCCATCTTTGTTATGTTACCTCTCTTTCCTGCTCTTTTGTTACTCCCTGGAGAGTGTGAAAGGGTGCAGAACAACGTGTTGCTCAGAAACAACGCTGTAATTACATGTTACAACAGTTTTTTGATCTGAATTATTCAGAGTCTGGGCATTTGGGGGTTTAAAAATTAAACAACGCATTTTTCAATTCCTTAAATAATAAACTGAAAATATTTATTACAAACAAATATTAACTTGTTACATACAATCAAGAAAATTTTAATCTGCACATCAGTATCTTCTCCAGTTTGTGTTCATCTGTATGTAGATCCAAAAGCATAACGTAGTTTATCCATGTTTTGGCTAGCATGCAGCTGTGTCTGTTATTACATGCTAACATACTTGTATGAAATCTGCTTCCTGCGCTTCATAGCTGGAATATTAAATCTCCCTTGTTGAAACACAGATGAATTTGTACAAGGCCGGTGTTGTCTGCATGTTTAATCCTGTGGATTTTTTTTTCATGCTGAGTAAGCACTTTCCCACGTCAAAATCAGATTAATGTAATGCACAATTTTTTTTATTGCATTCATCTTTAGTCATCATAAAATGTGTTTTTTTTCCTTTGCCATAAGTATTGAACATTTTCAGGCGTCTGCTACAGGATTGCTGTGTTTTCTTCAGCAGCAGAAGCTCTTTGTGTTTTATTTTGATGGTCATGTATCTTAATTTGTTCCCCTTAAAATAAAACTGTAGCCACATCATCCACTCTGCACCTGCAGTTGTTCATTCATGTCAGATCCCCCACTGTCATGTGAAAACATGCTGTCTCAGAGACTGTAAGCAGCATCTGTTGTTGAACTTGATTTGACCCAGATGAAGTAACATCCAAGTAAGTGACTCTGACAGTCAGAGAGACGGTTTTTTGAAGATGGTTGAGTAGCAACACGAGCCTATTAGTTTTCCTGCTCTGCTCGGTTGTGACTGGACATGATAGTCCTGGTGGGAACCCTGCAGGAAATCTATTAATCTCACTAGAAATCACTGGCTGTGTAATGCCATCTTGTGTGATGTGATGTGTTTATGTAGATTTTTGTGTTATGTGTTCAGTTTAATCCAAGACTGAAGTGTTTTTGTAGAAGAATCAAGGTTGAAAGTAAAGTAGTGAGAGTGTAAACGTATCGTCCAACACTGATGGTTTTGTTGCAGTTTAAAGCTGCATTTCACTGCGTTTTTGGGGATCAAACTTATTGGGAATCTAAATGCACAAAAGCAGAACCAGAGTTAAGTCTACAAAGCAGTACCATAATGAAAAGCATCAGCTGAGGTCTGCTGGTGCACTAACAGCATACCTGGAAAGGAAAAGACAAAACTAAACCCAAACCTTCAGCCTCTCTGGTGCCCAAAGCTCAATACCACTAAAACACACACACAGTGACTAACAGAGAACACAACAAAAGGCAGCTGTCATCCAAAGAAAAGCTTCGGAAAAAAAACCTCTCGAGAGCTTTCAAGACTGCTTATTAAAAAAGGAGAGCTTGTCTCAGAGTTCAAGCTGTGCTTAAAGCAGAAAGGAGGTTTTATTAAATGTTCTTTCACGCTCATTAAAATCATATAATTTCTGTCTTTTACATTTTATGAGATTCTGCTCTTTAGACAAATAAGTGAGGGGTTGCCTAGGACTTTGCAAATTCAGGTTTTAAAATGGTAAAAAACAATTACGCCATTTTTAAGTTTAATTTTGTGTAATTCAATTTACCCAAAGATGACAGGAGTCATTTAAAGGCATGAAACAAACTGCTGTTGTAGTTTTAGTCTTTAATCAGTCTGAGTTTTAGGATTAAAATCCTTTAAAGGTGGTAAAGAGGATTTTGTAGCAAATTTAGAAGTCAAATTTACTTTTAAAATTATTTTATCAACTTGTAGTGGTCTTGTACTTTTGGTTTCCAAAAGAAAAAGTTATAATATTTATAAATCATAGACCTGGTGAGGCTAGAAATAAAGTAGCCAATAGATAACGAACCCATTTCATTATCTATTGGCTACTAGATTGTCAATCACATTTCTTACGTACGTACTACGTAGTTTGCGTAGGCCTCAGGGCTAGTTCACAATGCACTCTGAAGCAGAGCGGAACAGAGGCATCTTCCATTCAGCGCCCTTGTTAACCTATATGATGTAGTTCACACCGGACACACAGCGCTACGAAGGGGCGCAGCCTGCCTGCGCCGCAAAACGATCATTTTGTTGTGTGGTCTATTTTTTGCACGAGCGTTCTGCATTAATTCTGGCTGGAAGTCACATCAAGACACATGAGACAATCCAGTCAATTTTGAAAATGAAAGCAATTCTTCAAAATAAAATATCGGGATTGACAAATGCCATCATATTTGTGTATCTAAACAGACTATAGAGATGAAAATAAACCCAACACACACACATGCACAAACACACAGCGCAACAGAGTGTGTTGACTACGTTGAGGGGGGTGGGGTTTTTGGGTGTCTATACATAAACGGGGAAAGAGTGAGAGAGAGAGGAGTTGAAGACAAGATGAACAATGTCAAATTAAAAGCAGGAGTAACTAAAACAAGTTCTCTTCAATTATTTTTTGATGTTATTTACTTACAGATGATGAAAAAATAGCTCTGAATGAACAGAGGAGCAGAAACTCTTGTGGATCGGTGCAGAGAAAGACGTATGCAGTGTAAACCAGGTGTCAGGCTTCAGTGATTATTCATGCTGCTACTAGCATTTAAGCACTAGCAACACTTGTACTGACTAACAATAAATGATGAATGTAAACAAAATGCCAACGTTGTGCCCGTCAAAATTAATATTTTATAATATTTTACTTCGAATATAATTTTTCAAGGAAATGCTGTATTTTTATTCTACAACCCTCTAAACACCCCGTGGAGGCATTATTTTGTTAAAAATATTGCTTTTAATGAAAATATTCCATATCCCACCTCTAAAGGTTCTGTATCCTGCTATTTTACAGCTTTCAACATCTGGGATAGACACACATGATAAAATGTTACCTTTGGTATTATATTTGTCCTGAAATATAACTTCTCGAGTTACTCTCCGACCAGGAATTAAAACACTCAGTTTACCTAAAATCCCATCTCTCCCCAAGCCCCCCAGCTCCCTGTGCATGCTGCCCCTCGAGCTGCCTGAATAACATGGTGACTAAATTCCTGTAACTCTCGAAGCGAAATGCACATTTTCACCCAGACATTTTTAGAACGTAAAATACTACAAATGGTGGTGTTTAGTGTTTTGCTTCGGACTCTTGCAGCTCAGGGTGTGTGTGTTTAATCTGCAGGGGCAGCACGGACACGCCGGGCAGGTCCTGGTGTAACATTGTTACATCACTATGTTACAGTCAGCTGTTTACCAGGAGAGAGTGGAGCAGCTGCTCAGAGCTCAGGATGCAGGAGGATTACTGAGAAATGCGTGAATTAAGCCAAAAACTACTCTGGGGTTTTTTTAATAAGGAAATAACATCACAAAATAGGTAAAAGCTCCAAAAACATGATTTTGCATGATACAGGACCTTTAAAACAAGACAAAGTTCAGAAAATTTTTACATTTTTTTTGCTTTTTTACCAAATAAAATGACTGCTGCTGAAACAGTGTAAATAACTGACTAACTAACTATTAAAACTGAAGCCTTTGTTGAGCAGCTGTTTTCACTGTTTTGGGTCAAATCATATGCTGAATGTTTGCTCCGCCTCAGTGGTGAAGCTTGCGTGTCTTGGAGATCATTCTGGTGAGCTGTCACATCATGTTGAACTATTCAAGCTGTTATTTTAGGCATTTTTTTTAAAAACAGGCTTTATTTTAAATCATGCGCAGTTGTCATTGGGGAGTCTTTGTTTTTTTTATTTTTACAAACACTAGAAATACATTTTCTCTTTTTATGATTTTTGTTGTTGATATTAGTGAAGGAGTTAACGATCTGAACATATGAGCATTTTCCACTACAGTTACATGTAGAAGTTACCAGTTTTAGAAGTTGAACATTATTTTTGCTTTAGTGTTTTAATATGACCAATCCCAAATGATAATTGGACTCATGTACTTGTACTTCCTGTGTGTGTGGGCGGGTGACAGGGCAGGGTTACGGTCCCAGCTGTCATCGCTCACTAGTGCAAACTAGCTCTTAATCTCGCTCAGCTCCACAAAGATGACATTGATTCCCACACACCATCGACCACCCCATCTGCCACAATAGTCAATTAAACCTGAGTAAAGTGGACGAGAGAGCCTGAAACATGAGAGGGGGTTGTGAATGAAGCCGGAGATGCATTTAGAAAAGGAAATGGTATAACTAATGAAATATTTGTTAAAGATATTTTTGTGCCTGCTTTTGTGTTCATGTGATAGTGTAGAATATAATCTTTAATGTCAATCTGCCAATGCATGATAGGCTCTCAGGGGATTAGCTGCTGATTGGGACATTACTCAAGGTTTGTGCATGTTAAAGAAGCAGATTCAGACATGACTCGATGAGGTTGTGTGTGAGTAAGAAATGAGACCAGAAGGATGAACCGTGACTGCAGCCAGGCTTTCCTAGTAACGTTTGACTCTACAACACTTCAAAGTCAGCTCAGACAAAATGGTTAACTTATGTCTTTATTAACTCAGGTTTTGTGCAGAAGGCTGTGATCATGTTCCCTGTAAAGGGTATCTCTGTTTCAGTTAAAGCTTTTGAGTTACAGAACAGATCTTATGCTGATGAACAACAAGCTAGAATTTTTTTTAATTTTAAGTTTTTTCTATCACAGTGAAAATAAATGGTGTTTAAATGTACTAAGAGGTTTACTTTCTTCTAGTTTATGTTCTAGTAAGGTTTTAGTGCAGACATGTGGCCTGCTGCAGGCCCCAAAGCAATAATGATGAGCTGACACGTAGACCTTTCTTTACATAATTACTATGCAAAGATGCTTAAAGGCTTTTCTCTTTCCACAAGGCCAACTTCACCTTTCCCCCAAAATGAATATCCTCTAAATAATAAATAAAACATGTTAACATTTAACGTGATTAATATGCTGAAAGGAATAAATAAAAAGGTGGAGGATTATTGTTCCATTGGGGTCTAAAACATAACAGAAGATAGAAACGTTGAATGGAAAGTAGAGCAGCGGAATAAAAAGTGTCAGAGACTAAATTGAGAGAAATACTGACAGCATGACAGGTTGTGGAAATTCTTTAGACTCTACTGTCTCTGTTGTTTGTTTCTCCCACTATGGGGTCCCGTCTTTCAAAATAAGACCAGTTGTTGTAAGAAAGGCCACCCCGGGGCCAGAAGGTCCCCCACATCAGAAAACTGTGTGCACCCAGTGTTCACAAAACCTACAGAGTTTAAAGCTCGTTGTGCTTAATTCTTCTTTTTTCAACTTTGTGTGAATACGAAAGATTTGTGCATGTGCGAGATGACTGGGTTGCATCTATAGTGTGTGTGTGAGTGTGTGCACGCACGTGCACACATACATTCTTGCTTTTCTTTGCATCTGAAGAGGCTCATTACCCTATTCACGCTGCAGACAGGTCCTCATTCAGTTTAGAAGTCCCTGTTTATTTCAGTTGAACTCTTGATTATCCTGCTTATTCTGACCATCTATTGAAGCTGCCAGCCCAAACGAAGCAATTATTTATTTATGCACGGAACAAAGGCTCTGCCTGGTGCTGTTTTTTGGCCAAACGTTCCAATCTACACAGCTGCCACCACTGCTTATCCAGTCTTATGATGGGCGAAAGAGATTTGAAGGATTTCCTTTTGTTGCTCGGTTACTGCTCCATAGTCTGACATGAATAAAGTGGTAAACATTTTGAAAGTAAGTATCGGTTTGTTCTGTTACATTTTTAACATATCTCTGATGGGAAAACTTTAAATGCTGTGTCAGCACCTTTTTAAACCTGAAAATATTCATGAAGATTTTTCTGTTATGGCTTGAAGGTTAAACGTCTTATCAAATTATAGTGAGTGCAGTAGAGAAAGGGTTGGTACCATGAAGCTGTGTTGCTCTGCTAGATGTGTCCTGGGAACTTGAAGGTAACGGGCGCTTTACCAGGCAGTGTTAAGCTGGATTCATGCTTACGCAAAGGCAAATGTGCTCCCACACGGGCGGCGTATTAACGGAGCCAGTTTCTGTTCAGACCACCCCGACCCTGTTGCAAAGAAATTCTCCTCCAGGACAGCAGGAGGAGCGTTCCTTACTTAGAGGTCTCCCGGTGCTTTATGTGTGGTTCCAACCATGAGAGGAACAAATAAAAAGCAGGGACTTTACGGCCACCAGCATCGCCACTGCTGCCCTTCGGACCTCTTTTAATGTGGACAAATTTGTCTTCAAGACTGTCAACACTCGCGCTGTTTACTAAAGGGAAGCTACATCATGCCGGAAATGATGTTGGGTTATCTGGCTGACCAATCACAGACGTGCGTCATCCGACGCGTCCGTCGGTAAGTTAGAAAATAGAGCGTGACTCGAACCGACCTTCCGAGACACTTGGAGAGCCCATACGACGTCGTATCATGGCGGTGCGTGCCTCCGACACATCGGAGCTGCGTTAGTATGAATCCAGCTTTAGTAAACAAGAAGCTTCTAAAAGCAAAGGGGTTGTCAAAGGAGTCTGGGTTACATTATCTTGAGAAGATAACAGAATAAGACACAAATGTAAACATCTTGTTTTTATATTTGTCATCTGTTCCCTGAGTTTCAACTCATTCATTCAACTATTTTATATACATGCATATAGATTAAATATAAGGCATAAATAGTGTCCACTGTGGACATTTAACAGATCAAGTAGCGTCACTTTATTGGTTCCCTGCGAAATCCAGAATAAAGTTTAAAATTTTACTTTTGATGTATAAGGCCTTGAACGACCAAGCTTCATCTTATTTTAAAGATCTTATTGTTCCATATGTTACTAACAGAGCACTTCGCTCTCAGACTGCAGGTCTAATTGTAGTTCCTAGAGTTTCTAAAAGTAGAATGGGAGGAAGAGCTTTCAGTTATCAGGCTCCTCTCCTGTGGAACCAGCTTCCACTTTTATGTGTCTTTTTCCTCTTGGATCCAGTGGGTCGAGGTAGAAGGTCTCCTTCTGGTTCTGGTTCTGCTGGAGGTTCTTCTTGTTAAAAGGGAATCGTTCCTTTCCACTGTCACCAGTCTGTGCTGGTCAGGATGGAGGATTCTGTTGAATTAATGATTGAACCCAATCAGCTGGTTCCGTAGATAGGAAATGTTTTATTAATTAGCATTTCTTAACTTACTGAAGCTGATTCATGTTTACAATTGATTGAAATGTTTTCATAAAGCTAACATTCAATCTGGCCTTGAAATGACTTTTGTTCTGAACTGGTATTATATTAACTGAATTGAATAGAATTGAAATCCACTGAAGGAAAGAGATGTAAAACGCTATAATCTAACATTTGCTTGGAAGGCAGATCATTTACAATGTTTGCATAGTTTTAACTGGTGAAAATGTGAACTTTCATCTTGTCTTGTCTTCATTATCCTCATACTTGTCCAAACTGAGAGAATGTAGTTTTAGACATTCAGCTGGCTTGCAGCCCTTTAGTGTTTAACTATATGACACACAGAAATGGGTTATCCACGTCTTATGGTCTTAATCGGAACCCATGACCTGATCTAGAGAGTGTGTGTGTGAAAATGTGTGCAGCCAATTAGACATGTTTAAACTTTAGTACTAATCCCAACTTACACTAACATGCACACAAACACACTGGTGATCGTTGATCTCTTTCTCAGTAAAGCCACTCAACACAATGCAGCTTTAACATTTTCAGTATACTGCAGATCAGAACCAGCGTCGGCTTTAAAAGCTCTTGTGCTGCTAATTGTGCACTTATCAAGCCTCATGCAGCTTTCAGCTCACTAAAAATAACTCCCATATAAATGAGTAACAGGTTCTGTGAAAAATCAAATCAGTGCCCACACAATTTCAGATATTTTAATGCTTTTTGTGATTTTAGCATTGCTTCATTCACATTACCTTCCTCTACAGTTAGCAAATACTTTAATTCGTTTAATTTTTCCTTCTCTTTGAATTCTTGCTTGTATGTTCTCTCAATGTAAGTCGCTTTGGATAAAATCGTCTGCTAAATGACAGTAGTATCCACAAATTGAATTGTGTCTCAGCAAGTTTGATGCTGCTTTTTATTTTAATATCATGAGCATCATCTCACACCCTTGGATTGATTATCTTTCCTTTGAGTATTATTGAAATATTCATTATTATGATGCTGAAAGAAGCAACATTTGTAATTTTGTCTTCAGAGACATAGTTTGACATAAACACAGGAGACACTGAATGCATGAACTTGGTGAGATTTCCTTACGTGGAACTAGAAATATACCATGAATATTGTAACATCTTTTAGAATTGATGTAACTGAAGATACGTGTTTTCTTGGTAAAGTGAAAATGTTTTATGATTTTGAAAGGATTTATCTGAATGTGAGGGGTAAGCAGATGGACAGGCACAGGCAGCTTGTGCAGTTGATCTGATTCACTCTTGGTTCTCTCTCGTACCATTTTATCTTGTCTCTTATGCTGCCTAGATTCTTTTGTTCACACGATTCCTGTTTCCTCTTATGCAGGCTTGTTTTCTTTCTGTTTTTGATTTTTCACCCATTGAAGAAGTCCTAACAAAATGTGAGTAGGTGATTGTTCGTGTCTGTTATCCCTTAAAGAGGCATGGCCATGAAAGAGTCTACACATCACCTGTTGCCATGGTAGTTAAACAGGCAGAGAAGGACGAGCAGGAATGAGGGAGGGAGAGGGGCGGGGGTGAGGAAGAAAATTGGATGATATGTGGTATGTTCTGGAATAAACCAGTAAGATGAGGAGCAGGAGGAAAGAGCTGTAAATAAAGGGGAAAGCATATGAAAACCAGGTGGACTTGTTGCCAAGTTATTTAGTTTGCATGGAGATAGAAATAGCCATCACAAGTCCTAAAAGTCTTGTGATATTTATTCTCTGATTATGTAACCACTGTCAAACATCTTGTTTTTAGACCTGACAAACATCAGGCTTCAGCTCCACCTAATGTACGGCTGAAAGTCACCATCTTGGAAAGACCACCCCTCAGTTCTCTGCTTTGTTCATTGTTGTCGGGAAAAGACAGACATGACTGTCTCATTATGGATACAGTTTCAAGTACTTTCAGCCTGTTTCATAGATTATTACATTAGCCTCCTCTAGCATAGATAATAACATGAAGACATCCGACACCTGATTGTTGTAACATAATACTCCTTTACTATCCAAACCACGAGCTGTAGCCTCTCTTCCTCTTTTATCTGACTTCATTCCATCTACACTCTCTTTTATTTTTGTGCTTTTTCCGTGATCAGAGATGGAGTGTTTTTTTCATTTCAAAAGCATGTCATCCGGCCCCAAAATTATTTTCAGTTCAGCTGTTGCACTAGCTGCTACTAAAAGCTGCAGCATATTTTTAAAGAGGCCCTTCCATTAAAAACGGGTTTTCTGAGGTTTCTGTTGAATATTTTAGCTCCACAGGTGTTCTTACCTTCATAGTGGGTGTGAAACCAGGTCAACAACGTTAGCATTCATCAGCTCCCGCAGTTGAAACCACACCTAGCATGCTGCTGGCTAATAGCTGTAGCATAAGACATATCAAACCGGAAGAGACTACGTCTGCTGTTGCCATGTGCAGCGGGGCAGGAAACAACCTTGCTCTCATAGGCTAGTTTGTTAGCCAATCTGAATCCAGCAAATTCGAATAATGAATATGAACAAGCTGCTGCTTGAAGCTTGACGGAACCAGACAAATTTTAATGCAGACAGATTGAAAGGTCTGTTAATCAGTGTTTTCTAATGTTTTTTAGATATAAAATGTGTCATATTACTGGTTAATACTGAAGAAATAACCACAAAGTCATAAAATTTGTATGAAATGGCCTCTTTAATGTTTCTAAGGAGAAGTATGTAAAAATCTTGCTGAGCGGTAACCTGGATCTGATTTTGAGTTGTGCGGGGCATTGAGATCTAAAGAGTTTATCTTAAAGTCAGCTGGACGTTTCATCTTTCATCCAAATGAGATACATAGTCGTCGAATTCACAGGAGTCACTGACACACCCATCTATCCTGAGGGTTGTTTTGCATCTCAGGTTGAAACAAGATAGTTTCTGTCCGCAGGCAACTTTCCCTGAAATCTTCTCAAATTTACACACCATTTTTTTAGCCCCCCACCCAAAAAAGTGTTGCAAACCCCTCGATACTTCTTTTTTGCTGCAAACTTGGACCTTATTGATCAGTTGTAGCCCTGACCCAAGTAAACAACAATCACTTAGTCCAGTCATTAATATATTATAGACATATATGTCCAAAACTAGGTGAGTGCCCTCTAGTAATTGGCTGCAGTATAAATTTTTTACATGTAAATGAATGAGACATTTTCATGAATTTAAAATGAAAATACACGTCCAAGTAATTTTCCCAAGCATTGATTCTTGTTGCTTCGCATAGCTCTCACCTTGCTGTTAGCCTCTAATATTCATTTTTTAATATGCTTGGATTAAATTAATTATTCGATGCATAAAAATCACCATGATTGTTTGGGGGGGGGGAGTAGGCGAGACTTCTACGTCTCAATTGATCAGACTCCAAAAATACAAGCTTACAGAGACAGCCATGTCTTGTTTCTCTTTATGTCTATGAACAACACAGTAAAGATGTGCTTGTATGTTTTAATCAAATTTTAACCTACATAGCTACTCAGACATCAAAGTAAAACCTGTAATATGTTTTCATTTATATATTTTACCAAACCTAAACATGTTACTGTCTGTATTAAAACATGAGAATGTCATGAAATGGTTGTAGTTTGTGTTTCAAAAAACTCAGAGATGAGACCAACAAGAAAATAAAGTATATTGTCAATATGTCAATATACTATATATATTGTCAACAAGAAGAGACAGAGTATATAATTAAGTCTGTAAAGCCCCCCCCCACACACACACACACATAAAATGACTGACAGAAAGAGAGGGGGAAGTGGATGAATGCTAATTTTAGAAGCGTTAAAAGGGAAAAGAAGTGAAGGTGGTCAAGTCCATCTCAGTATAATTGCTAGGAGTAAATGGGAGGCAAAGAAAATAAGAGATGAAAACAAGAGAGAGAATATGGGAGGAAGGAGGAGGGGGAGTAAGCATGAAGGGGAATGCCATTAACGGCTTTGTCGGTCCTCCCAACCGAGCGATGGATAGACACGGATAAACGAACAAATGGATGAAAAACAGAGAGTGTGAGAGAACTGTGCCCCTTTCTTAACTGTCCATTCAGAGATTAGTGAGGAGATCATCAGAAAATGTGCAGTTCATCTGTTTAAAGCCAACGCCTGGAGAAGAAACAGGAACATGGCCACAGTCTGTCTGCGGGTCCCTTTAACTTGAATTTCTCTATGAATTCAGTCATTTGTGTATTTTGGAATGACGAACAAAGAAATGTTGATTTTAAAATCATGTAGTATAAATGAAGAATATGGAGAGACTGGAACGAAAGAACACGAAAAATGGGTGGGTGGTGTGATGAGACGTAGATGAAGTCATTATTATATAACTGAGTTGTTGCAACATATTTAACTTACACTGTAAAGAGGAAGAGAATGTCAGGAGGATGTTGGGTTACAGTCTGCATCAGCAGGAGAAATGGACAAAGGAGCAAATACAGGGTTATTGTTTTCACTGATAAGTAAATAAAGGATTTAGTCCTTGTAGCCTGTGGAGATGGGATGTTACTGGGATGTTATGCAGTAGCTGATGTAGTCTGACAGTATTTATGCTGCAGGCCCTGGACTATGATGTGATGGTGAGTTGAGACAGAGATAGCAAGGAGAAAAAAATGGTGTTTGAGAGGATAATATGTCCAGAGAGACATCCGCAAGATTTAGTAAGAAATTACCTGGTTTTCATCTAAGCTCTTCATTTGTCACTAAATGTGGGAGAAATGTTGTTTTATTTATTCTTTTGAATTTGCAGCATCATATGTGTCAATTCATTCAAAATACATCAGCAATAACTGCATCCTTCATGTTGTTAAACTTTTTTTTTTATTTCACAATTAATTTTTATGGTAATTTCAATCATAAATACACCAAACACTCAGTGACATTTCTAAAAAGTCTCAATCGAAGTAAAAGACAAGTTGCAGCAGCAGATTCATGTGATGCATTTTATAGTCATGTGCATCAGAACTCTGAGAGAGCCAGCTTCTTATAAAGTAGTTGGATTGATGCCCGTTCGAGGTCTGTTTCTTTGGAGGCTTTCCACACAACAGCCCGTCACCTTGATGTGACCACAAAACAAAACTGCTGACAGTTAAAGGAAGTGTGTGAAGTTCTCACACACTCAGCACTCCTTCAAATCCATTTGACTCCCTAATCCACCGAGTAACAGCCACTTCTTTCTCTTTCAATTCTTCTTCAGGTTTCAGCCTTTTTTCTATCCTCCTTTCTTTCTTTTTCTCCTCCTTCTGCACATGCCAAATTCATTTCTCCCCTACACAAAAACCCAGTTACACACAAACATGAATACATGAATATATATTCCAGTGATGAAATGTTTTGGTGTATCCTGATAATGACCCCTCCTGATCTCCTGCAGCAGAAAGAAACAATGAATGAAGAAGTAGGAAAGTTTTGGAGCTAGTGATATTTGCCTCCTGCAGTTTTAACACTAGTCTTCTGTAATGACTTAATGAACTCTGCTCAAATCCTCATTAAAGTCCCACAACCCCAAAAACTGCCAAATTTAGATTCTTGGTTTTTGTAAACATTTTAATGTAAAAAAGTAAAAATTATTGCACACAATTTTTCATCTTTTGAATTTTGCTGCAATTTGTTCAGAATTGTTCAAAATTTCAGCTGTAGTTTTTTGTACTTTTTTCGGGGGGGGGGTTTCACTCTAAAGAACAGCTCATTACTGGCGTTTGTTATCCCACCAGTTTTCGCTCCGTGTTTCTTTATTTAATTTGCTTTGACGGGATACACTCGAGTCGCTGATGGAGAGGAAACACTTTGTTTCAGTTTGGTGCTAAAAGTTTTTACATGCTAGAGTCCTTGTTAAAATAAAACTACCGTCTGTTTTGGCTCTAACACAACAGCTGTAGTCGCTGTCTCTTGTTTGCCAGAAGTATAATTACTTGCATTACGTGACTGTTAATCACATGCCTGTGTTGCTGTTGATGATTTTTTTTTTTTTTTTTTTTTTTGAAG
>SSNP01000308.1:266615-278102 GCA_006937955.1 Pachypanchax playfairii
CCCCCCCCCCCCCCCCCCCACATCTCTTCTCTCTTCTTTCTCAGTTGGTGTCTCTTTCTTAGGGCTTGCTCTGTCACGCTCAGCTGCCTGTACTCTATGAAGGCTTTGTAACGGTTATGAAGAGCGGTGGGAGTTTGGTGTTTTTGTAGAGTCTGGTGGTAAATTAATAAGAATAATGATCACCACTCCCTCCTGGAAGAACACACAAAAAGCAAGAAAAGCAGCAAATAATCACCACACACACACACACACACACACACACACGTCTTCATGGTTTATTTTCATTTATACATCAGTGTTCCAGACAAATGTTGGCTAACATGTGACAGGCTGTAAGAGTGTGTGGAGGCAGGTGCAGCCACTTATGTTACTTGTCAGCATGTGTGTTCATGTCTCTATCTCTCTGTGACCTCATGAGGACGGACCTCCATCACGTGGTGTTTAGCTCTGAATTTTCATTACTGCCATATGTCATTTGATCTTTTCCCCCGGGTGTGTCTGGTGTGCAGATGACTGCACGTGTGGCAGAGTGCACACGTTCCTGATTTTACTAAATTGGAGCTTATTGAAGCAGAAGAAATGGTTTTAGTGAAAACTACAGCCATTTGGCCAAAATCCAGTGTAGTTACTATACAACGTTCTGTTTTAACTCTGTTTGTTTAGCTGATCCCTCCTCTATACAGTGTGCATCTGCCAAAATCTTTACACACAAATTCTGTTTCAAAACATAGATTTTACTCATTTTACTGAAAGATCTCGTCTCTTTTGTGTCACTTGAGTTCTTATAAACCTTATCTGTGTAAAACCTTAAAAAGCTTAACAGATCAAAGTAATGTACTTTCATCATTTCTGTTGTTAAATTGTTTTCTTATAATAAATTTGTATCTTTGAAGAAAAAATGTAATAAAGAAAAAAAAAGTGTCTTCTCGTTCTGCTCTTTGAGAGTCTGCAGTCTGGGGGAATTTTAGGCATGTGGATTTAATAAAATGCACGTTTCCTTCTGACCAAAGTGAAGAACCTGTAGTTGGACATGTAGCAGAGAAAACAAGCTAGCTGCAGTTATTCTGCTAAATCAGTCATTTGACATGACCGAGGTTTAATTTGTTTTTTCAGACTTTTACTCTCAGAGCTGCTTCTGTGACTCTCATGTCTTTACTATACTATAAAGAAAATGGTATAAAAGACAAATACATTTATTATTGATTAAATTTCTTTCTCTTGTTTCTTTAAATTGAACTCACATGAACTGAATGATTGTGGAGTTAATGAATGACTTTGTTCCTGTCAGGTTGAGCAGACCAGCAAACCCCTCATGGTTCTGTTCCTGGTTAAATACCTGATGATGCTGGTGGTGGGGATTCCCTCTGTGTTCTGGGTGGGCAGCAAGAAGACCTGTTTCGAATGGGCCAGTTTCCTGCATGGACACAGACGCAAAGAGTGAGTGGAATCTGAGTGAATGCTCTTATTGTTCACGTGCAAAACAAACCAGGGCCGGTTCTGGGCATAGGCAGATTGCGTAGGGCGCCCTCTGCTGGGCTGCTGAGTTAAGAATCAACTGCTGGACTTTTAGTGGTTTAAGATCATTTCATACATTTTCAAAATAATTGTGTTTAGGATTATAACTATTTTTTACTTAAAATTAGATGTTTTATATTTTATGTTGTTGGGTTTTGTTTTTTTGGCAAAAAAACGTAAAAACTTGTGGGCCAGATCTTTAGTGAGGACGTCATGAGTTGGTGATTCTAGTAGCAGAAAACTAAATTAAGTGTCACAGGAAATTCTGTATCACTGCTGTCTGTCTTTGTGGTGATACATCGACCTTGTCTTTACTTTTGTTACTCATCACATAAAATATTTGTCTCCAAACTCAGACTTGTGTCCTCATTTGTTGAATTTCCCTTCTGGGATAAATAAAGTATTTTTCATTTCATTTTCATTTCATTCAACATGCTTCCTTCCTTCAACTTGTCATATGCGTTTCTGGGTCTACCCATTGTTATCCAGCTTTGTTTGCACATCCTTCGTTAAACCTCTCTTTCTTTGCAGCAGTGGGGTCAATGAGTCTCGACAGGTGCTACAGGAACAACCAGACTTCGCTCAGTCTCTACTGCGTGAACCAAACACCCCCGTCATCAGAAAATCCAGAGGGACGTCCACTCAGGTAGGACAGCAATAACATCAAGTATTCACTGACTTTCAGACTTACACAATAAGTTTCAGTTTGACTTTTGATTAAAAAAAGTTCACTGAACTCTGTAAGGCTTAAATATTTGTTGTCATTAGAACAAAATAACGTTTCATCAGTGTGCAGTTTGTTTTGACTGGAAATCTCTCTGATGTTTCTCTCTGCAGGGCACCTCTACACACGCCTCCTCCACCCACTTGGCAGCTCTAGATGATCTTGACGAACCAGTCAGGAGTCACCATGGACACCCCGCATCGATCAGAAGCAAACCCAGCAGCATCCACAGCAAGGCCAGTTACCACGGCAGCCTGCGCCGCACTCGAGATGACAGGTAGAAAAGCAAGTGAGTAAGAATGACATGGCGGTGTGGACTTACATTCAACTTCCTGTTTCCACCTCTTTCAGGAGCGATTCTTTAGCTTACCGATGCACACAGGAGCGCAGTTTCCATGGCAGCATGCCCCGTCTGGACCACCCACTCTCTGCTCACAGCAGCCTGCATCAGATAGACAGCCACTCAAGGCGCAGCAGCCAGCGAGATGTTTCTGAAGTCCCACCGACCCTCATCACTCATGGAACCACAGCAAGTGACGCCCGAGTGGCTGAGAACGACGGCACCAGTGCCTGAAGAGTGTCCACGTTTACAGGACAGCGTGTCCTCTGCAGAACCGCAGCGCAGTGTTCAGAGTGCAGAATGTACCATTGAGTGCTCTGGTGCTCCTGGTTGTTTACATCCTGTGTGGCTTCATGATAAGAGTTCAGACAGTGAACATCTCACTGTGAGCTGGACTCTGATTACTTCACTCAGAAAGGCTCAGCCAAAAAGAAGTGATCAGCTCATCAGACTTACGGTGCCGTGAGCTTGACTTTAAGGCATTTTTCAGGGAAAGTTGAAAAACTCGAACTTGCACTGGGCAGAAACCAGGAACTACTTCAAGGTTGTAAAAGGAAAAAGGCCATTGCACTTGACTTTAAACTCATTTCCAACAGGCGTGCCGTATCATACGTTGGATGAATTTGTAAGTTGAAATCCAGCTCGGTTTTGAGTTGCACCAATGTTATGGTTATATTGTTTCCATATCCTACCTACAGATCATGTAGATTTCTAAACACTGCCGAATTTTGCTTTTATAACAATCTTAAATACCTTGTATAGTCTCTTAATAACGTGTCTTGTTTGTTCTTAACTGCAGCTCTTAATGTTTGTCTCTGCTTGGTGTCTTTGACAAATATGGGCCTAACATGAAATGATGGACCTGCATTAATTGAAATATTTTTATACTGTGAAAGTTGTTAGCTGCTGAAATTGTGTGTGCACTCGTGCATGTGGGAGAGAACTAAAACCATCGGTGATGGATTTAAAACTTTTATTTTTCTTGTAAGAGTCAAAGTTGAAAGATCAAACTGTCCAAGTCAGAAGCAGATATCAGGATGTGGCTGAGTGAAACGATTCATTAGTCTGTTCATTAATCAGAGTTTGATTATTCAAGCTTGAGAAAAGAATCAAAAATTGAAAAAGCAAAAAATAAGCTGCGTTGTACTTTTATTTGTAGAATAAGAGCTAAAAATGTAACTACCAACCAGAGTATCAGAAACCTAATACAGGTACCTAGCACTGCATTCTATGTTTGTCCTGACTGACTGAAGTGTTGACTTGAACTAATTACTGGGAAGTGTTTTGGTTCTGAAACTGTCACATGCAGTTTTAATCTACTACAGTACTCTGCGTACATAAACTGTTTCTGTACACGCTCTGTGTTTGTGGGTAATTGGAAGTCAAAATTACCCAAAGAGTTGCAGAAAATTGAATATTTGTTTGACTTCATTTGTTCAGACATTATTTCTCTGCTTGTAAAGAAACTATTCCAGGAAGTGTACACTGTAAATGTTTGTTTGACTCCTTTTCTGAGCTGTGATTAACCTACCTCACCTCTACCCTCAGCCTTTTCTTTTACCTGCATCTACATCACCAGGTGTTTTCTACAAAGTAATTTACTCAGACAAGTAAAAAAGATTCTAACGTCTGTCTGACCTGCAGCCGGTCAAGTCTACCTCCTTAGTTCAAGCCTCTGTAAATCTCTGTCTCCTGCTCTTTGCATAAACTAAGACTGTCACTATTTGTTGGTGAATTGTCATAAAATAACTGCAGTTAAAGAGACACGAGGAAACGTTAGTTTCACCCTGCTGTTGTTTTTATACAATTCAGATCAGCTAATGACAATGTCTGTCATTATTATATGATGTAATAATGTCAACAGATCCAGTTTTTAATGACAGGTGCTTACTGTCAACTAGTTTGCCTTCATATCTGTTGTGCATCAGTAGTTTAGTACTGTGTGATGACTGATCTGCCTTCTGCCTCTCCTCCTGTGTGTGAGCTTGTTTTGGACCTACAGCAACTGTCTGTACTTTGTCACAACTGCTTGGAAGCATAAAGCGCCTTGTATTTATCTCCAAATGAGACAGAAAATACAATATTATACAAAAAGGAACTTTTTGCTTTTTAACTTTGAAGCATCATTTTTGTTTGCGTTAGCCATTTAACCCCATGTCATATTGTGATAAGCCTCAGTGTGAACTACAGTAGCATGATGGTTCTATAACTTCACATTTTGAAACCTGTTTGTGACTTAATTTATTTACAGCTGTGAACTGTAACTTCATTTACATGCAGTCGAATAAACTTTTTATGGACTTCTCAGAGTTCCTTCACTAAGAGATCCATAAAGTTCTGCTGGTTGATTCATATATAAAAAAAATAATCTGTTACATATCAAATAGGATCGTGTATTTGTGCCACTAAGTTTTTAAAGAGGCCATTTCATACAAATTTTATAACTTTGTGGTTATTTCTTAAGTATTAATCTCTAAATATCTAAAAAATCTAATATCTAAAAAACATCAGGAAACACTGATTAACAGAACTTTCAATCTGTCTGCATTAAAATTCGGGTGGTTCCGGCTCCTTCCGTCAGGCTGCTTCGTCAGCAGCTCGTTCATATTCATTGTTTGAATTTACTGGATTCAGATTGGCTAACAAACTAGCCTATGAGAGCAAGGTATAACGTTTCCTGCCCCACTGAGCATGGCAACGTCAGACGTCGTGTCTTCCTGTTTGCTACATTATGCTAACAGCTTTTTACTGAGCCCCATGCTAGGTGTGGTTTCAACTGCGGGAGCTGCCGAATACGAACGAACAAAGGGGTTGTGACGAAACAGATACAGGCCGTCCGGACTCGGAAGAACTCAGGCGTGATCGCCACCTGTGTAGTTTGAGAGATTAAAACTGAAAGAGAAGTTGTTGACCTGTTTTCACACCCACTATGAAGGTAAGAACACCTGTGGAGCTAAAATATTCAACAGAAACCTCAGAAAAACTGTTTTTAATGGAAGGGCCTCTTTAAATGTCACTCAAATGTTAAAACACTTTTTTTCCAACACTGAGAATGTTTTAAAAAGTAAAGGATAAACAGACAGTTTAAATAACTTCAAACTTTGTAAAGTCAAGACCAGATCCCTGAGCGTTCCCGTTTGCGGCGAACAATGGCAGCTACATCCTGTTTGAGTGTGGTGACGCTCTGTTCCAGCTGCTCTGAGAAGTCCTTCAGCAGGTGACTCTGCTCGTCCACAAACAGTCGTAGTCCCAGTAGGTCTGATTCCTCCTGCAGAACACATGGACATGATAGAAATATGGCTCAAATACAAACCGACTTTGAAAAACCACTTTCAACAAAACTAAAACATTTCAGTCACTGAAGCAGATAAATTACTGAATGATCCATCCAGCTTGCTGCGAGGCCTGTAGAGTCACTTGTGTTTAGTCTGTTTGCAGTAATGTTGCACTGACAGACTTTCATACTTACACTTGGCTTGTGTCTGCGCAGGCGCTGCAGCTGACCCTTTACTGAGGTCATACTGTGGTAGAAAACCTTCAGAGCACGAGCAAACTCTGCATCACAGCTGGGACGCAACGAACGGCCACGTGCAGCCTCTCCTGACACGAGGGGAGGGATATTATGATGCAGCTTTTATAAACTAACAGTAATGGTTTTATTTACAAGTCAAGTACCGTTCCTGGCTGAGTTGAGCTGTTCTCTTAGGCTGTGATTTTCTTTCCTTAGTGAAGCATTAAGACTCTTCAGTTCCTCCAGATCCTGTTGAATGGCTCTGACAGAACAGCTGTGCTCAGTAGAGTCTGCTGCCTGCAACACAAATATACTGGATATAGACAGTGATTGGCATTCTATTTTGGTTTTACATGAAACATCAATCCGTCTGTCCGTCCTCCCTCCCTCCGCTTATCTGGGGCCGGGTCAGCATTCTAAGCAGGGTAGCCCCGACTTCCTTCTCCTCAGCCACACTACCCGTCCACAAATTATACAACCACATAGGTTGAATTTGACAGCTCCAAAACCTGTAAGAGTGTTTTTGTTTGTGACAAACGACCTATGGGAGCGTTTTCTGGGCTCAGCAGAGACTTACTACCAACAACGCATGCGCACAACTTCCCAGAGGAGCTGACAAATACGCCTGTGTGAGGTTTTGGTCTGTTCAGCTGAACAAAACAAATTCTTCAGCAATATGTCTCATTTTAATATAACAGCTTTAAAATGTTAAGACACACATGGACACACTGTAAAGCCGAATATTTGACGTTAAAAAGCGGAACGATTAAGGTTAGGGTTGCAGATAGGGTCGCATACGGAATATAGTCATTTTTATGGATTCTGTCCATAACGGTTATCAACAGAATCTGTGACAAAAGGACAACCTTGACGAAGTCCAACTCTCACTGGAAACAAGTTCAACTTACTACTGGGAATGCAGAACCAAACTCTGACACTGGTTGTAAAGGGACCTAACAACCAGTATTAAAGGGCCCAGTACACCATACTAACGGAGCACCCCCCACAGGAATCCCCGAGGGACACGGTCAAATGCATTCTCCAAATCCACAAAACACATGTAGACTGGTTGGGCGAACTCCCATGATCCCTCCAAGACCCTGCTGATGGTGTAGAGCTGGTCCAGTGTTCCACGGCAGGATGAAAACCACATTGTTCCTCCTGAACGACTATCTGACAGACCTTCCAGAATCCCCGAATAGACCTTCCCAGGGAGGCTTAGGAGAGTAATCTCCTTATACTTGGAGTACACCCTATGGTCCCCCTTTTTGAAGAGGGGGACCACCACCCCAGCCTGCCAATCCAGAGGAACTGCCCCCGATGTCCACGCAAAGTTGCAGAGGCGCATCAACCATGACAGCCCAACAACATCCAGAGCCTTGAGAAACTCAGGGTGAATCTCATCCCTGGGGCTCTACCACTAAGGAGCTGAGGTTGGAGATAACCCCCCCCCCCGATCAGTTGACAGCTCCGCCCCTCTCTTCACATGCGGTCACAGATCTGATGAAACGACAACAAAGTTGATGGTGTCCTGGTGCAAAGTGCACATGTAAACACCTTTATACCTGAATATAGTGTTTGTTATGAACAATCTATGACAAGCACAGAAGTCCAACAAGAAACCACAACTCAAGTTCAGATCGTGGGGGCCGTTCCTCCCAATCACTCCTCTCCAGGTCTCGCTGTCATTGCTCACGTGAGCGTTGATGTCCTCCAGCAGAATTACGGAGTCCCCAGAGGGAGCGCGGACCCTAGAAAGGGTGGGTAGTCTGAACTATTGTTTGGTGCATTAGCACAAACAATAGTCAGCACCTGTCCCCCCACCCGGAGATGGGGGGAGGCTACCCTCTCATCCACTGGGGTGAACTCCAATATACAGGCACCAATATGGGGGGCTATTAAAATGCCCACTCCAGCCCGACGCCTCTCACCAGGGGCGACTCCAGAGTGTAAGAGTGTCCACCCTTTCTCGAGGATACTGGTTCCAGAACCCGAACTGTGCTTAAAGGTGAGTCCGACTATATCTAGTCAGAATCTCTCCGCCTCACACTCCAGTTCCGGCTCCTTTCTAACGAGAGAGGAGACGTTCCACGTCCCAAGAGTGAGCTTTTGCAGCCGAGGATCGGACGGCCAAGGTCGCTGCCTCTTTGGTCCAGCTCATACTGCACCCGACCGCTATGGCCCCTCCCATGGGTGGTGAGCCCATGGGAAGGGGGACCTACGTTGCCTCTTTGGGCTGAGCCCAGCCAGACCCTATGGGTGCAGGCCCAGCCACCAGGTGCTCACCAGCGTGCCCCCCCGCCGGTAAATGAAACAGTGACTTTGAAAAAAAGGTTTGGAATGAGATTTTTTTTTTTTCAGGGGCAAAAACTGTAAACTCTAAATTAGTCCACATTTTTCCTTGAAATATCAAAGATTATTGTGACATCAAACTCACCACAGCTTCTGATGGACCTGGTTCATCTATGATGAAGATACCCTCTGTAGTCATCCTCACTGCGTCCAGAGATGAACTCAAGTGTGAACAGCCCTCTTAGACAAGAAACCAGCTGTTTATAAATCCCACTTTAATAAATATCTATATATAAGAAATTTCTCTAATCTGTTCACAATGTAACATTTATTTACTTGCTACAAGAGCAATCATCCATTCATAGATGATGTTCTATACCTGCATGTTCAGGGTCACGGGGAGGGGGGGGGGGTTGGTTAACTTAACAGTATGTTTTTGGTCTGTCACAGAAAACCCACACATACATGACAGAAAAGCAACAATGTTTCCTGTCACTCCTTTAACTTTGTCTTTTGTTTACAATTACATTCCAGCATTTAGAGGACATTTAGGGAGCAATTGTCCTCAAGCTATTTATCATTCTCACCTTGAAGACCCCACAGCTCCAGCACCACTGCACTGCTCTGCAGGTAGTCCAGCAGACGCTGGGAGGTGTGGACGGAGGCAAAATGGACCTGATGATCCAAGAGAGGATTGGCATTGTGCCACACAGCTGGAGTGTAGAGAGGCTGAACACAGTCAAATAATCTGAAACTAAACAGAAGGAATCAGGTGAGAGGAGAATTCAGTGTTTACTCTTCATGTTCTGGGCTCTGCTTCGTTCCACTATAAAACTCACTATAAAACTCCCTTCACACTAAATGCAGCCACATGTTTTACCCTATTTGGATCCCTCGATTCCGGGCCTCCCTGATCCAACGAACCCCACAACACTGATCCAAGACCAGCTGGAAGTCCAGTCGTCTACCCAATGCCTCAGACGGATCAATAAGGATATCGTCCTCACCCAAAGGGCTGGGAAGTTAAAATGTTTAGTTTGTTACTGATATTGCTGCAGATCTACACACACACACACACACACACACACACACACACACACACACACACACACACACACACACACACACACGTGTGTGCGTATATAGACTGTGTGTGTGTCATACAGTCCAGTGGAAGTACAGGGGACCAGCTGCACTTGTAAAATGGCTTCCTCTGTGCCCTCTGACCCCAGCACCTGTAGTTAAAGATTATCAGCCAGTCACCATGTTCATCTGTCAAGGGACGTATCTATGTCTGTGTGAATACCTCTAACTGCTCCTCCAGGGAGATGCGGAAGGCCAAAGACTGAAGCCAGAGGTGGGCAGTGCCCAGAAGCAGAGGCTCAACTGGATCCCAGAACGGGTCTTTATCTCTGGGTAACACAACAGCTGAGAGTCCTTCTGCTCTCTGACAGACAGACAGACAGACAGACAGACAGACAGACAGACACATGTCGAAAGTAGTTACAGGCCTGAGATCCAGCACCACCCCCCCACCACCACCCTCACATCAGTTTCTGAACTGGGTTTTAAAGTAGAAATAAATTTTAAAATGCCATCATCTTCCAACAAACTTACATCATCGTCACTCTGCGCAGCCTGGAAATGCTGATAGACTTCCTCCATCAAAAACTTCCTGTTGACGAACTTGGCTTTGGACCACATCCAAACCTGAAGAGAAACAGTAAGAGCTGAAATATAAAGTTTGTTGGGAAACATAGTTAAAATGATAGAGAGAAAAACAAACTACACCAGCCTGTTTGCTTCCTTTTGAAGTGACTCTGACAGCAACATCTTTCTGCAGATCGTGACCTCTGGAGTCCGACAGCGCCAGATTCTTGATCTCCAGTTTAAACTCTACTCCCTGAAACCTCAGCAGATATTAACCTCATTCACATGAGACAACAGAAACACATCTGTGTTACTATGGTGACTAATATAAACCCATCACGTATGTGCTAATTCAACACAAACAGCTACAGAATGATCATTAATGTCACCTTGCTCAGTTCCTGACTCATCTGATTGGCCTCGGCCACCATGGGCATCAGTTTGATGTAGTCGTAGAAGACAGCCAACAGACTGGGGTCAGTCTGACTGGATCCAGCACCGGACTCACCTGAACACAGACAGGTAAATACCAGCCAGCAGGTATTATTTCACAGATAAACTCCCTTCTGGTCCTCTCACCCAGGTGGATGCCCTCAGCAGCAGCCAGTTCAGACTGGAAGTAGTCGTAGTCGTAGCGGCTCCAGTCATCTACACCTCTCTCAGACGGATAACCAATGAACAGGTAAGTGGAGTTGGAACCCAGAATGAGACGATCCTAAAATAAATAATAAATAAGAACTTTGGCATCAGATAATTTTATCACATTATATAACTAGAGGATGTGCAGAAACCAACCAGATGTTGCAGCTCAGTTGTTTGATAGACAGCGTTCCCATTGATAATAACCTTCGACCCAGTCAGAGGAGTCAGTGTAACCCGCCGCTGTTCATTCCTGAACACAGCATGACGCTCCTGGATCCTGACTCAGACATTCATTTAGATGTAAAACACTAGAACATGTAATCTGATTCCAGTTCTTTACATGCACAATAAACATTACCCCAAACCCTTGATAAAGATCGATGCTGGGGAAGAGTCACTGAGGCCGATGTCCCACTCACCTGGAAGACAATCACCGTCTAAAAAAAAACACACTGCAAACTGCCAAAATTTGCTTTGAAACTGACCTCTGATTTATTTTCCATTTTTAAAATGTCCTCTAAAGATAAAGTGAACTAGAACATCTCACGTCATTCAGACTCACCCTCCTGGATGAAAAGCTTCACCACCCCAGACAGCTGAGCATCCTCGTTGATGTTCAGGATATAAGGATGCATCTGCATCATCCTTCTCTCCTGGTGGTGAAAAGGACAAGAAAAAACATCCTGAGATGAAATATTACCAACATATTAAATAAATAAATACATTTAAATACATTTATCTACATTATCTATCTCTAAAACCTGAGTGTGTGTGTGTGTGTGTGTGTGTGTGTGTGTGTGTGTGTGTGTGTGT
>SSNP01000308.1:278112-346173 GCA_006937955.1 Pachypanchax playfairii
ACACACACACACACACACACACACACACACACACACACACACACACACGTGTGTGCGTATATAGACTGTGTGTGTGTCATACAGTCCAGTGGAAGTACAGGGGACCAGCTGCACTTGTAAAATGGCTTCCTCTGTGCCCTCTGACCCCAGCACCTGTAGTTAAAGATTATCAGCCAGTCACCATGTTCATCTGTCAAGGGACGTATCTATGTCTGTGTGAATACCTCTAACTGCTCCTCCAGGGAGATGCGGAAGGCCAAAGACTGAAGCCAGAGGTGGGCAGTGCCCAGAAGCAGAGGCTCAACTGGATCCCAGAACGGGTCTTTATCTCTGGGTAACACAACAGCTGAGAGTCCTTCTGCTCTCTGACAGACAGACAGACAGACAGACAGACAGACAGACAGACACATGTCGAAAGTAGTTACAGGCCTGAGATCCAGCACCACCCCCCCACCACCACCCTCACATCAGTTTCTGAACTGGGTTTTAAAGTAGAAATAAATTTTAAAATGCCATCATCTTCCAACAAACTTACATCATCGTCACTCTGCGCAGCCTGGAAATGCTGATAGACTTCCTCCATCAAAAACTTCCTGTTGACGAACTTGGCTTTGGACCACATCCAAACCTGAAGAGAAACAGTAAGAGCTGAAATATAAAGTTTGTTGGGAAACATAGTTAAAATGATAGAGAGAAAAACAAACTACACCAGCCTGTTTGCTTCCTTTTGAAGTGACTCTGACAGCAACATCTTTCTGCAGATCGTGACCTCTGGAGTCCGACAGCGCCAGATTCTTGATCTCCAGTTTAAACTCTACTCCCTGAAACCTCAGCAGATATTAACCTCATTCACATGAGACAACAGAAACACATCTGTGTTACTATGGTGACTAATATAAACCCATCACGTATGTGCTAATTCAACACAAACAGCTACAGAATGATCATTAATGTCACCTTGCTCAGTTCCTGACTCATCTGATTGGCCTCGGCCACCATGGGCATCAGTTTGATGTAGTCGTAGAAGACAGCCAACAGACTGGGGTCAGTCTGACTGGATCCAGCACCGGACTCACCTGAACACAGACAGGTAAATACCAGCCAGCAGGTATTATTTCACAGATAAACTCCCTTCTGGTCCTCTCACCCAGGTGGATGCCCTCAGCAGCAGCCAGTTCAGACTGGAAGTAGTCGTAGTCGTAGCGGCTCCAGTCATCTACACCTCTCTCAGACGGATAACCAATGAACAGGTAAGTGGAGTTGGAACCCAGAATGAGACGATCCTAAAATAAATAATAAATAAGAACTTTGGCATCAGATAATTTTATCACATTATATAACTAGAGGATGTGCAGAAACCAACCAGATGTTGCAGCTCAGTTGTTTGATAGACAGCGTTCCCATTGATAATAACCTTCGACCCAGTCAGAGGAGTCAGTGTAACCCGCCGCTGTTCATTCCTGAACACAGCATGACGCTCCTGGATCCTGACTCAGACATTCATTTAGATGTAAAACACTAGAACATGTAATCTGATTCCAGTTCTTTACATGCACAATAAACATTACCCCAAACCCTTGATAAAGATCGATGCTGGGGAAGAGTCACTGAGGCCGATGTCCCACTCACCTGGAAGACAATCACCGTCTAAAAAAAAACACACTGCAAACTGCCAAAATTTGCTTTGAAACTGACCTCTGATTTATTTTCCATTTTTAAAATGTCCTCTAAAGATAAAGTGAACTAGAACATCTCACGTCATTCAGACTCACCCTCCTGGATGAAAAGCTTCACCACCCCAGACAGCTGAGCATCCTCGTTGATGTTCAGGATATAAGGATGCATCTGCATCATCCTTCTCTCCTGGTGGTGAAAAGGACAAGAAAAAACATCCTGAGATGAAATATTACCAACATATTAAATAAATAAATACATTTAAATACATTTATCTACATTATCTATCTCTAAAACCTGAGTGTGTGTGTGTGTGTGTGTGTGTGTGTGTGTGTGTGTGTGTGTGTGTGTGTGTGTGTGGGTTTGTATTTCTGACCTCCTGGGGACCCGTTTCCTGACTTTTACTATCTTTCTGGGGTCCGAGGGTTCTTGTGGGGACCGAAGCCTGGTCCCCACGAGGGGGACTCCCCTTTTTAGGGTTAGGGGTTAGGTTTATAGGTATGGTGTGAATAGAGTTTTAGTTAGTCTTAGGGTTAGTTATAGATCAGTAATGGTTAAGGTTAGGAAAAGGGTTTGGGTTAGGTATAAATCTAGTTACTAAAATCAATGGAAGTCAATGGACGGTCCCCATAAGGATACCAAAACACACTTGTGTGTGTGTGTGTGTGTGGGTTTGTATTTCTGACCTCCTGGGGACCCGTTTCCTGACTTTTACTATCTTTCTGGGGTCCGAGGGTTCTTGTGGGGACCGAAGCCTGGTCCCCATGGGGGGGACTCCCCTTTTTAGGGTTAGGGGTTAGGTTTATAGGTATGGTGTGAATAGAGTTTTAGTTAGTCTTAGGGTTAGTTATAGATCAGTAATGGTTAAGGTTAGGAAAAGGGTTTGGGTTAGGTATAAATCTAGTTACTAAAATCAATGGAAGTCAATGGACGGTCCCCATGAGGATACCAAAACACACTTGTGTGTGTGTGTGTGTGTGTGTGTGTGTGTGTACCTGAGTGATGTTAGCATATTGCTGTTCCCAGTCCTTCAGCGCCTCCTGCAGGTGTTGTTCCCACAGCGTCTGAATGGCTCTGATCTGGAGCTCATTGTGGGTCAGAAGCTGACGAAGCTCCTCTGGAAACAAACCTCATATATAAAAACTTCTCAAAAACTGAATCCTGGTCTGTCGTGTGAGACAGAGATTCTTACTGGTCTCATCGCTGGCTCTGCGGCCCTCCTGGCCCATTCGGCTGAGTCGCTGCAGCAGTCTGGCGTTCTCGGCCTTCAGCTCCTTAACAAGGCGCTCAGTAGGACTCTCGTTCACCACAGCCCGGTTCTGAATACGCTTTGCCCTGAAGCAGAAAGGGGGGGGTTGTAAATAAGGCAAGAAAATTAAACAGTTCCTGCAACTTGCTGCATTAAAGCCGTAAGCTCTCAAGCAGCACAATGTTTTTACAGTTTGTTTTGTTGTATTTTTTGAGACATGATCTGTTGCTATTTATGTTGCCATGGAGAATCCAAACACCAAATAAACATGATAGGGAACATCTCATGACCAAGCCAGTCCTTTTGATGCATAATGTGTGTAATAAGACTCGCCAGTCTTTCCTGTGGGGCTTTTGGGGCGTGGTTCATGTATGTTATATCAGCATGGTAACTCAAAACCACAATAAAAGTGATCCCAATAATCCCATTACCAAGCTGGATGTTTTAGTGCACTTCTCCACTCAAGCTCTGTTAATTATGATGGAAGGACATGATATAAATCGAGTTTAAACCGAGTTTAGAAGTGAAAACAGTTTGTGCTTCTGTTTATTTTAATGACACAAAAAGCAGATCTGTTGAATTGTGTGAGTGGAGAAGAGTGTGTGAACGATGGACGTACCTCTCAGCGTAACGCAGTGTAGATAGAGACTCTTCATAGCAGATATCTGCAGGGCTCAGGGTGGCAATCTTTAAAATTATATCACAACTTATTAATATTAAACTATTCCTGCCAAATAACCAATATCAGTTTCTACAAAGTGTCATTTTACCATAACAGTCCGACTGTTGCCTCCCAGTGCAGACTGCAGTAACTTGGTCAGGACTGAGTCTCTGTAGGGAATATGAACAACCTTCTTCCCCACTGCCATGTCAGCCAGAGCACTGAGTCAAATATAAAATGAGAGTATGGGAAACATTAAAAACCCAGATGAAGCTAACGTCATGAAACTACAGGAAGCAGCAGTCCAACCTGATGACGTTGCCCAGAGTGGTGAGACTCAGGTTGATGGCTGTTCCCTCTTTGAGTCTGTCAGCTTCTGACCCTGATGACCTCTGGCGCTCGCTGCCGGCCAGGTCCACCAGGTTGATGTTGGATTGCTTTGTGATGCTCTCTTTAGAAAAGATCTGATGGGACGTTTAATACACTTGTTTAAACTTTAGAAAGAATACAGGAAAAAGCTCCAGATGAAAAAATAAAAATATAGTAATAATAATAATTATTATTATTTATATTATTATTATATCGTATCGTATCGTATCGTATCGTATTATATTATATTATTGTTATTATTATTAAATGAAAACCAAGGGTTCTCACGGACAAGGATTCCAAATTTGCAAACAAATGTGTTAAATGTGACAAAAAGACTTTAAAAAGGGCAATAATAACTCAAGAATGTGGGTCTGACCAACAGGAACTATATATGAGAACGGAGGAACGACTCATCACAGATCAGATGGGGGGGACTGTTCATACCAAAAAAGATGTGACAGTAATGAGTCACATGAGAGCGTATTCTGCACTACATACAGTGACATGAGTCAAATATAAAACTCCAGGTGTGATTACTTTCTGTTATATATAATCTACTGAAAAAACACTTAGTTGGTCTTTTTAAATGAAAAAAAAATCTGATCATCAAATAGATAAACAGAAACCTGTAGCATGTTTAAACTATCAGTAACACTGTGGAGGTGGTCATGTTTTAGCCAGTTTGTTTGTCTGTCTGTTAGCAAGATGACTCAAAAAGTTATGGATAGATTAGGAAAGGCAAGACATGGCCCAAGAAAGAAGTGGGTAGATTTTAGGGGTGATCTGGATCACCATCTGGATCCAGGAATGTTTTTTTAGGATTCTTTATTCATTGTGAGATAGAAGCTGTTTTTAATATTTCTGTATGGAACTCAATGATAAATGTTCCAGGTGTTTTATAAAAAAAAATACAGGGGGAGCTCCAAATGGGTTCTACATGATACCAAGGATTGATCTGGATCAAAGATTTATCTGGATCATGGACTGATCTGGATCAAGGACTGATCTGGATCATGGACTGATCTGGATCAAGGATTGATCTGGATCAAGTATTGATCTGGATCAAGAACTGATCAGGATCAATGACTGATCTGGATCAAGGACTGATCTGGATCAAAGACTGATCTGGATCAAGGATTGATTTGGATCAATGACTGATCTGGATCAAGGATTGATCTGGATCAAGGATTGATCTGGATCAAGGACTGATCTGGATCAAGTATTGATCTGGATCAAGGATTGATCAGGATCAAGGACTGATCTGGATCAAAGACTGATCTGGATCAATGACTGATCTGGATCAATGACTGATCTGGATCAAGGACTGATCTGGATCAAAGACTGATCTGGATCAAGGATTGATCTGGATCAAAGACTGATCTGGATCAAAGACTGATCTGGATCAAGGATTGATCTGGATCAAAGATTTATCTGGATCATGGACTGATCTGGATCAAGGACTGATCTGGATCATGGACTGATCTGGATCAAGGATTGATCTGGATCAAGTATTGATCTGGATCAAGAACTGATCAGGATCAATGACTGATCTGGATCAAGGACTGATCTGGATCAAAGACTGATCTGGATCAAGGATTGATTTGGATCAATGACTGATCTGGATCAAGGATTGATCTGGATCAAGGATTGATCTGGATCAAGGACTGATCTGGATCAAGTATTGATCTGGATCAAGGATTGATCAGGATCAAGGACTGATCTGGATCAAAGACTGATCTGGATCAATGACTGATCTGGATCAATGACTGATCTGGATCAAGGACTGATCTGGATCAAAGACTGATCTGGATCAAGGATTGATCTGGATCAAAGACTGATCTGGATCAAAGACTGATCTGGATCAAGGATTGATCTGGATCAAGGACTGATCTGGATCAAGTATTGATCTGGATCAAGGATTGATCAGGATCAAGGACTGATCTGGATCAAGTATTGATCTGGATCAAGAACAGATCAGGATCAAGAACAGATCTGGATCAAGAACAGATCAGGATCAATGACTGATTTGGATCAAAGACTGATCTGGATCAAAGACTGATCTGGATCAATGACTGATCTGGATCAAGGACTGATCTGGATCAATGACTGATCTGGATCAAGGACTGATCTGGATCAAGGATTGATCTGGATCAATGACTGATCTGGATCAAGGACTGATCTGGATCAAAGACTGATCTGGATCAAAGACTGATCTGGATCAAGGATTTATCTGAATCAAGGATTTATCTGGAGTGTTACAAAATGGTAAGAAGAAAATCTATTATTTTTAATCTGATGTTTAAATGAATCAGATATCCTGCTGGCTCGGGTCAGATCAGCTTTAATAAAGACTAGATTATGTTAGAATAAAACATGTTAAACGTTGTCTCAGACTGAAACATGTGAATATTCTTCTACCTGTTTGAGCTGTAGAATAATGAGCATGTGTGAGCGACTGCTGTTGGCGTTCATGTGAGTAGCAGCTGTGGTTCGAGTCCTTGTTCCTTGTTCCATCAACTGTTCCACCTACACAAACATTATACAAATCACACCTTCATTCCTCTTCCTGACCCTCACCAGGTCCAGCTGATTCACCTGCATCTGGAGCGTTTTACAACAAAGACATATTCAGTAATGAATGTTCTATGTTATACTAGAACTTTGTACCTGCGGTGCACTCTCACAGGGGACGGTACGGAGACTCTCTACATAAAAACCTCTCTGCATCTCCTCTCTAACTCTGAGTCCACCAGGAGTACGAGACCCCTGAGACAGCAGGTCAACCACCTCCAGGAGAGGAAAAAAGACAGAGAACCAGGATACAGTTAGTCATTTACCAAAATAAAAGCACCCCAGGAAGTATATCCAGAAAATAAATGAATAAAGTATTAAACAAATTTGTTGAAAAGCAGCAACATTTTTAAAGAAACCTATGAATTTTAGAAGGAAAGAAAAATATGGAAGCATTACATTTTAAAACCCTCTGAGGGGACATATATGACCACTGACTTTAATATAGTCCTATGTGCTGTGAAGCTCTCCAGCATCTGTAAAACTGACTGGCTACAAGATGCAAAAGAACATCAAACAATTTCTTTCTGAAAACTTGAATAAAATCTGTATTAGTTCATGACATAATGTGCTAACGAACAAAAGCAAATGCATGTCTGCAGAAAACACCTCTTAGGGAGGGGTGACTAAAACACCTGGTTCTCTGTTACCTGCTCGTTATAGATTTCCAACATACTGAAAAAGACCTGTGAACATATTAAGAACAAACACTTTTCATCACCATGCAGCTTCTGTCAGGATTATATTTCTAATTTAATTAGAAACGATCAAAATTCTAAGCGAAGTGCAAAAAAAAAAACTAAACTAAAACCATATAAAGTTATTTTTACCTGACACTGTCTGTTTTCTTGGTTTTCTCTGATTGCTTGGAACAGTCGGTCACAGAGTGTAGGAACCAGACCTTTGTTCGGCCCGTAGCCCATCATGGAGTAACTCTTCCCCGAGCCAGTCTGGCCATATGCTAACAGTGTGGCATTGTAACCCTAAACATATTATTTGAGGTCATCCATTGAGAGCATCATGGTATAAACTGTTTTGGACCACCAACATCGAGGTATCTACCTGCAGTGCATTCTCCAGTATTCCTTCTCCCAGATCCTGGAACACGCTGGTCTGAAGCATAAATGAATGTTATGAGTAACTAATAGAAACCTCATGATCATATCTAATCTACTCAGATCCACATTCCTGTTAGGAGCTGACCTGGTCAGCGTATCGTCCTCCTGGTTCTTCAGGAATGTACAAGCCTCTGCGGTCTTTTGTGAAGCCACTGTGGGACCAATAAGCATAATCGAAACAGAAGGACCGTCGGTTCTGAGAGTCACGCGGGTCCTGGATGTTGATGGAGGTCGACGTCATAGAGATGATGCAGCGGCTGCCTGCATCCCTCTCTCTCTGCAAAGAGCAGATAAACAAGAAATGATGATTATTAAAGACTTGCTAGGATTTTTGTTTTTAATAGTAAAAGTGTGAGAATGATAAACCTCAACAACAACCTGTACAGCTACCGTTAACAGTTTTCTAATGTCTCCTTAAAAAGACAAAATGTATTTTAATTGATTTTGTTATTAACATTCCAACTTCAGGTAGTTTTAAATGTGATTATTAAATGATTAAAAACTACAAGTTTCTGTCCCAAAGAACACGACAACAGTCTGAGAGTGTGTCTGCTTCTACTGGTTTAATGTTTCCAAACACAAAAACACAGAAAACTGCTTCATACTGCAAAAAAACAAAACAAAAACACATCAGTGTGTTAGAAGTGGGACATTTCAACCTGCTCCTTGTATCAAGTATCAGGTGAAACAGACTATCAAGCTAGTGTGAGACGACTTGGTCTCAGTTACATGTCCTAGTAAACAGATGCAGACTGTGAATCTGTTGGACAGGATGCATCAGTTAATCTACAGGTGGTTTTCTTGACTGTCTTAATCTTCTTTAGCATATTACATACATGTTTCACTGTAAATGACAATAAAAGATGTTTCTGATTGGTTTAACTCAGAGTTTAAATCATCATCTAATTTTTACGCCCAACATTCTTTATAGAACTGGAATTACTGATAAAGAGACACGTTACATAAAGAACTGAGTATAGAAACAACAGCTGACTGACCTTGTTAAACGGTCGAACTCTGACGGCCACTTTGACACAGTCTTTATTATGAGTGTCTGAAGCTTTAGCCCTCATGATGCAGCTGACGGGTATCAGGACAGGAAACAGACTGGGTGATCAGCTCCGCCTCACAGAAACATGCAGCTCTGGGTCGAGTTACACAGTAACACAGGAATCATGGTGTGTGTTATGATATCTGTGTTATTTACATACTTACCTGGAAAGCTGGTTCATTTATAATCGGCTCACTTTAAAGATGACATCATCAGTTGGGACAATCTAAATTCAGATTACTTAATTAGAAACACCAAATAAATAATTATAATAATTACGAAATGAATAAGAATCAGTATTTAAAGAGATTTTATATTTCTTTGTTTTATGGTTTTTGTGCCCCCCCCCCCCCTTCTACTTAGTCAGGGGAGAAGTGCAGATGAAGTTTCACTTTCACCTCTTCAAGAGCTATAAATTATAAAAGAGACAGAGAAGCCTGACAGAGCGACAGCTACACACAACATTTACACACTAACAATTATATTCATGACAACATTTAGTGAATTTTACTCATACGCTCCCAAAACACTTACAGGAGTGATTTACATTAAACAGACATTAAATTTATTAAGCTGAAAGTGAAAGTTTGATGGATGATAGAGATAAATAGAAGAACAATCCCAAAAGAAAAGCTGATAGAAAAACTTACAGCTGTAACTGAAGCAAAACCTGCTTCTATAAAGTCCTGATTCAAGGGGGATGAAGACTAATGCACATATTTTTAGATCTTTGTCTTTATAGAAAAAATAAAAACGTGAAAACTTCATTTTCTTAAACTTCACATTTATGTGCCAATCTGTAAAATCCTTCCTGTCAGGTGACAAATTGTGGAAGGTTTGGATATTTTAGAGAGGAACTCTAAATACAAACTTTAAAGTCCCCAAAAAACTTGAGTCCAGTTCCAGTGTGTATTTCTCTTACCCAAATATAACTTGATGTTCTGTCACAAATTCCTTAAAATTATCTTACCTTTTAATTTTTGTTTCATCTTAAAATATTTGTTCTAGATTCTAGAACATCTGTGGCACTGCTTGTTCCAAGTCCTCTTTTTAAACCTTTTTTGTGACAAATAGCACCTCCTTGTGGTCACCAAAGGTCAACGCAGTTTAAAACTTCAAAAAACTAAAACAAAAAATGTAATTTATCCACACCAATAGCAGATTTTATTTGCTTGAAATCTGTTGTTTAAATACATTATAATTATTCAAAAAGAGTTTGTTTATAATTAGGTTTAATAAAAGTAAAATATCTGTTTTAAGATTATAATTGGTGTGAACACCATCCACTCCATCTAGTCTTTTAAAATGTTTTCATTTTGTAAAAACTGAAACATTAACTGAGTGAAGACCTCCACTTACAGCTGTGTGTATAATACTTGTGTCTCCATCAACAGATAAATCTGAGAAGGAAACTGAAAACTGAACCAAACCACGTGTGATCAGACAGAAATGGAGGCTGAGACAATCACTCAAAGGCACGAGGTTTTAAAGTTCTGCCAAATTTATCAAAGAACAGTCATAAAAATAAGACATTCAACATACATTCATCAGAAAATAGTCTGCATCCGATGATTGTTGTCATTAAATCGAACATTCTTATTAACATGTCCCAAATGACCTTTTACATCGACATATTGCTGAACTATTTTTCCCCTTTCTAACAATGTACATCCCTGCGATGGTAAAACGAAATCCTTCAAATCTGATTCAAATTTAAGACTAAGACAAAGGCGGTCTGATAAGATGGTCAAATGCATTCAGAGACACTTAAAATTCAAAATAAACATCATTCTTTAGGATTTATTTATTAACTTTATTTGGAATATAGCAAAGGACTATATACAGATCTAGCAGTAGATGGACATCTCCACCAGTTGGTTGCTTTTTTCTCTTAAATAGAAAAAAATCTGCAGGCCTTGAATTTTTAAAAGAAAAACAACAACAAACTTTTAAAAGAGAATTTAAGTAAAACCTTTTCATCAGAGCCGATTTCTGGTTTTATTAAGTTCTAAAAAAGCCAAACAGCTTGTTTGTTTCCCTCGTTTCATTCTGTGATCAGAGATCCAGCTGATGAGCGTCAACAAACGTCCATCACAAACAGCTCACAGACTGAAAAAAAAAAAAAAATCAAGAGAAATCAAGTTAGTATGAGAGAAAGGTAAACTCCAAAAATAAACCTTCATCACGACGCGACTCCTGACCCAAAAATATATTATCTCGCTGACGCGGTGTCGGTTTGGATTCTGTTATAAACAGCATGATGAGTCAAAGAAACAGAACCATCATGAGATCAGGCAGATGTTTTTATTTAAAGGTTCATGACGGATTCGGTTCTGATCTTCGAGCAGCTGTTTGAGGTTCACCGGTTAACACCACCAACCTCCTTACAGTTTCTTTCTCCGAGTGACGGGTTTTTTGAAAACTGTTTCCATGACACGTTTACGTCGAAGGTTCATGTTGGTGGTCGGAGCCCCGCCCTCTTTGATCCTCTTCAGAGCTCGTGGTAGTGGATCTACTGGACTGGGCAGGGGGGAGATCAGGTCCACCTCTGTGATGGGGAGCGTCTCTGGAACAGCTCGAGATCTGAAGATTAAAAAAAATTCAAGTCAAACAAAAACACAAATTTTTAGACAAATTTAGTTATAATAATAAAAACAGTTATTTAAAATGTGTAATTTGTAAATTCTTGTCTTCTTTGAGAGATAAACGTCTTACCTGGTGGTTGGTTTGCTTGTTTTTCTGGTTTTAGATGCAGTTCTTGTTCCTTCTACGTCCATATGATCCTCTTCTGAAGACATTTTATCCTGCTGAAGAAAAAACTGATTTAACAGAAACATCTGACCCGTTGAAGATGATGTTCATCATGTCAATTACACACCTTAAAAGACTCTCATAAAAAACACTCAAACATAAACAACTGGCTCATACGGGACACCAAACAATATAAAAACAACAACCATGAACTCAGTTTGCTGTTATCTGGTATAATGTGACTTCCATGAAGGATAAATAAACCCCAGAGACATTTCTTTAAGGATGTCTCACTTCTACTTCAACACAAATATAAAACAGAAGTTTCTACCTGAAGGTCTCCAT
The DNA here is from genome assembly GCA_006937955.1 of Pachypanchax playfairii. Classification (NCBI taxonomy): domain Eukaryota; kingdom Metazoa; phylum Chordata; class Actinopteri; order Cyprinodontiformes; family Aplocheilidae; genus Pachypanchax; species Pachypanchax playfairii. The sequence continues at coordinate 289,905 of SSNP01000308.1, forward strand.
CTTTCACCCTCGTCCTGCTTCGTGTCACCGGCGCTGTGGACTCGTCAGATGGACCAGAAGCTGAAACATCAGAACAAGGTTCAATCTACTGGGATAGAAAGAAGAATCTGAACCAATCAGTGCTGAGCTGACCTCGTGTACGCCGTCGTGAGGGCGAGTAGATGTAGGACACCTCCTCTTGATGTTTGACTTCAGGAGGTGAAACCTGCTCCTCGGAGGATTTCATGCTTCTGTTCCTGCTTCTTCCAGTTTTTCTTGCAACAGCACCTGGAAATAAAAGTTTTCTTTGCTGTAGATTTATTCTGAAATGTTTAGATAAATTATTTAAAACTGCAAAGGTTTGACTTTCTACACAGTGCAGTTAGTTCATACCGTCCTGCTTCTCTTCTTCATCCTGAAGTCTCTTGATGAGGGCGTCTGCGACCGGAGTTTCAGAATCCACCTCTAACGGGGAGTCCAGCAGGTGCAGGTCTTCTTCAGGATGATCCCACAGCTTGCTTCTAGTGGGGTGACGGGAGCTGGTCTGATTCACACTCTTGTTGAGCTCCAGTTGGACATCTTCAGTGTGTCCTGTCGTCTTCTGGTTACTCTGGGGGAGGGATACAGGAACCAGTTTCACCTGGGGATTTTAAAAGTTAATGGAATGATGCGTATGGCATGCAAGATGATCCAGGATGAAACATAGATGGTAACACTGTGTCTACAAACATCTAGACAGATTCAACCAGATAACTTGATATTGTTAATGAAACAACATTTTGTTGTTCTTACTTGTGGGAACATGTTCAGGGTGATCCGACTGGACTGTCGGGTTCTTCTCCCGGGGCTTGGACGTTTCTCTTCCTCCTCCTTCACAGCTGGAAGCATCTCAGATGTTTTCCTTCTGGAGTTGCGGGTAACGACGGGGACGAGCAGCTCCTCCTCCTCCTTCTCTTCCTTGACCATCGTCAGTGGCGTCGGCTCTTCCTCACTGCTACTCGCTGTCCTTCGGCTCGATCTCCTCGGAGTGTTTACTTGGGTCATCTTTGATTTGACAGGAGTTGGAGTCTTAGACCGAGTTCTTGGACCAACTCCTTTATCCAGGACCTCGTCCTCGTCCTTCTGGTCTCTGGTGGTGGCGGTCTTCTCCTTGCTGTCGTTATGAAGTCTCTGACTTGTTCGCGTTGCGCTGGCTCTCTGTGAACGTCTGGATGGTGTAGAGGTCCTGGAAGTTGAAGCAACTGAGATCTCATCGACCTCTGCCTCCATCTCGTCTTTCGGGGGCCCTGGCTGAGATTTGCGGGTACTTCTTTGAGGCGTTTTTGTTTGGACGTTGGTCTCTTTAACCGGTTGACCTTTTCTGAGCGTGCGACTGGGTGATGAGGGAATCAGACTACTTGTTTTTGTGTTCTCAGCATCCTCCTGCCCCTCTGACTCATCCTCAGCATCAGGGAGAGTAGAGATGAATGTAACAGTCCTTCTTGTTGTCATCCTCCGTGTTGGTGTAGGCGGAGCCTTCTTCCTCTGAGAGGCGGGGGTCTGCAGTACTGATGGTTTTTCTGGCTGGTTTTCTGAGACCAACACTTGATCCACATGTTTCTCTTCCACATCTGTATTCATGGTTCTTCCTGATCTCTCCTCAGTTTTCTCCTCTGACTGGTTTTGAGTCTCTGCTGATGCGACGAGGTCTTCCTCCTTCTCATCTACAGTAGACTCAGTATTAACAGGTCCATTCTCCTCAGCAGGTTCTTCTCTGCTCTCCTCTCTCACCTCATCAGCCGACTCTGTTTGGATCATTGAGTCTTTATCTGCTGTAGCTGACACAGAGATAGAAACTGATTCCTGGTCTTCAGACATCATATCTAACTGTAACGCTTCCTGTTCTACAGCTTCTTCTGTCTCCAGCTTTCCTGCTGTGTTTCTGGTCAGAAGGTCAGACTCCCCTTCCATCAAGCCATCAACATCATGTCCATCCAAGTTCCCCATCTCTTCTCTTTCATCCTGTTGTGAGGTTTCAGGAAACACTGAATGCTCCGTGTTATTGGTTTCCATAGAAACTGCATCTGGTTTAGCCAAAACTTCTTCAGCAACATTTTCAACATGAAGCTGAGTGGAAATGTCAGACAGCTGGAGGTCACACACAGTCCCCGCCTCTTTAGCTACATCCACATCCAGCATCAGAGTGAAGCCGCCATGACTTTCAGCCTGCAGGTCATCGGTCACAGCAGCTGGTTGAAGTTCAGGAAGAGCCAGCGGAGCGTCGGGTGCCAGGCTGTGTTGGCCCTCCATGAGCTCCAGGGGTACCAGGAGAGTGGTAGAAGGTTGGAGCTCCATGTATGATGATCCCTGCTCTGCATTCTCATCTGGATTCATGCCTCCAACATCTGCTCCAAGTCTCACCATCACCACCTCACCATCCATGTCTCCATCCACCATCTGTAAAAAGACAAAAGGGTCAGAAATTCAACTAGAAAACAAGTTAAACTAACCAGAACAGCTAAAATATGTAACTAACCAGTTAAGAGTTTATACTAGTTTTAGGTCAGGAGTTACCTTCATCTCTGCATCAGGTGTGATGAGAGAAAACGCAGCTGCTTCCTGCTCTGACAGAGCTGACAGGAAGTGTGTGTGTTCCTGCTGTACAAAGACTGAACCGTGATGGACGGGTGGCAGCTTCCCGTTGCCCTGGACCTCCTCAATGATCTCCACTTCACTACCAGAATCTTCCTCCTCCTCTTCTTCTTCCTCCTCAGCTTGATCAGATAACTCCTTCTCCTCGTCATCATCTTCCTCCTCAGACGCAGAGCTAGACAGTTCCTCGCTATCATCATTTACACTCACAACAGCTAAAACGCACAAACACAGAAACCGGACAGTTTAAAGAAAGTAGCTCAAACATTTCTGGAAACACAGTGTGTGTGTGTGTGTGTGTGTGTGTGTGTGTGTGTGTGTGTGTGTGTGTGTGTGTGAGTGTGTGAGTGTGTGTATGTGATCTTCCTCACAGCTGGATTCGGTTCCTGTTGGCTCTGAGGATGTCACAGATTTTTGGGTGTTGAACACTGAATGCTCTTCAGCAGCAGCAAGATCCTCCTCTAAAAACTCACTGGATGAGACAGAGGTCAGCAGCCATTAACTCTAAACATAACCCCGTGTTTGCAACATTACAACGTAACGTTAGCTCACTAACAAATTATAGAAACAAACTGATTATAAATCAAAAAGCCTAAATGTACAAAAATATAAGGAGGATTTTTGCTTTTTCCTTTTCAAGACAGAATAAAGAGAACATCTCAGTCCTTCTTTCTTCTCTGACACACTCACCTGTTCATGGAGGTCTGGTTCAGTACACTGTGGATCTCCAAGCTGGTGAGTGGAGGAGACAGACTGCCACCAAACAGGTGCTGATGAACAAACTCTGTCAGATCTAAAATCAAACGAAACAAATTCAGTTTTCATTACAGATACTCAGAACTGTGACCATGTTAACTGACACTCTGCAGATTCTTTATTTAAGCTAATAATTTACATCTTTCTGACTACACAGCAACATGAACATGAACAAACCTGGTGATTGCTCCTCAACATCATCTGTTGTCTCAGCTTCTCCAGATGTTGCAGGCAGCTTGATGCTCGACTCGGAGAATTCACTGACCTCCAACTGAATATTCAGTCCTTCATGTTTCACTGGAAGGTCCTCAGATCTGATCACAGAGCCTGAGCTCTCAGTCACCTGGTTATCAACTACCAGCATGCAAAATAAACCAGAGTACCAGTTAGTGTGGAAAACAAATTTGTTTACAACATCTAAGACAAACTCTAAAATAAACCCACCTTCGAGGTGAGTAGATTCTTGCTCATCCTCTTGTTTCCTACTTGATGAAGTGATCTGATCCGTCACCTTCTCATGTTCTAACTCTTCTTCTTTGTTTACAGCCTCCTGATTAGGACTGCTATCCATCAGGTCCTCAGAGGGTTTGTCTTCCATCACAGCGTCTTCTTCTTCTTCTGCATCCTCTGAAGGGAGGTGGAGGTTTAGTTCACTTGTTTTTCCCGGATCATCTTCTGATTCTTCCATTTCAGTCAGAGGCTTGATGTTTACTGTCACCACATCATCGTCGTCGTCGTCTGTACCTGCAGGACCATGTCTGTGGTCTTCTGAGAGAGGAGCATCATAGTACTCTAGAGTGGTGTCTGTTGACCGGATGGATGCCTGGCTGGTGTTAAAGGCCTCTGCTGCATCTGATGGGTTTGTTTCTACTGCGACCTCATGGGAGGAGAATGACTCGCTCTCAAAGCCTCTACGGTCTGATGAGGGAACTCCACCTTCTGGAGGCAAGAACTTTACCCGAGGATGTTCTTCCTCATCTCCACCTTCTTCCTCTTCAACCAGCTGTGAAGACCAGGTCTTACGTTTAGCTTTGGATACTGTGGAGCTTCTGTTCAGCTGACTAATCTCACTGTCAGCAGCCGTCTGCAGGTGGAAATACACAGAGACGAACGACAGGTTTTTAAAAATGCTTCCAAACAAATAAGATGTCACAGAAGACCTGACACAGCTCCCATTAGGTGGCGGGTCTTACCCCGTTAGTCCACCGGACACCCTTCTCCATATCAGGGACCTCTGTGTCTTCAATGAAGGTGATCCGGCTCTCTTTGCTGCGGAGTGGGGGGGTGATGGAGCGTCCTGGGGAGGCAGAAGGTGTAGCAACTGGTGTGGGTCTCAGGCTGCTGCGCAGGATGGACTGAGGAGTGAAAGCTGAGAAGACGGGACCAGAAGCAGCCAGAGCCCGCGCTCGCTGGGAAAAAACAAACATCCAAACAACAACAAACAAGTTGTTAAAGTGTTTGTGACGCGCTCAGGTCTCAATAAAACATTTACAAGTATTAGAACTTCATGACACAATGTAAATGTGTTTTGTTTCACTCTAATAAGGAAAGAATGAATGTTTTTATGAGCTTCAGTCTCAATTTGAAACATGAACACGTCTCTTTGTTTACGTTACAGACAGTGAAAAACATCTGTGAGCTCGTGTTTTCATTATTAGATGAGTGAAACACTGTATAGCAGGTGGTTGTATTTCAGTAACGTGTTTCCCTAAAGCCGGATTCACACGGAAGGATTTTTATGCCGATTTTGCCCCAATTATTAGATCAGATCTACAGATAATCTTAACCAGTATTCCTGCCGTGTGTGGTGCGCTAAGAACGATCGAGTCCTCTCGCAAGGACATCGTCTCTTCTCCAGAGTCAATTTCTCATTCAGAAAGAGACAAACACTCACTCTTTCTGCCAAAGTAAATAACTTTGTTTACGTCCTCTGTTCCTGCGTTTTGTCCCTTCTGGTAGATAAACATTTCTCAAAATTGTCTAGTAAAATTCCATAAATAAACATATTTAAGGCTTTATTACTGGAAATCTGTTTATCCTGATTTATGTGGAAAATTGGCTGCTGGGCACAAATATAATCTGATTGATATGAAATAATAAAATAACATAAAAATCGCATGTCGGAGAGACTTTAAAGTGTAGTTTCTATTTGTGTACTTACTTTGACAACCTGTGGTGTCCGTAGCAAACTGAGTTCAGGTGCCTTGCTGATGCTTTTAGGGGAAACCCAGGAGCTCGGAGGCCTGGGGGGGCTGAGGAGAGGCTGAGGGGTCAGACAGGAAGGATGAACCATCAAATCCATCAGTCTGAGTCACAACCAAGAGGAAACAGAAAGGCAAAGCATTCATTTAAAGACACTTCTAAATGTTAGATAAAAGAATAAAAACCTTCAACAATGAACACCCTGTTACAACAGGTGTCGGCAACCCTAAAGACATTTTCCATCACTTAGAATAAATTTAATTTGCAAAGTGCTACAAAGTCACCTTGACTATTAAAGTTAAGATAAAACATTTCATTCAATAAGTCGCCCACTTATAGTAAAGTATTAAGTTCCACCATTATGTTTATTAAAAACAAACAAACATAAACACCAGCCTTCAGAGATCCTGCAGGAACAAGTGGTTATAAAAAAAAACTGGTTGGACAAATATACTGTAGTTTGTTTGATAATTTATCATTTAAATGCCCCAAAAAGGCCAAAACTTTTACTTTGTATAAGTGTCTGTTATCAGAAGCAGGTCTGTGTTTCTGTTTTTCCCTGTTACATGAAGAACTCACTGTATAATACAATAATGTCTTATTTTGAACGTTTCCAATAGATTTTCAAAATTAATTACTGTTTTTAATGCGTTTTGGCTCGAGTATGATGCCAAAATGTTCTGATTCCGGTGAATTGGGTCAGTCAGACTGCAGATCAGAAAGATTCATAAACAGCTCATTTCAGGGAAAATTCAAGTCGTCTTTGGACAGTTCTGGTTCTAGAATCAGTTCAAAGAGGCTGCAGAAATTCCCTGCACAAGAAGCAGAAACACTGGAAATAAAAACCCATTTCCTGTTGTTACAAGGAGCCGCTTCAGAAGGACTGAAGAGCCACTTGTAGCTCCAGAGCCGCAGGTTGCAGAACCCAGTGTTACAAGATTGACTTGCTAGTTTGATTTTTGTAATTTGAAATGATGTCAGCTGCAGACCAGAGAAATGGACGAGAATTCAATCAGTGAGAAAAAAAATTGTCATGGGGAAAAGATACACCTTGAGGAGAGACTATCTGGGAGTACCTTGACTTTCGTTTGGAGGTCACGCTGATGGGAGTTCCCAGGAAAGGTTCAGGTAAAGCCAGCGTGGGGGTCTTTGGACTCGACCTTTGAACATCAGCTGCCCTCGGACTGGCAGAGACAGATCAAATTGAGAAAATGTAAATAAGATTAAAAGGCTTTTAAAAACAGTTAAATTGAGATTAAATTTGAGAAGGGAAGTTTTAACCTCTTGGCTGGTGAGGAGTTGGGTGTAGCACCGTTGTCTAACCACACCTCCTCAATCTTGGTCAGGACACTGTTGATGAATCCAGCCCTAGACATCACCTTCTCATTGGCTGATCGCTTGGGGATGGTCGACAGCGGCTGGGGCCGAGAAACTGAAGCACAGTTTACAAACACAATGTAATTTACAAATGTGTTAAGAATGTTTTTAAACGAATAAAACAAAATAGATTTTATTCAATACAAATAAAATGATCAAATTATTGATCCAAGATTTCTTTTCTAAGCTCGTTTAAGAACCCTGCTGATGCAGGTGTGACTCTTACCTTCTCTGTGGACTGTGTTGGGATGTTGGTAGGGCTTGGCTCTCTCCATTGCAAGTTTTCTCTGCACTCTAGGTAAAACTTTGCCGTACTGATCCAGTATAGAGTTTCTGGTGATGGATCGTTCTTTAAGCTTTGGGTCTCGTTCATTCTGGAAATAAAAAAAAGACAGAAAATGTTGTTCCAAACTCCAAATGATCTATTCACATAAATCTGTATTTGTTGTAACATTTAAACATACCACCAAGTTCATTTTGAGACTGTGGTTCAGCTGCAGAGCAGGGATGTAATTGGCGTGTTGAAGGAAATGAACCATCAGCAGTTCTCTGTTTTGTAAACCTCCTGTACCTCGGAGAAACTTCTCTAAAGATTCCTGAAATCCAACAAAAAAAATTAATCCAGATTATTTCAAACAATGAAAAAACAGAATGAAGCAAATATAGGAAAGGTTTACCAGAAATACCACCTCCCAACCTAACGATGCATTCACCTGTCTGTTTACCTGTTCACTGAGGCCCAGAGGCAGTTTGAGCAGCTCTTTGATGAGGCCCAGTTCCTGACAGCTCTCATACAGGAAGTCCAGCAGCTCAGCAATGTTCAGACGATTTGTGTGCTGCCGAAGTAAACACCACGCCTCGACGAGACACCTGGAAGAACACAACACTTTCTGGTTGGCAAATTTTAAGTGATATAACTGATAGTGATGAGTTTATGTAGATTGTCAGTCATCCAGGACGTCAATACAAAAACAAACTGATACTGATGCGTTACCATGGTATCAGAAACCAGATTTAGGACTTTAATGACATTTTTAAGGCCACTTTGGTCAAATTTAAGACCCTAAATTCACAAAACAGCAGAGCATGTGACCACCTTATTAACAGTTTAGTCCACAGATTTTGTCTGCTTCTTGTTCACCAGTATCTGGGGGTTGAGCTGGTCAGTGTGACCACCCGAGACAGTGGAAAGAGTTATGGGGTCAGTGGGTTGTAGACTCAAAAGTAAAGCCTTAATCTCAGAAACCCAGACGCTAAAGTATCGACTTTTGCTGACAAAGCATGCTCACGGTGAACCTTCATTGCTGCCAGGGCTCCAGAAGATGCACCTTCTCCGGGCTGGAGGTCAGGGCCCCCTGAGACATTCCACCATAGCCCGTCTAGCCGACCTCGCTGTCAGTGGAATGCAGATACAATTAACGCAGGCGTCGTCAGTGAGGGCTTCCCTCAAGTGTCCGACCCCAAGACAGGAGGGGCGCTCAGTGGGGCCAAACAGTTGCCACAGCTGTTCACCAGTGACATCATGGTGCATTGCACTGGTGCCTTCTACAGCAACAAGCCCACACAAGTACTGACACTGTTGAAATGAGCGAGCAGATTCAGCCTCGTGAGATCTGTAATTCTAATGGCAGCCTGTAACCACAGCAGTATAACATACACTCACCTAAAGGATTATTAGGAACACCATACTAATACAGTGTTTGACCCCCTTTCACCTTAAGAACTGCCTTAATTCTACGTGGCATTGATTCAACAAGGTGCTGAAAACATTCTTTAGAAATGTTGGCCCATATTGATAGGATAGCATCTTACAGTTGATGGAGATTTGTGGGATGCACATCCAGGGCACAAAGCTCTCGTTCCACCACATCCCAAAGATGCTCTATTGGGTTGAGATCTGGTGACTGTGGGGGCCATTGTAGTACAGTGAACTCATTGTCATGTTCAAGAAACCAATTTGAAATGATTCGAGCTTTATGACATGGTGCATTATCCTGCTGGAAGTAGCCATCAGAGAATGGGTACATGGTGGTCATGAAGGGATGGACATGGTCAGAAACAATGCTTAGGTAGCCCGTGGCATTTAAACGATGCCGAATTGGTGCTAAGGGGCCTAAAGTGTGCCAAGACAACATCCCCCACACCATTACATCACCACCACCAGCCTGCACAGTGGTAACAAGGCATGATGAATCCATGTTCTCATTCTGTTTACACCAAATTCTGACTCTACCATTTGAATGTCTCAACAGAAATCGAGACTCATCAGACCAGGCAACATTTTTCTAGTCTTCAACTGTCCAATTTTGGTGAGCTCATGCAAATTGTAGCTTCTTTTTCCTATTTGTAGTGGAGATGAGTGGTACTTGTGCGGTCTTCTACTGTTGTAGCCCATCTGCCTCAAGGTTGTGGCTTCACAAATGCTTTGCTGCATTCCTCGGTTGTAATGAGTGGTTCTTTCAAAGTTGCTCTTCTATCAGCTTAAATCAGTCGGCCCATTCTCCTCTGACCTCTAGCATCAACAAGGCATTAGGACTGCTGCATACTGGATGTTTTTCCCTTTTCACACCATTCTTTGTAAACCCTAGAAATGGTTGTGCGTGAAAATCCCAGTAACTGAGCAGATTGTGAAATACTCCGACCGACCCGTCTGGGACCAACAACCATGCCACGCTCAAAATTGCTTAAATCACCTTTCTTTCCCATTCTGACATTCAGTTTGGAGATCAGGGGATTGTCTTGACCAGGACCACACCCCTAAATGCATTCAAGCAACTGCCATGTGATTGGTTGATTAGATAATTGCATTAAGGAGAAATTGAGCAGGTGCTCCTAATAATCCTTTAGGTGAGTGTAAATGCACCATATAAAACTTGTGAGACACGTCGTTACCCACAATGCATTGCGTAACCCAGTTACCGATAACGCTACAAGTGTCCTATCTATGTAACTTAATCTGTGAGGTAAGTGTGCTGGTCTGGGGGGTTAAATAGGGTAAACTCATGCTTACTTTTTTTCAAGTATTTTTTGTTTTAGAGACTGCAGATGAAAATTAACCCAGAGTAACTTCCAATCTGGTACAAAACATACCTGTACCTTTGTGATTAATGTTGTTGTAACTGTCCTTTTTAAATAAACTATCTTTTAAAATCTTTAGTTTACTAGAAAACGTATAGCAATATTGTTTTATAAGACCTTTGAACTCTGGATTTAATATTCGTGTTAAAGATATTTAAGGCCTTCATTTTGGAAAGCCTAATTTAAGTTCATGAAAATTCCACCTTTTTAGCCCTTAAATGCTCTGTGAAGTGAATTTAGAGTGTCTAGAAGAGTAAGAAGTTTACATCTGTCACTCTAGGTGTTGTGGAGATAATTTTGTAAAAGGTTTTGGTTATATTTTTCAAGCTGTTCGGTTTTCTCTGTTTTCTATTACGCTTTCTGAACTATTACGTCACAGGTCATGTCCCTGGAAATGCCAAACATGGTCATGGACTTCAGGCTGAAGGCAGAGTGAATTCGCCATCTTTATTTCTCGCTGTGAGTTTGTAGTCGGTATGCGGAGAGTACAAGTGTCAAAAAGTTCTGTTGTTATTAAATAATGTATTAATTACAAAGCAGGATAATTTTGGCTAAATCACGTGTAGTAACCAGCGGAAGTACATTAAGCCTGACCAATATGAATTGAAAAAAAAAAAAAACCTGGCATAGCTGATCTCAGGCTAAAACGTTTTCTGCAGTTTTTGTGTCTTTGAAGATCTCTCCGGTGTTATTGACCTAATTATTTTACTGGATTATATTCCCTAGAACTGTCTGGACCAAATGAAACTAAAATCTTGCTGGAAATTATAGATTTTGTACATATAGAAAGCCGTCAAAGGTAGGAAGTTCACGCTTGAATTCTTTGCTTTTCTGTAAAAAAATGCTTTAGTGTTAGAGTTGTGTTTTATATTATTGGAAAGAGGAAAATCAGAGCTTTCATTTAATATACAGATTGTCAGGCTGTATGACCTACAGGACGCACACGTGGCTGTTAAGTACGTGTACAGGATGACATAATAGAAATAATACCCAGGGGACAAACGGAAACTTTAACAAAACACCTCAACAATATGGATGAAACCAACAATATCAAGTTCACATACGAAGAAGAGAAAGACAACAGCATAACATTCATGGACATGAAAATAACCAGACAACCAGACGGAACACTAAAAACAAACATATACAGAAAACCAACACACACAGACCAATACTTGCTATGGACATCAGAACATCCCACAATACACAAAATGTCAGTCATCAGAACACTCTACCACAGAGTCAACATAATAACAGAAGATCAAGACCGGAAACTGGAGAATCAACACATACAAACTGCACTAAAAACCTGCGGCTACCCAAACTGGGCATTAAAAAAAGGAGAACAAGAGGCAAACAAGGAAACATACAACAGACCACCCAAGAAGACGAAAGGGACAGTGAAACCGGAGCCAAAACCCGTCATAACCCTCCCATACATTAAAGGAACAACAGAGAAAATAATGACTGTGATGAAAAAATACAACATCAACACACCAACGAAACCATATATGACAATAAAACAAAAACTGGTGCATCCAAAGGACAAAATACCATCTGATAAAAAATGCGGCGTTATCTACGAGATCCCATGCAAACTGTGCAATAAAACATACATAGGAGAAACTGGACGTCAACTCAACACACGGAAAATAGAACATCAGAAAGAATGCGAGAAAGGATCAAAACGAAGACACACAAGAGCAACAAAACAAGAAGCAGAAACTACAATAAAAAAATCAGCCGTCACGGACCACTGCACAAGAGAAAACCATATCATGGACTGGGACAACACAAGGATCATCAACACAGAACAACAAAAATACAAAAGATGGATAAAGGAGGCGATTGAAATAAGAAGACGTGGCCACAACACCATGAACCGGGACGATGGAGTCTACTTGTTGGACCACAGCTGGGACTCCATCATCACCAGGGAAGAAGCTCCTGTACACGTCTTGAGGTAGGAAGTAAGGAAGTAACATCTACAGAAACAACAGCTCTGAAGAAGGCGGAAGTAAACACGCCGAAACATGTCAGCTACAGGTAATACACCTCTCAAGAAGCCTGAGTTTAAAAAGAACCAAAAACAAGATGATTTTTCAATACTCAGTAAGAACCTACCTCAAGACGTGTACAGGAGTTCTTCAGCACACAGAGACCGATGTTCAGCAGTATTTAACCCACACAGCTCTTTACACTGTCTCCCAGCATCAGAACCGCTTTGAAGTGCGTGGTTAAGTTTTATTTTTAATGGTAATGTTCCTGAATATGTGGCGAAACAAGTGTTTTTTTGCGCCAAACACTTCAAGGAGTGTTTCATAACCTCAGCCAGTATCAACAAGGCTCGGTTTGTCAGGTGGATTGTCTTCATTGTCTTCTCTCTCAGGATCAGACTCTGGCTCTGACATGTACGACTGGATGGAAAACTCCTCCATTTTTTTAAATTTTCTTTTAATTTGTGAATAAAAAGTTTCTGCAGCACTAGATTACAGGATCTCTATCAAACTACAAAAATGGCTGAATTTGGTGGAGTGGGAAGGTCAGTGACCTGAAGGGGGGGTGTGGTCTGCAGCACGTCCAACTCGTTTAAAGAGACCGCACCAAAACCAGTTGTTCCGCAGACCCTGTCTGACCAGGGGTTGAAGAGGAGCCTATAGAGCTACTTTAATAAAAACATAGATATAAACCACAACTAAATGGTTTAGATGTAAAAAGGAAGAATTTAAAAGCCTGATATTTCTCCTTTAAGGCTCTACAGGAACCGTTTCCCACTGAACTCACCGGTTGTGTAGCAGCACAGACAGGCAAAGTTTAGCCTGAGAGGTGGAGGTAATCGGGGGCTTTGTAATGTGGTAGTATCGAAGTGCCGCCGACTGTTGACCCTGACACATCAGTGCTTGTAGGACACGCTCGTGCTGCCAGTCAAAATAAAACGTAGAGGCAGCTGGATGCAGGAGCAGCTCAAAAGAACTCTGGAAACAAAAACAGGAAAAATGGTGAACATTTTCCCTGAAGGGTGCCTATAATAAAGATCAATAATAAATAATGTGGGTTTAACAATAATAAATCAACTACAAGCATAGGTATAAAGTAACTTATATGAAAAAATAATTAAAAATGGAAATTTGATCAAATTAAAATGTGATGACTTGTCCAGTAGAGATGTAAAAACAACAACATTTGATTATTTGATTTATGTGAGTCTGTATTAGACAGCTAAATCATGGCTGTTTTTACCTGATGATCATGATGATCCAACAGCCAGAGGCCCTGGACCAGTTTAACAAGTCCTATAGGGATGGCAAAAGCTGTGGGAAAAGACTCTACTGATGCTCCATCCTTATTGGGGAAGGAGTACATGACATCCAACAGCAAGTAAATCACCTGTAGCCACAGGTCAAGGTTATAACCAGGGTTAAAATAAGGTTTACCAAGTTTAAAACATGTTATCAGAGGAGTTAATGGGATTATAAAAAGGAAGAATATCGTTATATTACATTAAAACATAAGACAGTTTGCTGATGCAGAGTAAGGATACGATTGCATGTTTAGCAGCTTCATTAACGTTTTCCAGTAGATAGATGTCGAGCAAAGCCTGCAGATCAGAAATGTACAATTAAAATCCAGTTCTTTAAACAAAAATCTCTCTGAAACAGGACAGAAAGTTAAATGTACAGCAGATGATTCCACACAAATCAATTTAAAGACTAATTTTCCAGCCTTACGTGCAATGTTGGGGGGGGGTATTGCCCTGTTCCACCCTCGTCCCTTTTCCACAGGTTCATTAAATGTTCACCACACTGACTGATCAACCCGTCAATCATGAGGCAGTCTGGACACCATTTACCCCTGAGAAGATGAAAGAAGGACATCAGCATTAAACCAACACAGAACATCAAAATACTAAAGAAAAATAAATAAGGAAAACCAAATTTATCACCAACATCCTACAAACATAATTACAGCCCAAAAAGTAACTGGATTTTGTTTGTGACAGTATTTGTTATAGACACGCCAGATTCAATTGCACTTACTTGGCCAGTCTGGTTAACTCCTCTCTGCGTATGGTGTAGTAGTTGCTGATGACTGCATGAGTGTAAAAAGGCCTGGAAATCTGGAGAGCATCTTCATCTGAAGATCAGTGAGAGACAGAAAATTAAAACTCATCACAGAATGATTCAAGTGGTCCTTGCTCTGATTAATGAGCAGATGTTACTTGGTAACTGCATCACCAACAAAATGACGGTACCACTTTACCTGAACCCTCTGGGAGCAACCCGGTGCGACAGAACCAGAGGACAACTTGAGTGTACTTTGAAATCAGACTGGACACCATGTTCTTGTTCATCAGACCCACCAGACCTTTTAAATGAAACAGAATCAATACAACCTCAAATCTGTAGCACAATATCTTTTTAATAACCAGGCAGTAAATCAAAAAACACAGCTGCATCCAACAGATTATTAGAAAACAAAAAAGCAGTTAAAAGACTGCACAGCTAAACATCAGAATATACAGTATTTACAGCTGTGTGTGAACATGCACCTTTGTGTGTGAGCTCCTGAGCTTCACTGAGCAGACAGTGGAAGATGGCTCCGAGGTTACTCAGCAGTCTCTGACTGTGTTGTAGCAGCTGCAGCGTCTGAGGGTCCGTAAAGTTCGAGGAGCTGTTAAACAGCGGCGCACCTGGCGATCAAACATTAAAACATGCGCTAAACAAAGTGGAGTAAGATACTGAGACTAATAACAGCTCTGACAACCTCATTAAACAGGGTCTGCAACATGCATCAAAATGCATCTCATCTGTTTTAATGAAACATAGTTTTAGAAAGTAGAAGAGGTTTATATGAATTTCCAAGAAGAAAGATTGTTGAAATATAATTTAAGGATCATATATATCAATTGGTAAAGATTAGGTTTAAACTTTGTGATGAAATCTAAACATCAGATTAGAGCTGGGCGATATAAGATTTTTCCATATCACGATATGTTTTTTTCATTTCAGGTGATAACGATATGCATCACAATATAAACCAAATAACTATAAACTATAATAACTATAAAGGCAAATATTGCAAACTACACAAAAGCTAGCCGCTACGTCGCTATGTCTCTTAGCTTTTTTGTCATATGGTAAGACGCTGGAGATGCTGCGTCGCAGGGATTCCCCTGGTTGTTTTCGATGACGAATTAGCGCTTTCAGTCAAAGATTGAGCATGCTCTAGAGCAGTGTTTCCCAACCGGGGGTACTCGTACCCCTAGGGGTACGCGGAGGTACTGCAGGGGGTATGCAGCGCATGGGGATTTTTTTTTTTTTAAGAAGGCGTTACAAAAACTGTTGTCCAAAAACTGGTAATATTCGTAATATGACAACAGAATGTCTGCTGTGGAACAAAATCTTTATTTAATAGGCCTACAGTTTCCAAAGTTTTCAAAAAGCCCCCACTCACTTGTTGAACAATTAATTCTCCCTGCAGTGACACGTATGGCTGAAATTATGATCGATAAAAAAGCAGCTGAGACATTCAAGAAAATTCCCCTGTCCAACAACACTGTGGCCCGTCGGATTGACGATATGTCTTTGGACATTGTGGGACAAGTCGTGAACAAAATAAAACAAGCTAGTCATTTCGCTTTGTAGTTGGATGAAATGACAGATGTCAGTGGAGAAGCGCAGCTCCTGGCCTTCGTTCGTTACAAAGACGTTTCGGACATAAAGGAGCACATATTGTTTTGCAAAAGACTGCCAGGAAAGACAACCGGGGAAAAAATGTTCCAGGTTATTGACAGTTTTTTCAAGGAGCACGACGTACAGTGGAACCAATGCAACCATATCTGCACTGATGGTGCGGCTGCAATGACGGGGAGCGTGAAAGGATTGTTCGGACAAGTGAAAAAGGTAAACCCCGAGATTAAATTGATGCATTGTATCATTCATCGGGAAGCGCTGGCTAGTAAGAGAATGAGCCCTGATCTAAGTGCTGTTATGGATGATGCCGTTAAAACCATAAACTTCATCCAATCCAGGCCACTGAATCACAGACTTTTCGAAAGTCTTTGCCATGAGAGCGGCGCGCAACACGACCAGCTACTGCTTCACACAGACGTCCACTGGCTGTCTCGTGGGAAAACGCTACTGAGGCTTTATGAACTTCGCAGTGAAGTTTGTGCGTTTTTGAAGGAGCAGCTGCATCCTCTTGCTGCAGTATTTGAGGATGCCAATTGGGTGGCGCGCCTGGGATATCTCGCCGATGTGTTCACCAAACTCAACGAGCTCAACCTCTCACTACAAGGGCAAGGATTCACACATCCTGAAGATGTATGAGAAAGTGGAAGGGTTCACCAAAAAACTTTATATGTGGCAAAAGAAATGTGAGGAGGGTGATGTGAGCCATTTTGCATTTTTGCTATTTTGTACAATTATTTTTATTCCAAGAAAACATATTCTTTATTTTTATGTTGAATTAAGTTGATGATAAAAAAGGAGAGAGAGACTGCCAAGTTTATGTTCAATTTAATAAGATTAAATAAAACGATTGTCATCTAATAACCACTGTGTTGTGCTCTATTTTTTTGGGAGAATTTTCAACGCATATGTGTGGGGGGTACTCGTGGAGTGACAAGAAGACTCGGGGGGTACTCAAGCCAAAAAAGGTTGGGAAACACTGCTCTAGTGGGTGGCACTGCTTCAGGTGATAAAAAAGGTTTGTTGTATTTCCAGACTTTGTAAAAACACGCTTTCGGCACAATTTACAGTGCACGCTACTCTGTTTTTTGTCAGACTTCAAATAGCCGAAATACCTCCACACTACGGAACTTTTCTGGCCCTTCCTTTCAACAATCTCTCCGGCACTGGAACCGTCATCTATGTTCTCTTCAGTAACCTGGTCCCCCAAACTCTCGCTTGATTTTTCTCTCATTTCCTCCATTACTCAGGCGGGACGGCCGCTAGCTGCTTCCCAAACAAATACACATGTGCGGCTTGGCGCTTGTGCTGTACGTAACAAGTCATGTGACGTGACGCTGAGGCTGTGATTGGACCGTCTCTGTGCTACTTAATGTGGATTGGCAGTTCTTATGTTTTTTTTAAGAGAGGAAGAGAAAGAGATGACGTCTATCACAATAGTTTCATTTTTCTATCAAGAAAAAGTTATTTCACGATACATATCGTTATCGTTCTATCGCCCAGCTCTACATCAGAGGTTTGACTTGTTCAAAGGCAAGGTGAATGAAAGGAGATGAGATCTATGGGCTCCAGGACAGTTTACTGAAACCTTCTATAAAAAAAGTCACATACAGATGCCATCTAGTTCCTCCTTGGTCTGGACTACTTTGTTCCAAGCCCAATCCAGGATGTAGCGCAGGTTCAGCGCAGAGCCTGGCTGTTCTGTTGAAGGAAAGGATATGGAGAATTCCAGCTGACTGCAGCATCACAACAAAAACATGTACAACATGCAGGTTTACACATTTAACTCTTTGGATACCAGTTTCCTTATGAATATGTTGTTTTTGACAAGATTTAAAACAATGTGCGTTTACGTAACACCACAAAATTCCCTTTATATGACTTTAAATGTTCTTATTGTAAATGTATTTATCCAAAAATACATTAGAAATCAGTAATTTGAAAAAAAAATGTAATTGACATGTCAAAATTTATTCACACAACTCTGAATAAAACTACTTACATGTTGAGAGAAATAAATTTCTGTTTTCCAATCATTTCTTTAAGGTGGTAAAAAGGATTTTGCCCCGAATGAGAAGCTCAACAGCTGTTTGTCGTTTTTCGAGCAGCGTGCATGCGTTGTAGCATGTGCTTTGTGGTGTAAAGTTTTATCCCAATTCAGCAACTTTAGTGCCCAGAGAGTTGAAATAGGACCGAGTCTCTACATCACATAATTTTAAACAAATGTACAATAAGTTGTTGAAGAATATTGAAGTTCTCATGAGTCGTTACCTTCTGCTGTCCACTGTTTAATACAACCAGTGATCAAACCCAGAGAACTGGTCTCAACTGCTGTTGATAAGATGGCATCAAGCTGCTCCTCCTGATGACCACAAAGAAGAAGATTAAAACCTTCAAAAACATTTACTTGACTCTCTGACTTGTAACAGATGTGGTAACTAATTCCATTAAAGGTTTTTATTCTAGCTATTTATAAAATCTCAGCTGACAGCAAAGAAAGAACCCGTGTTCCCTTGTTATAAATAACTTGTTTTAAAACAGTTTAATTCTAAACAAAATTCACACATTGTAGTTATATTTTATCATCGTCATCATCCTTTCATTCTGCACGTACCTGAGAGAGGCTGGATGCCTGAGAGTCAGACAGGCGAGATGAGAGTAAACCAGACATGAGACAGTGAGAGTAGCTGGTGGAGATGATGTCACTGGAACAAGGAGCAGCTTTCTTCAAAAACCCCAAAGTCTGGTTCAAAGATAACAACATTATCAAAAACAACTTGTTTTATTAATCAGATGTTAATAGGAGTGTTGCATTAGTGATAAACGTCACTCATTTTATATTGAACTACGACGTGATCAACATGTTAAAACCAAACTATATTCATACTGTATATTTATTTTGTCCTTGTGGATTTTCAGACAAATTCTTAACCACCTGTTATATTAAAAAAAGACATTTAAACATCAGAAACTTGCCTGTTTTTGATGCCCAGAGCAGGTTAAATGCACAACTCCAGAGTCGAGTAAGCATGTCGCATCTGACAAAAAGACAGTTTGTCTTTTGGTTATAAAAAGAAAATAAGCAGACTACTGCAATATTTACAAAAAATTATGGACTTTTATTCACAAATGAAATGATATTTTCATTATAGTCATTAAAAGACTCTTGAAACAAACATTTTATATAAACATACCAAAGTTATAAGTGGTTGGGTTAAAGTATTGTTCTGGTGGGGGGCAGGTGAAAGGCAGGCCTCTGCTCAGGCTGCGCTCATGGACAACCACGTCCAGGAGGGAGTGGGAAGAAACCATCTGCACCACTGGGTCCAGAGACCAAACCGCCAGGTAGGGACAGTTCTGAAGAGACTCTCCAGCTCTGATGAGAAAAAAAACCCTCATGATGATTAATTAATCAGCCATTAAAAGAAACCAAATTTAAAAATTTACCAGAGAATAATGGAAACTCAACCCTCTAAACCACTGATCATCAACTGGCGGATTCGGCCCGCGACTGGATTCCAATTTATTTATTTTTTATAATACTTGTATAGCACTTTACTCAGGTCCTACGACCCTCAAAGTGCTTCACACTACAGTTTTTTTGTTATTCACCCATTCACACACACACTCACACGGTGGAAGGAAGAAAATTGTGAGAATTAAAAAGAAAATGGGGCAAATGTGGCTCAGTCTTCCAACTTGAAGGTTGGTGGATCGATCCCGGCTTCCACCGCCACATGTCGAAGTGTCCATGGGGTTCCACTGAACCCCATGTTGCCCCCCGATCTGCGTATCGGGTTGTGTGAGTGTTAGCCCCCACCCTCTCCCGTGTGAATCGGTGAATGACAAAAAACTGTAGTGTGAAGCGCTTTGGGGGTCGTAGGACCTAATTAAAGCGCTATACAAGTGCACGCCATTTACCATTTACCAAAATAGTGGTCCACACTATTAAAGCAACTCCTAGTGGTTGACTGTGGTATAGGTGATGGGAGCCTGACTCAAATGCCTTCAGTTTTGTAATGAAATGGAAAAAGTATAAACATTAAACATAATGTTAAGACAAAATTTGATTTTTATTTGATTTTCTTCTTGGAAACTCTGGCCCTCTGACAAATATAGTTGATGACCCTTGCTCTAAACCAAATACTGTCACTGCTTCTGAAACAGGAATATTGTATTTTTTTCTGACAGATAAAAATAAGAGTAACTAGAAGAGAAATCTGTCTCCACTTTACCTTAAAGAGTCTGGCATCTGTGCGTGGTACCAACGGTTGATGTCGAAGACCCCGACGTACGCACAGGGACTTCCCTGACCGTAGGCCTTAATTTGCCAACTGAAGATGGACAAACTGGTGTCTGGAGACGCAACTGGAGAGACAACAAGTTGATGGAGGAGAAAAACAAATGTAAGAAAGGTGGAACCAATAACAAAAAAAAAGAAAGAGCATATTTTGAAAGCAAAACAAAAGAAGTACCATTAACTACCATGTACAATAGGTTGATTTAAAAAAAAAAAGATAAAATAGTCCAAGTTAAGTCTGTTTTCTAGAGCTAACCTTCGTTCATGCTGTCATCCCTGTCAGGATGGGGTCGGAATTTCTCGATCGTCTGGCAGCTTAGCAGACACGTTTTAGTGGCCTGGGCCCTGAGAGGGAACGTGGTACCACTTAAATCCTGGCTGTAACGCTCCTCACAATATTCAAGACCCTTAGAAAGAGCAGGACAAAGACAGACATAAATAACACAAGTCACTTGTCAGGATACAGACAGAGTCCATAAAAGTTGCCAGAACTATTCTGAACATCAGACCTCATAGAGGATCTTCCCAGAAGCCAGACACTTTCTTTCACTGAAAGCCAACTGAAGCAGGTGAAGGCTGACTGTATCTCCCTCACTGTGTGGAAACAAAAAGGATGAGAAGTTAAAAATAAAAGCTCAGAGAGAAAAAAGACACGGCCACTCATTTTACCTGAAAGTAGAAACAATAAGAACACCAGAAGAACCAAGTTCCAGGTAAAACTTACAGGTCCTGAGAAGACTGGACAGCCCAGAGGTAGCAGCAGTTCCTGGGGTCGTTCTCTGGTTCCTGGAAGGTGAAGGCATGTATGGGCACTCTACCACCCTCTAACTGGGAGTGGTATCTAAAAACAAACAAAAATAATCATGTTACCGGATATACTCGCATATAGGTCCGTTTTTTGAGGAGTAAATTTCAGGTCTGAAGAGGGGTTCCGACTTATATGTGAGATATCGGGAAGAAATCTTTTTTTTTTCCAGAGGAAATGTCGACAGCTTGGGGACTGGCGCAAGTACTCGGACGAGCGAACGATGTTCCTTATCAGCATGGATTATCAAAGACACATTAGATCTTTTTATTGTTATAATAATAAAGAAATTTAATATAGAAATGTATCCGAGAGACGTGGACGCAGTGGATGATCAGCGGCGACAAACAGTTTACACCCGCCGGGAACTTAAAGAAACCATGACTTCAGCTGGTATGCGAGTGGACGGTGAAAGCCTGGGACCAGATTCCTGCTGAAACAGTAATAAAGTCGTTCAAGAAATGTGGTATCTCAAACGCCATGGACGGTTTTTATTATTTTCTGCTCTTGTTTTCACAAACACCCTTCATCACTGGTACTTCCTGACACAAACTGATTCTGACACTGACTTATACGCGGGTCAATGCTAAATTCCTCAATTTTTCTGCTGAGAACGAGGTCCAACTTATACGCGAATCGACTTATACGCAAGTATATACGGTAACTTTCTAAATTCTGCATTAATCAAAGTCTTTTCACATCCTGAATAAAAGTTGGATTTAACGACGACCCTAAACTTTGAGCTTGTTACTTTACAAGGTGATTAAAATAGCAGCAAACATCAGCTGAAGAAATGTTCATGTGATTTCTGTCATCTGAGCCGTGACACCAGGAAAATCTAATGCCAACACAAGCGCATTCATTATTTAGGAATACTCACCACTACATTCTGTAAAATGCAACAAGTCTGTAAAAACATGTTAGCAAGACTCACTCTTTCTTTAGAACCTTCAAGTTCCATAGTTGTAAATGTCCATCAGAAAATCCTACAGCCAGCTGGTTGGTTCTGGAGATGTACTGCAGAGCTGAGACACCGACCCCGCCGGGCCTGTTCAGCTGGAGACAGAGATGTCTGCCCTGGCTGGTGCTGACCTCTCTCAACCTGGGGATGTCTGCAGGAGATTTGGTCACTACCTGCAGGTCTGCACAAATATTAAATGAAAAAGAAAATTAAATCAACAAGGCTAATTCTTTGATTCAATGCATCATTTAATCCACGTTACTGTGTTCTGTTGAATGGTCAATGTGTTCCACAGAGATGTTAATGTGTGATGAATGAGGATAGAAAATATCGATGAAGAATATTCAGAGAAAAAAAGGCAGAAAAGACAAAATGTTTGATAGTAAATTTCCAACAACTCAGATTAATATGTTGCTTCTTGAATAAATGAAAAAGAATATTAAAATTCTGGAAAACTACTTGGATCCCAAACTTTCCAGGACTACTGCATCCACAATAGATCAAAAAGGCGTTTACATATTTCCTCTAAAAATCTAACAAAATGCAGAATACATAAGATTAACAATAATCCCACGTGTATTACAGCTGCTTCTCACCTGAAGCCTCCAGCTCACTTTGGCTGCAGGACAGATCATCAAGACAGAGATCCACAAGCAGAACGTGACCAAGATCCGTTACCACTGCTGCAATACCAAAGAACCAGCGCAAACTCTGGTGGAGGTGCTGTGTGGAGGCGCTCGCACCGCCATAACTCACTAGTGGCTCAATAGCTGTAATCTACATAATAAAAATTGTTCAGAAAATAAAAACACGAGAGTTAGTTAATTTAGTGAAATCAAATCTTTATCTAAATAATTAAAAATGCCAAATTTTCATGAATAGTTAAGAGAAAACATTTGTTTGTTTGTCTCTAAAGAGAAAAAGCAAATAAAAAGCCAACTCACCCTGCCTGGTATGACCACGGCTTTAACCACCCTGGACAGTCCCAGGTCATACAGACACAACACGCTGCCTTCAGCTTCTTCTAAACCAACCAACAATCCAGATCTAGAAAAATCACAGAAAATGTTTTCATGCAGAACTGCATCAGTCATCAGTGTCAGGAAATCTTTTATTACACAGTAAAAAGAAAACCGTCACCTCACGCTGTAAAAACTCAAACATTTACCTCTATTTTGAACAGTTGTATCATATTGTGCAGAGTTTTAATTATCTCCTACACTTTTTTTTATTATTTATACAAATTCTAAATCATAATGCTAAGTTGTTTTTTGGGCTTTTGTTGCTTAGACTAGTTTTATTTTTGCATCCTAAAAAATATGTTGATTTATTATCTGTTACAGCAGCAACTAAATTTCTCAGGCTGGGATTAATGAAGTCCATCCATCTGCCCTGTTAGCGATAAAATAACAAATATTATTATTATTATTATTACATAAGACAAAACAAATATATGGTTCATTTATCCTTTTTCTAGAATTAGACTGGTTGACACATCAGTAACCATAATGACTTTTTAACACTAATTTTTCTTCCATTTTGGTGATTTTGTAAAAAGAAAAGTGACGTTTAATCCAAGGAATGAAAGAAAAACAATCATTAAACTAATGATATTGATTATTGAGGACTGATGGACAGACAAACAGACTGTTGATATCATAGAAGACACGCCAGGTTTAACAAACCTTCATTAAAAAGCTTATCAGTAGCTGTTCAACACTGAACCTTTAATTGTGAGACAGAAACTGATATAAAACAAAAAAAAAAACCAGGCGTGTAAAAAGAAAAGGTGAAACTGAGTCCAGACCGTTTGAGCCAGCTGAAATCTCTGACAGCAAGGACTCGGGGTGGGTGCTCTCCTCCACTGTTAAAGCAATATGCAGACAGTCGTTCTCCCGTCACTGCATGAACTACCTCCAGATGTGGACCACAGGCCAGCCAGGCCAACCCGCTACGACCTTTATATGCACACAAAGAAGTGAAACATGGTTGTAATCAAGGCATTTCTTTTTTTCCATAATATTTTAGCCTGTGATCAAAACAAGGTCAAACTTCTTTACTCTGCTTATTTCCTTATATTAGTAACAAAAATGTAGATATCACTAAAGATTTAAGCTATTTAAATGTCTGCACTTCAATTACAAAACAATCAAGTTGGAATATTAAAATATGAACAAAGGATGAAGCAAGCCTTGTACGTGCACTAGGATAATTATCATTGTATGAATCCATTTCATGGACTATTTAAAAAAATATATTTAAGCAAAAATGAATTCTTGCTCATCATCACAAACGGTGGTAAAGGAGGGAACAAAGTGAATGTCAGGAAAAGGTTAGTCTCCTTACCAACAGCGACCTTTCCCTGTAGAACACAGTCCAGACTGATTTCATCTTCCCGCAGAGCATCGACTGTCACTCCTGAGAAGGGCAGCAGGCTGCTGGTGACTTGGGCAGCTAGGTCACGCATTGTTCACTGCTTAACACAAACACAAGAGATGGTTTCCTTACTTCATTCAGAAGCATTCTCTATGGACTTTCTAAATACATTAACAGATTGTACAAACACAAATACCATTTGTGCACAGCTGGGTTTCAGAGCTCATAAGAGTTCTTTCTTTTAGAGTCCAGCTGTGTCGCCCCTACATGGCCCAGCTGTCAGCAGGTTTGTTGACAACTGGGCTGTAAAGTGAGCTTCCTTTCTAATGAACCATGTATACTGCTGAGCATCTGTTGACTCATGACAGCAACCTCTGATAAAACACTAGAGTAAAGAACAAATGACCTTTTCTAAATCCCCTGATCTCACTGAAACATCTAAAGGCTCCTTTCCGCTTTCCAGCTGGTCCTGGAAGATCATGAAATCTCATGAGAATAGTGAAAATGTGCGTGATTTCATCAGTACACAAGACAACAAGCAGGGAGAAAGATGACAACATGTATCCAGAGGGTATGTGGCTTTTTTTTAACACCACCTACAAACTTCAAACCCGTCACAGGTACTGTACTTTCTCATAGTCTCGCGGAAATCCACACGTGTCCTTTTATTTTGAAACTTCCAGGTACGGACGCCTAATTTCCTGTCTGGTCCAAACTAAACTGCTGAACTTGACGCGTTTTAGAAGCGCACCGCGTAAAAAATAGAACTGCTGCGTAATGCTTACGACACTACGCTTCTGGGAAGCAATAAAATCCTCTGTGGTGTGTACTCCAGTCGAAAAAGTGGCCCGAAGCGCTCATCCACTTCAGCAACATGTGGCTACGTATTAGCTAGCAGCTAATGAAAAAAGTTTCCACACAGAACTTGCTCGACACATGAGAAACCCCAGGGAAAAACCCCTATGGTAAACAAATAAGGTATATAATCACCACATATCCCCGGTGCTTCCAGCTGCTTGACCTGCAGACTCCACAGTACCAGCCTCACTGTGCTGGATTATTTACGGCATTAGGCAACCCAAAATGGTGCCCGCTGCTCTGCCAGCTATTGGCTGGTAGATGTAAACAAAATGGCAACATCGTGCCCGTCAAAAATTAATATTTTATAATATTTTACTTTAAATATAATTTTTAAAGAAAATGCTGTATTTTCATTCTACAACCCTTTAAACACCCTGTGGAGGCATTATTTTGTTATAAATATTGCTTTTTATGAAAATATTCAATATACCATCTTTAACTGATTCATCAACGGGATGAAAGATTTTGTTAAAAAGCTATTTGGGAATAATACTTGTTTGTACATGAATACGAATTCATACATGTCAAATTGTTAGGTAGTATTTTGTGTTCCTTATAGTACCAATTACAATTAGAGTTAAGGGTTTTTGTTTTGTTTAAAAAATGTACAAATAAGGGTTCCAAAGAAATAAATATGGAAAATATGAGAAACTGAAAAGTGGCTTAAGACTTTTGCACAGCACATATGGTCTGAAACGACAACACTGCATGTGTGTAGTTTCCTAAACGTTGAATCAAGCCTTATGGTTGTACGTATTAGTGCACCTGGGTGATAGTTTTACTAACAAAGTAGAATGATAGTTTAATTGAAAATCTGAATTTTGTAAGAACAACTCTAAAATATGTGTATTTCAATGTCAGGGATTAAGTTATGGAAAAGTTTGTCTGATGAGTTAATAGAGAGTAAAACCAAACAGTGTAAAAAACATAGAAAAAAATATTTCTAGATAAATTCAAGTATGAAGATACAGTTTTTTCCCAAAATGGAAATAAACAGTGTCACAAAAAGGAATACTTGTTTGATATGTTGTATTTACAGTAATCACAAGTACTTGTGTTATTTCATTGTAACTTGTTTTGTTTTTCTTTCACTTTAATGATTTTCTTTCAAGGTGAAAGATGATGAGTGGGTGATTTTAGGATTAGGGTAGAGCTAAACAAGTTTATACTTCTGTCCACTCCTTTTCAAACACATTAAAAAATGTAAATATTCTTTGTAAGTGTAGAAGGTGGAGCATGTTTGAAATAAATAAATAAATAAGCTAATAAAGCAGTGATGCTGTCTGCAGCTGAAGTGGGTTAAATCTGACGCAGTACTGCCCTCTGTGACCACTGAGGAAAACACAACAAATTCAAGTGAAATCCCGCGCAATTAGCCTGCTGCCACTGACAGGGAACATGTGGACATGCAACTACCACAGACTAAACTACAGTCTATGCAGTTCACTTGGACACACGCACAAACTCTACATAAAAGTGCAAGAGCAGATTCAAACAGCAAAAGAGACATTTCTTCATCTTACAAGTTAATCTCTTTCATTCTTTCATTTACTAAAAGGCAAAAAGCCGGCCTAAATGCAACAATTAAACTCAAAATAAAAGATGAGTTACCTGGGAATAATCGATAGTAGAAGAAATATTATTTTTATTAACAAATGTAAACCACCCCGCTAACTTTCACACTTTAAATTTAACTACTTTAACTACAATATCGTGCATTTATTCCTGCAAAATGGACCACTCTAAAGTTACATTAGAAAATAAATAGTGTTATTATTTGTTATATAGGACTAAAATAAGGTTAATGGTTGTATTACGTTCTTTGATAAGCTAAATTAGCAGGCTACAGTTAGCATGAAGGTCACACAGGATTACTTTATCCGGATTCACCGTTAGCCAGATAATCGAAGTTAGTCAAAATGAATCCAGGTATTTTATTCATGTATTTCCCGTTTGTTAATTTGATTTGTGTGACAATAAACGAATGACGGAACTAAAGAAAGTTTTCAACTACTGAAAAGCAGAGTCAGGCAACACTAGCTTGGGGTACGATGCTAACGTAGCTAATTTTGAATCATAAAGTAGGTAATCTATCTAACAGTACGCTCATTATTCGTCAACAGAGTTATTTAATCTGTGGAAACATCTTACTGTGAGTTTGATGTCATCAACAACGAGAATTGCTTTTAGATGAGACGATGATGGTGATTTAGCTTGGACAGTTAAACGTAACGTTAAGCTTAAGCTTGTAGCTTCTAACAACATCGTAGAAAAGTCGGCCTGTATATGAAGCAACTCACGTTGCCATAGCAAATCTCTGACACACTTTATCCACCATAAACGTAGTAAGGATTTATGTTAGCTGTGAACAAGCTGGAAAACGTGATGCGATGTGTCAGCCGCTATCAACGTACCTGTCCAATGGAGACTTCAGAGCCACTATTGTTTTGTTTTCCCTGTCGAATCTTTCATTCTTCTGCAATAATCCAATATTTTTTTAAATACAACACACACCAAGATCCCCCACAAACTTTAACAATATTAACAGTAACGAAAAACTCTTGACTTCAGGGTTTCACAACACGAAGCGCCATTTCCACGCAGAGCTTCGTTCACTTCTTCTTCGATTTTTTGAATCCTGCAGATTTAAAACAGCAAAGACGCTCTTTCGACCCCTGCTGTTCGGGTCAGGGCACTGCTTCCATTTGACGTGTTGAAGTGATAACAATTTTAATAATAATGAGAGGCAAAAAATATATAATCTTTGACCACTGAACTTATTTATTAAGCATATCAACGATGTTTAAAGAGCAATGTCTCTGATACTGGTATTTGTGAGTCAGAAGATTAAACTTTTGGAAATCCCTGATGTATACCTTTAGATACTCATCTGTAGCAAACCAACTATTCATTTTATTATTGTGAATAACATTAGTTTAGGTTTTGAATGTTGTTTTAAAATAAATTTAAATCCTCTGAAATCAAAGTCTTTAGAGTATCACTGTCATCCAGATTCAAACAAGAATATACTAACACTTTGATTTTTGATTGTTTATTAATCAATATATGGATGTTTTGTTATCTACAGAGATTGATGGAACTTTCATCTGTGCAAGTTCTTGAAGGTTCGCAGGGATTCCTTGCAATACTCTGATATAAATACAAAGTTTTTAAAATTCCAAAGCAGTTTTCTTCCAACAAACTACGATGTAAATCCAGATAAGTAGAATTAAGTTTTGTTTTGTTTTCATGAAGGTTAAAGCTAAAAGTCATTCACAGCACAAACTCTTACATGCAACATTTTGCAATTAATTCCACTTCAAATATTTCCCCCAAGGTGGCTGTAGCTCCTTCATTTCTCAGTATAAAATATCTGAGTTGATCATAGATTATCTTAAATTAAAATTCTGGCATAAAAGGTGGTGGATGATTTGCATTACTTCAAGGAATCCTAGGCTTTTAACTACTTGGTTTTTAATCAGACACTACAGCTGACACAGAGAAGCACAGTGTGAATTAGCTAAGCTGTATTTTCAGTAATCATTGTGTGTTTTTATCACTGTGTCTTATCAGAGATCCTTTCTGTGCTGTGATCAACATCCTGGGAGGTTACATCACTGCTGCACTGGGGAATATTTGGCAAAAGAGAAACTGAAACAAAACTGTTATTCAAAATGTTATTCTTACAGTTAGTTCTCAGGGTGTAGGTATATAGAAAGGGTCTGTTCCAGTGCAGGTTTACAGTACTATTTCCAAAATTAGGCATTAATAATACAATTTTTAGCTAATGAGTTTTAGTTATACAACTACCATGTGGTACAGAAGGGTATTTAATTGTTTCCCCAAGAAATCAACAGATGAAGTTAATACAAAAACAATAACAGGGTGATTCCACGGCGGTATTTATTCAGCTTTAAATGCTTTATTTTTATTTTTGTTTGGAGTAAAAAATAAAAATCTTTCAGTGATTTTTCCCATTTTAGTTCCTGGTTGTATAAGTAACAGAACCAATATTATTATGTGTTTAAAAAACATATATTTAAAATTTGAGAAAAAAAATAATATGTTGAATAATTTCTGATTCTGGGTCAAAGTATCACTTGTGCTTTTTGTTCAATAAAGAGATGCAAAACAGTCTATTCCATAAATGTTTCAGCTTATATGATGAAAATTTCTTTCTAACCTGAACTGTTTGTGCCTGTCATCAGGGTTTGCAGAACATTTACAGTTGATTGAAACAGACTGGAGATGCATGTCTGAAAATAAACTGCAGTCCTTGTTCTTGAAGAGGTTTGATGTGTTTTCATGTAAAATGCTTTAAGGTGTCTTTGCCTCCTCCCACTGAACTGAATTTACAGAAACTGATTACATGTTCTGTCACTTCTATCCCCCTAGAGCCCCCTCCCTCCTCCTCAGCAACAAACACCTTCCCCATACAGGAGGAGGATGTCAACAGACTTTTTAAGAGACAGAACCTCGCGATGCACCTGGACCAGACTCTGTCTCCCCATCCATCCTGAGGCTCTGTGCGGACCTGCTGTCTCCAGTGTTCACAGGCATTTTCAACACTTCACGTGAGACAATGTCACATACCAGTCTGCTTCAAAACCTCCACCATCATCCCTGTCCCAAAAAAGCCAAGGACCACATGTCTTAATGACTACAGGTCTGTCACCTTGACCTCTGCGGTCATGAAGACCTTTGAGCGTCTTGTGCTGACCCAGCCGCAAACAGATCATGGAGCCTCATCTGGACCCCCTACAGTTCACCTACAGAACAAACAGGTCTGTAGATGATGCAGTAAACATGGCCCTGCATCACATCCTCCAACATCTGGACTCCCTGGAGGCCTACAGAAGGATCCTGTTTGTGGACTTCAGCTCTGCATTCGATATAATCATCCCAGATCTTCTGCAGGACAAGCTCTCCCAGCTGCATGTGGATCACAGACTTCCTCACCAACAGGAAGCAGCACGTGAGGCTGGGAAAACAGATCAACGGACCATCAGCACTGGATCTCCTTGAGGCTGTATTTTTTTTTCCCTGTACATCAACAGCTGCACCTCCAGTCATCATCAGTCTGTCAAACTCCTGAAGTTTGCAAATGACATCACCCTCATCGGTCTCATCTCTGAGGGTGATGAGTCTGAGAGATTGACCGTTTGGCGTGAGCTCAACAACCTGAAGCTCAGTAAAGTTAAAAAGGTGGAGATGTTTGTGGACTTTAGGAAGAACTTATCCCTTCTTGCCCTCATCACCTTTAGGGAGGGCTCAAGGTTGTGGCTAATTCCTCTCACCCCAGACATTAAGTCTTTTAGCCTGTCCCCTCTGGCAGAAGGATTTGGTCCATCAGGACCAGTTTCTTCCCCTCTGCAACTGGCCTATTGAATAAGGCTCAGTAGAAATCTGTACATGTATTATATTAATGCACACATACCAACTCCCTCCCCCAAACCCCACTGTCTCACTGACTCCACGGACTCTGAACTAATACACAAATGGTTTAGCTGTGTAAATATTGCTGGTTCTTATGTTTGTTATTTTTCACTTTTGCTTTATTTTCTGCAGCTTCACCTAAAACCAATTCCTTCTACTGTGCAAATAGTATTTGGGAATAAACAGACTCTGTTTTTGAAGAAAGTTTACAACTGTGTGGTTTATAGTGTCCAGTGGGGGGGGGGGGGCGTGAGGTCTGTGGACTTTTACTCTCCAGTCTAACTGGACTGAGCTTAATTTGCATTGCCAGTAACAAGTCAGACATTTTTCAGCAGATGCTGTTTTCTCTAACAACAGCCCTTTGTCTCTGATTATATGGGCCCAATGTTCAGGAAAAGAAACCGTATTAAATGCTGCTGAAGTACTAGAAATATATATTTTAAATACTTTCACACAATCTTTCAGTTTTTCCAACCATGAATTGTGTCATGGCTAAACTTTCCTCCTCTAACATTTACAGTACACAAGACAGCTTTTATTTTATTAAACACAATTTATTTTAACTGTATTTTATTTAAAAAAATGTTGAACACATTTCAGAACTGAAATTATCTCAAATATGTAAGAAAAATCACAACACGACCAAATACCACAAAAACTACCAGATTCTCTGGGTGGAGAGACGAAGAAAGGACAAGAAGCTCGATTATTTCAAAAATCTGCAAATTATGGATTTAAAATATGACGCAGAGTGTTGTTTTACGAGACTGATGGAATAAAAGTTTCCTCTTATTGGATTTAATTTATCATCCCTCTTCTGTCTCTCCATGTCTGAAAATCTTTACTGGTAGATAAAAAGTGCTCACATATATAAATCTTTGGAGGAACAAGCATATAGAGGCATCATAATTTAAGTGTTTAAAAGCTGTAAAAAACATGGCATCCAGTAGACTGACTATTTAGATTCAATGTTGCAGTTTGGCTGTTAATTAATTTTAAATACTTGTTTTTTCATTCTTTGCTTTTAAACTCAAAACTCAACATTTACAGAAATGATTAAAAAAGCAGTTAAAATGTAATTACACAAGATGTGTTGTATATTTTATTGTTGTTGAAAGGAAACAGATATATGTGCATAAGTGATCAAAAAAACATAAAAAAAAGACAAAATAAATGAATGATTTACTCATCAGTCTCTTAACTGATGAGCTCTGGAAAGAATTCCTGTGTTGTACTCTGGTATTGTTTCCTCCTCATTTGTCGTTCAATCATCAAGTCAAACTCTTGCCTCTCTCTGATGGGAAAAAATAAAAGAAGTCAATAATCGTTCTGATTATTTAGATAAGATTTCACTCCCATTATACACTTGCCTGTTACTGATACAGCGTCCTTTAAGGTACTTATCTTCTGCTGTTTTCACAGGAACATTGTCCACACCAGCAATGGCATAAATGATAGCCTGCAAAAAATAAAACGGTTATATATACACAACATATTATATATATTTATATAAAGGTGTGAGCTACAGATGAGTAAATGTTCTCAGTCACCTCAGGAAGAAGTACATCTAGAACAAACGGGACACGCTCCGTTGATTTCACCTCAGCTAAGCAAGGGGACTTGGCCACAGCTATAGTGTAGAGCTCATCCAGGTACCAGTAGACCTGATCCAGCTGCTGGTCATCTTCCAGGTATATGTTCACTACCCGTCTTCGATTTGTACGCAGAAAGGAGCGAAGCCATCGAGACTGCTGCTGCCCACTCATCACAGCCTGCAAGTACAATATTCAAACAGTGAAGGTTCTCAGATTATAAACAATATAAAACTGGCAACTGTATAAATAAAAGAATGCATGTAATGACCCAAAACAAGATAGAGACCATTACACAGTTATAACCACCTGCTATGACTTTTTAAAGACACGTAAAACTAGCCTGACCAATCAGATCCTCCTGCATTTTGCTCAAACGCAGAAGGGTCTGAAACCGGAGCCGCACCCGATCATTTCCGCATCAATTTTTAGGACGGACCAATTACATATCACCTTTGTTGTGCGTCATCCTGAAAACACGGAACTAGCGTTTTCCACCTAGAGCACAACATTCAACATGGCGGACTCGGCTGTGGATGAAGTGTTTACTTCTGCGCTTGCTTGGGCCGGTCAAATACCTGAACCGAGTGTGCAATGACACCTCGTATTCGCAAGTTTTTGACACAAAAGCGACAACTGTCATTAATATTCGTCTTTTCTCCTCCATTAAACATGGCTCTGTAGCTACCATTACGGCTCCACTCGCTAAACCTTTTGTTTTTGTTCCGCCTCGTGTGTATCCGCTTTAGCGTCACATATGTTGCGTCACTTCCGGGTTTTTGTCATTGGTTCTCTCTCAACTGGCTAAGCCCGCCTTCGAAATTGAGAGACAGCGGTTCAGCTCCAGGTCCTCACGTCTTTGTAAAGTAATCTGTCAAAGACATGAGGGCCTGGTTGATCAGGTAACCGTAAAACATGAGTTACTGCTAGAGCTGGGCGGTATGGCAATATTTTCATAGTTTTTTCTAAATTGTATCGGTTTTACGGTATTTGATAGTATTTTAGCACATTTTTCTGTTCAATGCACAGCACCATGTTTTTGTAGCACAGACGCTTAAAAATATGATCGCCAATAGGGGGCAGTAATTAAGTTGCTAGTATTACCGCTGAGGGTTACCGCAAACGAGGTCCGACCTTTTGAATCCAAAGAAATTCCATACTACAGACGTGGCTCCTCTTTTTGGGATAAGTTGTTCTGGGTCAGCAGCCATCCTTCATTCAAAACTTTATTTTTCACATGTGGTCTTAGCATGTAGCACAAAAACATGTTCCCACTGCCAACAATCCGAAAGTTGTCTTAGCTGTTCACCGGCATAGCGGTATGTGATCATGTCATAACCAAAATAAATACTAGTTTTCAGTACAAACCGGTATACCGCCCAGCCCTAGTTACTATATTATCTCCTCACCTTTTAAATGAATATGTTGATGATCTGTCTATAAAGCTTAATGCATATAACACTGGTTGTATGATTGGAAGTTTTAAAGTAAATCATCTGATATTTGCAGATGATTTAGTTGTTTTTAGTCCTAGCAGCTCCGGTCTACAACAACTATTAAATGTCTGCTCTGATTATGGTTTTAACAACGATATTTTATACAACGCCAGTAAGAGTGCTGTGATGATTTGTTGAACAAAAGAAGATGTTACACTGAATTTCCCTGCCTATAAACTTTCTAATACTGAGCTTACTGTGTGTCATAAAATGAAATGTCTTGGTCATTTGATTAATGAAAAAATGACAGATGTTGATGACAGCGATGAGTTTTATATGCTCAGGCAAATATTCTTGCACGCAGGTTTTATTCATGTTCAGACAATGTTAAGATAATTTTATTCAAAACTTACTGTACTCCGCTTTACACTGCACACCTGTGGACCAAATAAGGCATCAAGCATGCAGAGGTTGCACGTGGCTTACAATGATGCCTTGCAGATTTTATTAAATCGACCATGGTGGTGCAGTGTGGGGATGTGCAGATCGATACTAAAAGATCAATACTTCCGATTCCAGCTTTTTATGTTTTGGAATCGATTATCTTATTAAAAAAAATAGGATATTTTAGTCCTTTTAAGTCAATTTGTAGTTTGTCATTAACTGGAAAATTTTATAAATCATGCTCAGTTGGTCGGAACTACTTCTTCTTCCGCCTAGCAAAGTGTGTGATGGTCAGTATAAAAGCAGAAGGACGCTGAGTGGCGCTGCTCACCTGTATGTAACGTGTATGAAGACTGTTAGTTGTTCACTGATAGCATGTTATGTGCTTTTACACTGGCAGGATTTAGAGGAAGTCTGTGTGTACTATCAAAATAAAAGCACTAACTTCCATTCAAGAGTTACAGATGGTGTGTGGAATATTAACTTTCCTTCAACCAAATGGATGCAGTAACTCAGTGTTCCTGTCCTTAAAATTACTGAACCAACACGTTGAAACATTATAAAAATCATGAAATATTTAAAAATAAATCATACGACAGAATATGAAAATGTCATGTTCAGAAGAGGAGAGGAGAGATAAGGTGCTGCGAGGGTGAAACAGACATCCCTCTTGAAATCCTTCAGGGATCCAGGTAGGACAGAATGGAGTTATTGAGACTTTTTGCACCATTTCTAAATTGGGGAATTTGATTTAAATTCTCTGGTATATAGGTATTTATGTGTGGTAGTCAAATAAGAACAGCCACCCTAAATACACTCATTTTAAAATATAATTTTCCAAACAGAACATATTTTAGCAAAGTATCGTTATCAGATTGGTATTGCAGATACTGGTCTGAAATTTACTTGGTATCGGATCGGAAAGAAAATTTGCACATCACTAGTGAAAAAGATCATTTTAACTCTCACCAGCATCAGACGAGGCACTTTTAGATACCAGTCCCCAGTTTGGAGGTACTGGTACAGGCAGCTTTTTAAAATTTCCTAAAGGTTTTAGATGTCAAATTTACTTTAAAGCAGTACTGAATAACTTTTCCGCAGCTGTGTCTAAGACGGCCATTGCTCGAACCGGTGTTCTGCAGAAATATGCTACCTGTTGTAGCTGTGCTACCAATTCCTTCTGCAGGAACACTAAATATGATGTTATTTTTACTTTCTTTACATTGTCAGAGCGACAGGCAAATGTTTAGACACACCCAGAGGAGAAGGACCCAACAATGGCCGCCAAGGACCCAGAGGGCTTTTATATAGAAAATATCAGAGAAGGATCATAAAAATTTGCTTAAATAATTAACAGGCACTCGCCATAAACAAGAACACTTCGAATGAAATCTTGTGATAAAACAAGTTGTAAATTTGTACTATGGCTGCATTTGTCTTCAGGGCAGCATAAATCACAAGAACACCACTTTTGGCTGCGACCCAAATTACTGAAGGTATTAAGTCTATTGTAAAGCCATCGGAGGCACACAGAGTGACGTCTAATATGAAGATTAACATGTTTTTTGATGAGTATTAGTATTGTTTCTGTTTTTCTCTCGACTAGCTAACAGAGGAAATCCCTGTATTCTACTATTGTTTTAAAGTTTCAAAATTTAGTAGTAATTTCTGGTAGATGTGTGGAAACCAATCTTGGCTTTTACTCCAATCGCAGTCAGAAAGTTACACAAACAAAACTGATGGCTGCATTTTTAAGATGTTTCAGTGAAAACTTCAGCTTTGTTGAGCTCATCCTTGTAATATTTGTGTTACTCTGCTGCATGAATTCGATGTACATGTTGCAAAACATTTGAAAAGAAAGAACTGCTAAATCTACCATTTTCCTACTGTCACTAAGATTCATGCCATTTTTGGTCAAAGCTAAAAGGATCCACCTCAGAAGGGCTGAAGGTTCCAGACCCTGGACTAGTGGGAGGAAGCCATCAAGCTCATTATCAGCCAAAGTCTACAAAGATACAATAGTTAATTAGTGCATGTTTCAAGGGCCTCGTTAGTGATGAACAACGTATGGACTGAAGAGGATTAAATGAAGCAAATAAGACATTTGTTTTACAGGAAAACCATGTCAAACTACAACCTGCACACTGCTGCCTCTCCATTCCAAGACAACCAACTTCCAACCAGTTTGAAACTTTTTGCTTTCACCAAACTGTAATCCAGGATACGGTCCAGCTCTGGTCAGGTCGCTGCTGGACACGTCGCATGTTTCAAAGACCAGGAAAAAGAATGAATCCTCACCAGAAGGTGTGGTTCCACCATGCGCTGCTTGACGATGAAATGTACGAGCTTCTCATTAGCACGGTTATGGGCTGCATGTGTCCGGTCTGGCAATAGCCTCTTTGAGCTGGTGCAGATCATTTCCTGCTCCTCACTGCAGCTGTCCTCCTTGTGATCATCGCACGGCTCCTCGGTTATCGAATCGCTGGTGATAGTCAGTCTGTCTGAGGGAGCCTGTGGATACTTCCTCCTCACCGGGTAACCTAGAGCAATTAAACACCAGCAGCTGTATGATGGTTTTAATATGCATTAGTCTTATGTTTGATGATGTCATGTAATGAAGATACTTACTCATGTCATGCTTAAAATATTCAATAAAGGAGCCAGAAAATGAGCCGCACGCTTAAAATGGAAGAAAAACAAATAAATGCATCATCAGAACTGCTAATAGAGAGTAAGTTTTATTTAAAGGTACAGTATGTAAGAAATCAGACCTTGTCGTCAAATCCAAGCCCCACAGTTCATGTAGAAAAAACCCCCAAAATGTTTGCTCTCAGCCACTCCCTCCCTCCCCCTTGAGTTTTCTACAGGGTCTGATGTTGAGCCTTGTTTTGTTTCTTTTGTATTTGTTCAATTTTTGGTAATATCTGAAGGTCTATTTGTTCAGCGTTGAGTTTTCCTAAGTGCATTTGAATGCCTCATCAGGTGCAGCTCGGCTGATCAGTTGGAAGGATGTGGTGGTTTCTTACTTTTTGCTGCTGGTCATTGTGGAATTCCAGCTGCTTGTGTTGAAGACTTGGCAGCCTTGCAGACTCACATGTGATTCGTTATGGAACCAGGAAGTCTGGACGTGTAAATAATGATTCTGGTCCAAGCTAGCTTTATTAAAATGACAGAAACTAGCGACCACCCAGCCGGCTGAGATTGAGATCTGTTACAATGTGATTTTATTTTCAACATCGTGGGACATTAGACTGTTGTGTGAGTATTTACCTGTAAAATTCTTACATATTGTACCTTTAATTAAAATGAATGTAAACTACATTGTTTGATTGGTTTCTATTTGCTCAGGTGTTGATTGGACACCACTAACCAATCCGGATCCTGTAGTCCTCTATTAGTTCCAAGGACGAAGTGACAGCAGCATCATATGTTTCTTTGGCTTTATGCTGTGATCAAAAAATAAACATGAGAAAAATAATTAGTGAAAACACTTAACACCTACATGAGATTATTTTAAACCCACTGTATTCTCACCATGAGCTCATCTGCTTCTTCACAATCAAAAGGTTTCAGGGATTTTAAGGCCACGGCAAACCTTCAAAAACAAACAATAACTGAGTCAAACTAAAAGATTTCAGGTTTCGTGTTGTTGTAACATGACGTGCATCAATTTAAAACACATTTTAGTTCCTACCCTTTTGTTCCCATGAAGGCCATGTCAACAAATATGATACTGGCTTTTCTGTGTTTACGATTCACACTTTTTACCTGCAGAGAAAATATGAATTCATAGATCCTCAAAATTTCAGTTTTAATTGGACATTAATTACTTTTAATAAAACGTGAACTCACCCACGCAGGCCAGAAAGGATAGTTTCTAAATTTGCACCACACAAATGCTCCATCTGTGATCGATGGGGGCTCTAATAAACAAAACAGTTAGTAAATAAAAATAAAATACAGAAAATGTTTGACTCCATCTGATCTTTTCCGTTTCCTCTCACTTTTATCCATCTGCATTAAGAAACTTGGGAGTTCTTCCTCCTGCTCATCGTTTTCCTCATCTTCCTGGAAGGACAAAGATGGCAGCTGTTCTTCATAGTGACTCAGCTCTATGGACAGATCTGAGGACAGCAAAGACTCGTCTTGTTGACGAGGAGGTGGAGACAGAGTTAGAGATCATCACTGCGTTTACCTGATTTGTAGAGCAGCTGAATTTTCTAAAGAAGTCTTGAAATGATAAAATCACTCCGATTCATCTGAGATCGATTCTTAAAGTTTTACTCTTTCATTTTGAATGTAAAAAATGATGCAGACGTATAAAAACACCTTGTTCTGATGCATCAGGCTTCTGCAGCTCAAACCTCGGTCTTGAGCGTTTAACTGACTGAGTCGTTTCCTCTTTTAAACGTTCGCTCTCAGCCTTCCGCGGTCGGCCACGCCGTCGCTTCGCTGCAGAACCGTTCACCTGCGTTTGTTCCTCAGCTTTGCTTCGTTTCACTCGTCTTGGTTTGGAAGAACTTCTCGTCTTTCTTTTGCTCTGAGACCTTAAGTTGGAGCGCGATGACGTGACCTTCAACATCTACAAAAATGTAAAAGAAGTTTATTACATGGAAGGTGTGGAAGTGGGTTTAAAATATAGAGAAACACATTTATCACACCTTTGACTTGGCGATGACTTTCGTACGCTCGAGCTGCACCTCATCTGTTTGGGGAGAAACATCGTGGGAGCCGCGGACTGGCGTGGAAGTCAGGTGCACTGCTTGTACGTGTCCTCTTCTGCTTCTTTTTGGTGTAGATGGTAACAAAGGGGAGAAGTCATCTTTTAACTTAACATTTGATTTCTTTGCAGCAATGACGTTCTCTCTCAATGCCTCTTTTGTCTTTTTTGGTTTTCTTTGTGTCGTTTTACGACGTCCACCTAAAAAAAAAAAAAAAGGCCAAAAACAGTCAAACATAAGCCCAGTTAGAAAATCTTTGAGGAAGCATCCATCCTCATCAGTATGAGTGAGAACAGACAGTTACCCTTCATTGTTTTGAGACCTGGTGTCATCCTCCCATGAGAACTGTGTATTTCAAGTTCATTGGCTCACAGGTGGACCACTTCACAGATATACCTGCACAAATCAAATATGAAATGAGATCAGAGCAGATGCCGTCATGGGAACGTGCACAGGGAGAAAACTGGAGAACTGAGGAGACCAACGGCTTGAAATTAACACAATCTTAAAAAAAAAAGTATAGTTATATAATATCTCAACAACAGAAATCTGGAAAAACAACAACAATCTTTTTTTGTTTCATCAGGATGTGACAAGAAAAACTTTCTGGGATTCCTAAATTTAACAGCATTTAATTTCAACAAAGATTAGCTCCACGATGAGGTCTGAGAACTGGATTATCTACTGTTTACCAAACTAAAAGCTCCAATTAAGCTGTTGAGAGAGTTGGGATTTATTATTTTTTAACACATGCAGATTTCAGCTTTTATAGCACAGGAAACACTGATAGTGCAGGAAAGAGAGATAAACCCTCAGGCACCTGTGAGGACAGCCACTTGTAAGGTATCATACAGTTATGTATGAAAATCACTGTTAATCAATAACTCAGTAAAGAACAACTGGATGTGTGTCCTCTGAAATTGAGGGCCACTGCAGGTGTGTTACATGCATGGAAATTACAGCGATAATTTAAAGAAAACATCAGAATGTTGCAAAAATAAATCAATAAATCATGAGATTAATAACATGGTCCGCTGTGGTTTATCAGTATTAGTGCATGTGGGATAAAAACAACAGCTGAACTCATTGGTTCACTCTCAGATCGCTTTCCTGCCAAAAACAACATCGAATAGTTCATTTAAAACACTTTATTTGACCAAAGATTATAAATAGTATTTATCTTTAGATAATTCACCAGTCAGACGCATCACAGAGCTTATATGTGTTGGAATGAAATGCTAGAAAAGTTAAACTTCGCATGTCCAGATAAAACCAGTAAAGAATGTTTTTTTTCTCATCTGAATAACTCCAACTACTGTTTCTGTATTTGCATAAAAACATCGTCTCTGTTAGTTTATTTCGACAAAACAAACAAACTATCTGATGTTAGACGTTAATAAAAACACTTTAACAAACAAGCTACGAATCGTAACATATAGATAAACCATCTGCAAATACATAAAGATGTTTACTTGTGATAAAAAAAAAAAAAAAAAATATAAGGAGCATAAATGTCCCACTCGAGTTGAAGATTTTAAGGAAGCATTTCAAAACTCAACGCGGATCGACGACGCAGTTAAAAATAACGTTAAAAAGACTACAAGCAACGACTAGCTTCCACAAACAGCTGATGTAACTTTTACATTTAAATGCTTTTAAAGCGAGAAACGATGACAAACTGAACTCACCTCATGAGTTTCGGACACTTGTTCACATAATCACGTGTTTCTTTCAAGCATCAGGCATCATTGTGCCTGAAAAACTCCCTGTTTCATAAAGGCTGCAGATCGTTAACTGAAGAAAATATCGATATTTATAAACAAATCAAATAATAAACATGGACAGAGAAAACCAACAAGGCGTCGCTGCTC
Source organism: Pachypanchax playfairii (assembly GCA_006937955.1). Classification (NCBI taxonomy): domain Eukaryota; kingdom Metazoa; phylum Chordata; class Actinopteri; order Cyprinodontiformes; family Aplocheilidae; genus Pachypanchax; species Pachypanchax playfairii. The sequence goes on from SSNP01000308.1 coordinate 330,421, forward strand.
ATGTGAGGAAGAACGAATCGCGGGTTAATAAACACTTTTTAAGAGAAACCAGGCGCCCCCTGGTGGCACGGAGGGATAAAAGCATCTGTTACAAGAAATTTCATGCACTCTATGCCAGTTAGAAGATACATTCTGATACTAAAGCTTACCGACATTTGTCAGTTTTCATGAATATTTCACAACAATGAGCTGATGAGTTGATTTGGACTGTTTGCTTGCAGCAAGAAAGTTTGACCCCCAGCTGGGGCCTTTCTGTATGATGTTGGCATGTTCTCCCTGCTGCATGCACAAGCTTTCTCTGGTTTACTTCCACGAAGCGTAAAGTAAACATGCTTAGTGGTGATTTTAACTTGTCTCTTTGTCGTGTGTGTGAATAATTGTGAAGTTTGTGTTCCTCCACAGGGTTCTGGATGGACTGGTGACCTTTCCAGGGTGTACATGAGAAAAACAGCAGCCTTCCAGCAACTCTAAACAATTCAATTTCAATTAATTTCAGTTCAGATTCATTTACATAGTTCATAACAAGACACTTTGACAGAAACATTGAGTCCAATTCATGTCCACTCCAGATTCAGAAACACTTTACTCAATAGTAGTTAGATAAAGTAAATTATGAAGAAGTGAGTATATGTTCTCACTCATCATAGACATTATTTTGTTTATTTATTTATTTTGCAAAGACATCCATTCCAGAAAGCAGGTTATGTGACATAACCAGATAAGTTTGAGGCTAGGGTTGTAGATTACCTGAATTTTCGGTTCATAGAAAGGAGGTGTCTTTTAAGGTATGTTAGTAACCATAGCAACTAAGTCTCTGAACATAACCTGGTCGGGAGCAGGTTATGTTCCAGGTAAGTTTGTTCCAGAGAGGGTTTTGAGCATGACGTGCCCTTTTGATGACGATCCTGTGCAGCTTTTGGACTTTAAATGAATAATCTAATTAATTAAAATGTCCAATGTCAAAACACTGTTATCATTACTGAACGTAAAATGCAGTGCGTTACTATAAATTGATAAAACAAACTATGTAATGTGACAAGCTGGACACTAGTCTAGTGGGAATGCTCTCACCTCTCATCCAGAGAACTACAGTTCAATCCCTGGTGCTGATAGATCATGTGTTGAAGAAGAATCATTTTTATCACCAAATTTTATTTGCATAATTCAAGGAATTAGTTTTTTTTAGTAACGCAGTTCGCAACGTTCTTGTGTTTCATCTTGACTTGCTACAGAGTTCTTCTGGCTCCAGAAGCATCTAATTAAACAAAGAGTAAACATAAGTCTAAGTTAATTTACATTAGTTTTTTACCCTTTAACACAAAAAAAAGTTTTTTTTAATCAAAATACCGAAAAACATTTTAGATTTGACATATCCTCCAGCACCCCACAACCCAAGTTAGGAATAAAGGGTGGAAAATAAATTATTAAAATGAAATTTTATTTTTTAAAATAAAAATAATGAGAGTTAAGAGTTATATCTGTTAAACTCATGCATTTACTCTGTCTGTTATTTTTTGCCAACATTCTCTCTTTTTCTGCTGCAGCTGTTTTGATTTTCTTTATAATTATTGGATTGAATTCTTCATAAGCAGCATCAAGACTTCCAACTCTGCTTCTGAAAAATATGCTCCCCCCCCCCCTCCCTTCACTTTCCATTGTGACTCATGAATTCACAGATCCATTGAGAGGGTCTTTATGTGTTCAGGGTGCGCGCTCATAAACTCTGGTTAACAAGGAGTAGGTTGATTAACCAGATTCTTATCAGGTGGTCTGGAACCAACATAGCTACCCAGACTAAGCAGGTTCTTGGTTGATTAACCATGAGTTCAGGGTTTACCAAATGGTAAGTTGACCAAGCTTTCTGGAAAGGACCCCCGACATACAGTTTTCACGTTAATATCAGAATCAGAAAAAACTTTATTTATCCCCGAGGGGCAATTAATTAGAGACATGTTTTCACTCTCACTCCCCGAGGCAGCCACCTGTGCAGCGCCAATGAGAGTATAAGGTACACATACATATACATACATGTATATACATATATATATACGTATAAACTTATATGCAGAAAACAGAAGTAAACAAACATGAGGGTAGATAGGTAAAAAAATTCCTCTCATGTAGCACCCACTGGGTGGCAGGGGGGGGGCTGTGCTGAGGGCTGTGCACCTCAGCACTCACTGCTCCAGGGGAATTTAATGCATTGGCCTTGAGGCCAGTCGAAACAAAAAAAAATGATTAGATCAAAGCCGAAGAATTTCAGCTGCGTCTATATGGTACACTTTTGTGGAAAGGTCCAAAACAGCTGAATTTTTGCCAAATTGCTTAGTGATGCCGCCAATAATCAATCAATCACTTCTCCACACCGAGCCGAAACTGCAACTTCTCCAAGGTGGCGCCACTCCTTCCATTTAGATCCAGCAGCGCACCCAGTTTACAATTCAGCTCCAGCACATACACAATACTTTTTTTGTTAATTGCCTCACCATCATGTGTACTGCTGTTGGGTTGTAAGGTTGCATGGTGGTGCAGTTGGTAGTCTTGGAAGGCTGTTACCATGTAACAAGAAGGTTCTGGGTTAGAAATGTCAGGGCCTTTCTGATGGAGTCTGTGTTCTTGCAGGGGACTCTGGATCATTCCCACAGAACATGCATGTTAGACTAATTGTTAGAAAGATTACTGTTGAATTGTCGATTCATGTCAATATTTAAATTAAACATGTTTTTTTGACAGTTACCCTCCATAGCAACTGTAAATTGTGATGGTTGTTTGGCTCTATGAATTTAGAATAATATCTGAGTGTGATCAGCAGAGGGCGCTGTGTGACCATTTAGAAAGTGTCGATTGTTTTGATGAGACTCTTGATTCAGGAGAATAATCGATGAAAATTCCTGCTCCTAATCCCACACAGAACTTTTCTTGGCATTTTTTCTTTTTTAAGTTAAAGTCTCACTGGTATTTTCTCTTGACTTATTCGGGGGAATTCTTTAAAGAAGAAATTGGTCAAGAAAAAGAAAAAATATCACTTCCGAGGAAACAGTTAAAAAGTCTGATGAGTTGTAAAATTTGTTGCTTTCTCGTTTTCCCTCCTGTATTTTCAGAGGGCTGCTTCATTTTAGTCAGTCAGAAGTATAATCAGACATGAGTTCATGAGTCTAAGTTCCTTCTGCATCACAGCTTCTGATTAATTAGAAATTAGGAAACAGGTATCTATCTGTCTTGTTTTCAAGCTGTTATCTAACCAACTAAAATAACAATGTAAATACATGTACTGTCATCATCACTGTTATTATTCAGCACGTGCACAGTGAATTTAAATGGTTAACACCTTGCAGAACAGACATGAGACTGTCACTCCCCCCACATCATGGTAACAACTCGCTCGTTTCTCCTGAGGGAAGCTGCAGTCCACCTGCCACTCAGCTGGAACCTCTGGATGTGTATTGGCCTGAGGTTAATGAGTGGCAGGTTGGCTCCGCCCTCATCCAGATGTGTGTCTCGCTCCGGTGTCCCTCAGTCCACCGCTGGCTTCAGCAGAGAGCGGAGCATCAACAGGAGGAGGGAGATCGTTGGGCCATTTAAAGTCTCAACAACAACGGAGTCTCTCACTCCGCTGCGGTGCTCATTAGTCTGCTTTTCTTCGCGGTGCTGAGTCGTGACCTTGTAGTTTGAGCTGCGCGTGGAGGAGTTTAGGTGTACCTGGGCAACCTGGCAGGCAGAGCTGAGCGCGAGGACAACCAGGCAGGCTCATTCAGTGCAGAGCAATCTGCAGGCAGGGAGCGGTCTGCGCTGAAGTGGCTCAAGTGTTCTTTAAAATTGAAATTGATCTTAAATTAACGCATCAGCCAGTGGAAAAACAAACTACCAAGGATAATTCATCTCTTCGCGGCTAAAGGGGATGTAACCTGTTTCAGCACGCGCCTGCGAGCCGCGCGAGGTGCCCTACACCTCCAGCCTGAGAAGAGCAAACTGCAGGCGCGTGCAGTTAATTGAAATCGACCCAGTGGTTTTCTTTTTGGATGTGAAGCGGCAGCAGAGGTTCCTTCGTCTCCCCCTCCCCTCCCCACCCCTCCTCACCCCTCCTCACACCTCCAACATGACTTCACTGTCGGGGACTAAGGAGAGGAGCAGCCGGGGCAGAAAATACGGGGTAAGTGTTTAAAATCCAGCAACAGAAGACTTGAAGCTCCTCTGCTTGTGAGGTTGGAATTATAAACCCAATTCACTGCTGCTTGAGCTTAATTTCACCAAACACACACACAGAGCAGTTTGTTCCTATTTTCAGATTGTCACATCAGATTCATTAGATTTTGTTTCCATGTTGTTGATTTATTCCTTTCTTACTTCACACATCACTGCATGTGGTGTCAAAACAAGGTGTTTTCATCTTTAACTGATGGATCTACTGCATCTCTTAATTCTCACTACCAAATAAGGTGTTATATTCACACTCTGACTACCAGCTATGGCCTAATTAGCCTTAATTTATGACACAGGGTTTGGTCATATTATACCCACCTCTTCACTTGGGAATGATGGAGTATTTCCGCCCACCATCTTGCACATCACTGCTTTATTGTGGCTCTTGGGAGAGATCATAGTAGCCTCTTCAGTCAACACCACAACAGAGGCTCTGCACTCTGAAAAGATTCAGCTACAAGATCAAGTTCTCAACTCTGTGTTGGAAGTTCCCATGTAGAACAAACTAAAAGTCTATGATTTGGTTGTAAATACATATAAATAGAAATATCCTGTTCATTAAATGTTGGTTTATAGTTGTCACGTGATTTTTTTCTCTGCTCATTAACCTTTAGGCAGTTTTTTGACATTTAATAACCTCTGCTGTATTTTTAGATGTTTTTCCCTGGGCGTTGTTTTTAATAATTATCGTTGATGTTCAGTAGTTGCAGGTAAAGTCTGGATTATGTTGTTGACTCTCAGTTGATTTTCACAAATGTTGCTTTATTTGTTGAAGTCAACAAAAAAAAAACTAAATGAAACAGCATGAATAATTTGTGAAACCTTGTTTCGCTGCACAGGCAGAATCCTAATAGCTCGATACAAACCGTGTGCTCTCTCTTACCCGTTGAATCTTTCCCCCTGAGTGTGACCTGTCTTTGAACACACCCTTTAGAATTTTTATTAAATCTGATGAAATGGTTTGTATTATAGGTTCCTGACACATCACCAACAAAATCTGCCTCCTTTTTCCCGGAAACATGGTACCGGAAGGCGTATGAGGAAACCAGCCGCTCCAGCACACGCCCTGCCCCAGAGGGTGCTGGCTCAATGCCCAGCTCCACCGGTACCCCGTCCCCTGGTTCAGGGATCTCATCTCCAGGATCCTTTTCTGGATCTCCAGGAACAACCTCTCCAGGTATTGGCACAGGATCTCCAGGATCTCTTGGTGGCTCCCCAGGCTTTGGGACGGGGTCACCCGCTTCAGGCAGTGGAAGCTCCCCCGGCAGTGAAAGAGTGATTTGGTGTGAGAACTGCAACGCTCGGTTGACAGAGCTGAAACGACAAGCGCTGAAGCTGCTCATCCCTGGACCGTACTCCAGCAAGGTAAAGACCACAGTGTTTCCTTCTCCTCTCTGTCCTGTGATGTGCATAAATGTGCACATATGACTCATCCTATACATTTCCTTCTACATTCTCACTCAGTGTTGTTGCCAAGGCTCAGCATCATAAATGCTTCATCAATATTAGTGTTCGAACAGTGAAACTTATTAACTTGGGTGTTCATAAAAGACCGGACTTCAAATCACGTTGGTGCTGACAGTGTTGCTGTGTCATCAGAGTTATTGTTGTAATAAATCATAAACACGCTGCCCCCCCACCTCCAATCACACACTCACACACACATCAACAGCTGTCTAGTTGCTCTGAAGTCAAACAGCCTTTGGGATTTAGGATAATTATTGTATATTTGAAGCTGTTAATCAACCAGTGACAAGGTTCCAAAATAAAAGCTGACCTCAAACAGGACAATTTCATTTTCACCTTGGAGTTTTCTTTAATTTGATTGATGGCACACAAATCATTGAGCTGACTTTATTCTAACTGTATATTGATTCCCCCTTTTGAGAAAATGAATGTTTACTGACAGGGTCCTACTGCTCACAGCAGCTAATAATCTAAATATGGACTTCTGTCTTGTTACATTCTTCTGACAAGTATGACATTTTGTTTGTGTGTATATAATCAGTTTTATTGTGTTTAGTCCACTTCTGGAGAAATTTAAGCTAATTTGAGAGAAGCTGTATATACATGTATCATTGTGTGTATTGTTTACATGTTTATATGTTTTACATTTCTGTTTTCTGTTTTGATAATTAAGGTGAAAAACTAACAACAAAGCTTCTTCTCATCAAGTTATTTTTTTCTTAATTTGGGGCAGATGCATGAAAATACATGAAGAATAAAAGAGTAGGCACTGATTTAAATCACGTAATGCATGTGCACATATGAAATATAAAGAATATTCTGGCAGTGGTCAGAAATGTCCGTATAAAATGTTTCCTTTGGGTTTGATGTTGTTTTGCTCCAGTTGACTGAGTTTAAGTCATGAGTACAGTGGGCCAAACATGAGGCTTTGAGTTAATCTGTAATAAATAAGCAGACTTTATGCAGCTTGGAGCTGAAGAAGTGCAGAGCGTTAAATAAAGAACGGCTCTCGGGCAGCTAGACTCAGTGTTCAGGAGCCTATTAGAGAGTGATACTGCTGGAGACTTACAATCCCTTCAAGTTCAAGAGTTTTACAATCTGAAATGATTCAAAACAAAATAGTTAAACAGTTAGTGGTAGACCATTATTTAAGCATTAATTGGTTCAGACTGATTGCATCATTACTTGTGTTTAGTTTTGCAGTGTAGAATGAGCACAAGCACCTCCTAATATAACTGATGTAGAGAGAGTATTTTTTGATCAGAAGTGTTTTTAATGATGCTTTAAAGGTGTATACATCTTTACTCTCTGAAAGTGTAGAAATTGTAAAGTTGTAGGGATGCAACGATACCATTTTTTTCAAACCGATACGGTACCGATACTTGGATCAGAGTACGTACTGATACCGAGTACCAGTGCCGTTACTTCTACCATACACACAAAAAAAATGCAAAATTGGAAGACAGTTTTTATTTTCTTCTCTGCCTGTTACAACAAATGATGTTAAATTTGATACAAAGTAAAAAGATTAATAAAAACTACTACAAAACAAAAATTTTAAAGTTAAATTTAACATTTTCCGTGAAATTATTGCAGAGTTTCCACGTTTTAAGTATCAGTTCATGGTATCGGTTAACCTTAACCGATACCGATACAAGTACATTAGACGGTATAGGGGCCGATACCAGTATAGGTGCATCCCTAGAAATTTTTTCTGGTTATATATCTCCATTTTTGTTAATGGCAAACACTAGACCTCAAACAAACAATCATAAATATCTTGTATGTATCCTGATTTTTTTCAGGCATTTGAAAATGAAAATATAAAATGAAAAGATAATTGGTTTTGTCTCTGTGACGCTAATCAGAGTAGCTACTATTCAACAATAAGCTGGATAGTATTTAATTATATGTATGAACTACAGTATAACACACATGTTCTCATAAGAGTTGTACATTATATCAGAAAAGCAGCTGACAAGTGCTTCAAGCATCTAAAACCGAAAAAGAAGTGAGTTTAAAGACATTAAATATGACTGAAGTAAAAAAGTTATTTAGTGCTTTAGGAGCTTTAAACAATGTTGTTTTTGCATTAATAAATACCCACAGTCACATTTTAATAAAAATTATAACATTTTGTTTTCTTGTAACAATGTAACAGCTGATATTCAGACAATTCATGACAAATATAACATTAAAAGGGAATTATGAGGAAATTGTTTAATTAATTATTAGAAATGATAATAATTCATTTCTTAAAACACTTTTTTTTTTAAACAAATTTGATTTTACAAACTAGAACAATTCAAACTATTTGTATCAGCAGCCTTTACGTCATTGTATTCTTTACCTACCTGCAGTGAACTCTTTTTATCCTCTCATGTTGGTGTTCTTTCATTTCGTCCTGTGATGTGGGTTGTTTGAACTCTGGGTAAACACACCTGACTCGACTTCCCGGGAAGCTTTGATGCAAAAGTATCGGCCCTCTTACAATTTCATTTTGTTTTTACGTCAGCAAGCAGCTATGAGAATAAATCAACGGGACTGTCATCCAGATCTTTCATGAAGAACTGGTTTTATTTATGAGAAAGTTAAAGGGAAAGTTCACCCCCCCCCCCCCATCACACATAGATACATGAGAAAGTGCATGTTTCCTCTTGTCTGATGCAAGAACAGATATTGATTTTAGACTTTATTCAGTGACAAAACAAATTCCCAAATTCCCCCGGGTCATTACTGAATATCTTAACTGTTCAGTTTTAGTCAGGCAGAGTTTCCTGGCTGCTTTTTTTTTTGGCTACTCCTCAACATGAGGAAGCTGACCTGCACAGGTGTTCTGTGTCACAGAAAAACTGAACTCACGTCCTTGGTGAAGCAATGTGACCTAATAATCCTTCTCCTTCACCAAATGTGCCAAAGCAGCAGTTCCAAGTGTGTGTTGTGTATGTGTGTGCTTTCTGTCTGATGTACTGTCACAGACCCTGTGTTATTCCCATGGGAGAGTGAGGTATGGGTGACCCCCCCCCCCACACACACAGACACACAATGCTAGACAGCGAACACACATTCATCAACTGATGCAAACACCAGCATATAAACCTGCCTGTCTCATGATCATGCATACATGACAGGGTGTGCTTGAGACATGCACCCCCCACACATACACCAACACACACAAATCTTGCTCTAAACCAAGTCATCACCTTAAAATTAGTTAATTTCTGTAACCTTGATTCACTTTTTGTCCTCAGTTTCCACAGCATAGCTCAGTAACTGCAGCTGTCCTCACAACACTATTAAAACAGAGATTCTCACACACTGCTGTTAACATTATGCTAATTGCGACCTTCACAGCTCCTACCTTTAGAATATTTTGTTGTTTGCATGTCTGCGGTTCAGTTTGGTTATATCTGTGTGAATGTAAGGTATATCTGTGTGTGTGTGTGCGCACTACACAAGAATGTACAGATCACCCACAGAATTTGTTCAAATATTACCATATTACAAATTGTTTATGCACTGGTGTATAATGCAAGGCAGCTATTAATTTGTTTATTTTTCTGTTAAGTTAATGGAATGTGCTCATTAAAACATTTATTTATGCAGAAGAACAATGATTGTAAGTCAGTTTACAGATGAAGACTGACTGAAGGAGGAAGCGACTGCAAACATAAAGCAACAGCTCATTGCAGAGCCGGCGTTGTCTTTGTAGACTGACAAAATTACCATCTTCAGGTTAAACTTTAAGGTATTTAAGGTTTGTTTTGCTGTCAGCTGGGTGAAGGAGTGGGCAGAGTTGGCAGGTTGATTTGTCAAAGAGTTGTTAGTGAAGGGCAAAAAGGAGCTGTTTTATAATCTTAGAATGAACAGAGTACATTTACAGGTTTAGAAACTCTGTGAAAATTCACACACAACCATATGACTCAAAAGCACATCTGGCAGTACATCTGCGCTCACTTAGGGGTTTGGTTCCTGCACTACGGGTGTTTGTAGCTGTGTGTGTCTGTGTATTTATCCCTTACATCCACACCCGGATGATACATGGATGGAGGATGATCTGTTTTTGGTTGGTCTTGTTCAGCTCGGGAAAGTGGGTCACTCTGTGTGTGTTTAAGTCACCAGCTGAGAGTCTGGTTCACATCAGCTGAAAGTCAAAACCATCCATGTTTAAAAAGTGAAAAATATACAGTTCCACATCAGACATAAAGATCAAGCCAAAGAAGGATATGTTTGTGAGCTTGTTCAGTTGTGAGGACCTCTTACAGGCAGCTTGATTTAATAAGATTGCTTTCATCTGTGTTTTTCTTTTTTGTCTACGTGAGTTTGTTGTTTGAAGAACAGAAAGTCTTTAACAGTTGGAGGTTCCTCTGGATATACATCTCATACATGGCCTCAAATGTTTGTGTTAGCAAACCTATTGATGTGTCTGTCTGCACATGACGGTACATTAAACAGTTGTCAGCTGTTTCTGTCTCATTTGCATTTCAGACTTTAAAGTCTGTCCTTAATATTAGATTATCAGTAGGAATGTGGCGAGTCTATGTGTATGCACACACAGTAGTGTAACTGGACATATGATGATCTTCATCTTCTTCTTTTTTCTTATCCTGTATACTGTAGGAAGTAGTGATTTAAGGTCTTTGTCTTCTCCCATTGTTTAAAAGCTAAACCCATGATATTCAGTTTATGGGCGTGTACTTGGTTTTAATTTTGAAACAAGACTGTGCACCAGAGATGTTGGGTTGAAAATCCTGCCCCTGCACGTGCACAGACCCATGGTGTCTTTTAAGCAAGGTGTTTTTGAACATACAGCAAAGTACAGGACTGTGCGGTGGTGCAGTTGGTACCAGGGATGGGCGATATGGCCTGAAATTCATATTGCGATATACACTGCAGTTTCTTGCGATAACGATATATATTGCGATATATAAACTATAATAGAACCATTTCAGAACAGTTTACATAGACCCTTAGGAAAGCCATGCTGCTAAATGTATTTTTTAAAGAAATAAAGAAACTTATGTCATTTTGAGAACATTTATTATAAAACTTCAATTATACAACCCAATGTTACAGATAAATAAAAGTATTTCCTTCTAAAAGGCACTGCACTCAGTTTAAATTCTTGGTTCTTAAATGTCACCCAAGTATCTGCATCAAGATTTGGCTGGCTCCGTCAGGCTTTGGACTGCAACTCATTAATATTATGCTAATTTGCTGGACTCAGATTGGCTAACAAACTAGCCTATGAGAGCACAACACACTGTTTCCTTCCCTGCTGTGCATAGCAACAGCACACGTAGTCTCTTCCGGTTTGATACGTCTTATGCTACAGCTTTTAGCCAGCAGCATGCTAGGCGTGGTTTCAACTGCGGGAGCTGCCAAATACGAATGAGCAAAGGAGTTGTGATGTAACAAATACATGTTTTTCAAACTCGGGAGAATGCTGGTTTTATCGCCACCTGCGTAGTTTGAGAGATAAAAACTGAAAGAGAAGTTGTTGACCTGTTTTCACACCCACTATGAAGGTAAGAACACCTGTGGAGCTAAAATATTCAACAGAAACCTCAGAAAAAATATGTACATAGAGGGAGCGGGACTTAAAACCCATAATACAGCCTGCCTGGCATCCAAGTCTAATTTATTTATTTCTTCTTCTTCTTATATTACCTAAATATAATGTATTACTTAAATATTTTTCTGCTTTTTTTTTCAAACACAAACATAATTCACTAGGGGAGTACCGATTCGCAGGAATGTGTTGAACTGTTCGGTCCGTTCGGTTCGGTCCATTTGGTTTGGTTCGGTCCACCTGTATATCAGTTCATTGTCTTTTTTTCATAAATGTATTATTAGTGTGACATTAGCGCAGCGGAAGTAAGTTTCCAGGCGAGTTTCCACACAGACGCTGTATTGAGTGACGCACAGCGGAGCCTCACACATTGAAGTAAATACATGAGCTGAGGGGTGTAACAGAACACGCATTCATACAAACTGTTTCAGTACTGTGCTGTTGGTATGGTACAGATGTTTACTGATCTGACTACAGCTAGTTAACAAGCTTGTTTTGTGCGTGGAGCATAATCCACTAACGCTTAATTCCACTATTCATATATACTGTATATACTCCATCTCCTGTTAAATAAAATGCATAGCTATACCTGTCGTTCAGTTTGGATTGTATTTCTGTTTCTGAAAGAATTTCTTTTAATCCTATTTTTGATCAACTTTTTCATGCTCAGAAATCATCTTTAGTGTTAGTTATTTCAGCTGTAACAAAATAATGTGTTGATGTGTTATCTTAAATAACTTTCTACTTGTTAAAAGGTGATACAGTATTTCAAATTGAGTGAATGATACATCAGCAGTAAATCAGTCCACAAAATGAGTTTAGAACCCCAAATCTGTGTCTTTTCAAGGTTAAAGGACTGAGGAGCCAGAAGTGGTTGATTTAGTCATACTCTATTAACGATCGGTATTTAAACCAAACACGACAGCTTTTGTGATCAAGTAGAACATCAAAGAAAAGACCTTAAGGCTATTCTGAAACAACCATGTTTAAAAACATTTTTCATGAACTAAATAAGATTTTATTGATAGAATTCCAGTACTAATTTCTCTAAAATATAAATATTTCACATTTTGTCTTAGACAGCCTTTTCATCATAGTAGTGGTCAACAAAGTTCACCCCACTTTTATTGGCCTATGGGGACTTTTTAAATGGCTCACACTTTCAGACTAAGCTGTTTTTTCTGCAGTCAGTTATCTTTGCTGTAGATACTCGATCATGTGGAAAATATAAGAGAAAATAACAGTCACTGTCTTAAAAACATATGATGGAGAAAACGGTGTAACACACTAAACACACACAGAGGTACTATGATTTTATTCCCTAAAGACACCTTTATGTCTATATCTCTGCTTGTAGCAATAGAAACAATCTGGGGAGGAGTGGGGGGGGGTTGGGTTGCAGGGCTGGACAGAGACAAAAAAAAATGGCCCTGGCATTTTTGGCCATTGAGGCCGAGGGTGATTTTTGTGAAGGCACGTTTTGCACATTATGTTGTTTAAAAATTTTAAATAAAACACAGCAGCCTGTAAGGAAGGAAGAAAGTAACCATGTTAAAACATCGCTCTTTCACTATTCACAGAAGCCTTCATCATGGGAGAGACGAACACAGTCACATCATGAAGTGTTAAAGAAACACAAACACTGCTTTTCCGTTTTTTACAAAACACACTGTTCTTACAAATACACAACTAAACAATTGGTGTCTATGTAAAATAAAGAGCTGCTCATGAAAATGGCACCTTAAAGCAGTACTGAATAACTTCTCCACAGACCACCGTTGCTCGAACTGGTGTTCTGCAGAAATATGCTACCTGTTGAGATGTGCTACACACGTGCCGTTCCACAGTCTTGCCTTCAATAAACATATTTATCATTTATTTTTGTTTCTATATTTTCCATAAATACATTTGACCTATAAAATAAATTCTCCCAGGAGAGGAACACTAATATGTTCCTAAATATCCTGAATATTTTTACTTTCTTTGCATTGTCAGAGTGACAGGCAAACGTTTGGACACACCCAGAGGAGGACCCAACAATGGCCGCCAAAGACCCAGAGGGCTTTTATATAAAAAATATCTGGGAAGGATAATAAAAATACGCTTAAACAATTAACACACAATCACCATTAACAAGAATACTGTATAAACTTCTAATGACATTTCATTATGAAATAAGTTGTCATTTCGTACTATGGCAGCATTTTTCTTCAGGGCAGCATAAATCACCAGAACACCACTTCTGGCTGAGATCCAAATTACGGAGGTTATTTAGTCTATTGTAAAGCCATCAGAGGGTCCAGCGTGTCTAATATGAAGCTGAACGTGTTTTTTGGTGAGTATCCACTTAGACAAGTTTCAAAATTGTAGCTTAAAATTTTAAAAGTTATTCAGTACTGCTTTAAAATATGAAAAACATAGAGAATGTGGGAGAGATACAGAGACAGGCAGACACAGGAAAGAAAAAGAGCAGGAATCAGTTAAGGTGTAATTTAAATGATGATTAGGTCAACGGAGAGATATGAGCTTATAATATCTTATTTTGTTCTTACTGTTGTACCAACATTGCTTAAGTAATGGTGCGTTCACACCAACCCAACCGACAATGTCAGAAACGTCAAGATAACATGTAAAGTCTATAGTGGGGTCCGTCAGAGTCTCTGCGTCGCTTTGTGAGCGTTAGCAGCTTTTCAAGCGTTTCAGGCGTTGAAGCTTGAAATGCTAGCAACTCAGAAGTTCAGTTAGCTGAGCTTTTGACGCTCTTGAAGCAGCGTGTCAACCAATCAGAGCGTCTCATCATAGTGAAATAGTGACGTCACTGCACGTAACCTGAATAAAGCAGGAAGTTGTCAAACTGGGCGCGGGACTGATGGAAGTAGCGCTGCTGAAGCAAACCTCATACATACGTAGCTCCTGGAGCAAATGGTTAAACTTCCCAAACTCAGAACGCATCTGAAGAATGGGGTGTATCCACAAACGGCGCCGATGCACCCCATGTCGACGTTGTCTAGATATATGGAGTAAATAAAGCCAAGCCACTCTCTCAGTATGATCTGCCATAGATCCGATAACAAAGGAAGCCCAGCCTACGCGCTCTTTTTAATGGTCAGGCATTACAAGCTTCAACTTTCAAGCTTAAAACTTGAAGCATTGGGAACGTTGCTTGACGTTTACAAAGTGGCCGGTGTGAACGCACCATAATATGTTATAACTAGGGGTGTCAAATTATGGCGTTAGTTGCGATTAATTAATTACAGTCATATTTGGTGCGCTATATTCCTTAATCGCATTAATCTAATTTTTAATCTATATGTACAGTTTCTGCTTTTGAGTTGCTTTTAAATAAAATCCTTTTTTAGTATTTCGGCTTCTTGTGCTGGAGTTGTACAAAGGGATTAATCCAGTGCTTAATTTGTAAATCAAAAGTTACCGGAACGCAAATAGCGCTACGAGACCAGAATTCACTGACTGATACCAGAACGCATCCACATACACAACCGTCGGACCAGACCAAGCGCTGTGCGCCGGCGCACAGTGGGTGTAAATTGTCAAGCAGGGTTAGAGAAAGTGATGATAAACCCAGAAGAAGTAAGTTATACTGCCTTTTTGGTATTTTGATGCCGCTGTTATTTAACCCAACTGGCGCCGGATCCTAGCAAACAGTTACCGGAACACACCCTTTCAAAATAAGACAGTTCCCGGATCTTGTTCCGGCTCAAATTAAGCCCTGGATTAATCACTCTTAGGGGGACATCTATTGACTGCTGATTGACTTCCAGTGACGGCAAGGTGAGAAAGAGTGGTTAGTTGCAGAGTGGAGAAGTGACAATGGAGGAGCATATGAGAGTTGTCGGTCCAATGAATGGAAAATTTGCTTTTCAAAAACGTCCCGACGGAACCATGGATAACAATAGTGTTTTTCTTAGCTATTATTAAATGACATTAAAAATAAGATTAATTAGATTAATTAATTACTGCTCAAAATTTTTAATCTCATCCAATTTTTAATCTCATGACAGCACTAGTTATAACATCTAGAAAAGGAACTTTATTGTAAGTCAAAATAAGACTAAATTAGACACCAAGTTTACTCATAGTATTAAATGAAAACAAAGGCTATAAGGCAACACACACACACACACACACACACACACACACACACACACAAGTTTGTTTTGGTATCCTTATGGGGACCGTCCATTGACTTCCATTGATTTTAGTAACTAGATTTATACCTAACCCAAACCCTTTTCCTAACCTTAACCATTACTGATCTATAACTAACCCTAAGACTAACTAAAACTCTATTCACACCATACCTATAAACCTAACCCCTAACCCTAAAAAGGGGAGTCCCCCTCATGGGGACCAGGCTTCGGTCCCCACAAGAACCCTCGGACCCCAGAAAGATAGTAAAAGTCAGGAAAAGTGGTCCTCAGGAGGTCAGAAATACAAGCCCACACACACACACACACACACACACACACACACACACACACACCTGTCTCTTCTTT